>LPNX010252858.1:7500-142553 GCA_001517045.1 Pseudotsuga menziesii
TGCAATTGAGGAGCTAGCAAAGGCAACATTAACTTGGTCACTATGGTGGAGTATGTAGACACAATTGAGCAATAAAGAAACCAAGTTTGGAGAATTTCCCATTGAGGAGCACCATACAACATTTCTACCATTGTTTTCTTGCAATTGAGGAGCTAGCAAAGGCAATGTATTCTTCCCAATCTCCCCCCTAGCTCAAGAGTATGTAGATACAATTGCTCAAGATATTTACCAATCTTGGGGAATTTCCCATTGAGGAGCACCATAGAGCATCTCTACCATTGTTTTTCTTGGAATTGAGGAGCTAGCAAAGGCAACATTCTTCCCAATCTTCCCCCTATCTTGAGTATCTAGACACAATTGAGAAATAAATAAACCAGGCCTGGGTAGTTTCCCATTGAGGAGCTAGCAAAGGAAACCAGATATATCATTGATCATTGTGGTCATGGGAAACTCAAACAATCGAGTAAGAAAATCAGCAAGGAAGCGGATACCCAATGAAATCCTTGAATAAATTAGAGAGAAGAAAAGAAATGACATGACCAGTCGAAGACGCTCTATGGACACTCAACCAATCTCGGTTGTTGAGGATGCCACAGTTCTTCCTACCAATCCACATCAAGAAAGACAAAAGCATTCGCTCGAGGGGTCTTCGGTCACCACATCAATAGAAGAACGAGCACTGCATGGCACTGTTCAAGGAGTAAAATGTAGGTGCACATCAAGGCAACCTGAAACCTTTGCAAATTTAATTGAATGTGGGTATACAAGTGACGAAATTAGAAAGACATTGAATGCCAAAGGTATGCTCGAAGAAGACAATGTTGTTCAGACCACTCAAAAGGATTTCCAAATGCCACCGTCCAACTGTTAGGAAGACACGGAAGGACATGAAGCTCATGTTCAAACGCCAGACCAACTGGGTGATATGGTATAGGGTGCAATTCCAACCTCCCTACCTCCATTAGCAACTTCATGCCGAAGAACTCCAAAACATATACAAATTGATGAAAGTCTCATTGGTTCACTTGAAGGTACACTGTCTAAACGCAGTATTGCATATCAAGCTCAACAAATACTTGTCAACTATTTTGATTCTAAATGTGATGGAGATAAATGTAGATTATTTATATCGTTGTTAAAATCTAGGTCTATGACTGTTGTTAGGAAAAACTTAAGGATAAAGTTGATAAACAGTTCTGAACCAAGTTCTTATATTGTTAGAAGTTTGGTAGATGCATTTAGTAATATTGGAAATAAATATCGTTGAAAGGATCGCAATGGAGCTCGTCATGTGTTGTCACAATCAATCGTGAACAAAAGCACCAGGGCCCTTCTCCTTCTTAAGCCTACATCCAAACTTGTAGGATTGGATATCAAAGCACTCTGTAGGTATTGTTCTAGAAGAGAACAACTTGACTCTGGTGAAATAGATGTCTGGTCCTTCGTTGGCAGGTTGCCACGCTCCAATATGAAGCTCATTGATGTGGTAAAGGGACTGGTGCAAGAGTTTTGGCGTGACAATAGTATACCTTCATCCAACCAAAAAGATGTACTAAAATTGAGAATGGGTTCAAGGGATCGTGAGCCCCACATTAAACATTTTCTTGACATGACACAAACAGAATTATATGAGAGGTTTAGGCATGAACATAATGAACTTAACTTGGGCCAAAGATCCTTCGAGAAATGCAAACCATGGTATGTTAAAATAAAAACAACTCGTAACACATGTTGTTGTCGATATCACATTGAGTACGCTTATTATTATGACACATATATACATATATTGCGTGTTTTGCATAACACTATTGTCCAGGAATGCTCAACTACATTTCCACCGACATCATTTAGAGAGTTTATCCATAGCATCTTGTGTAGAAGGATAGAAGGTTGCACATTTTATCAAAGGCCTTGCGTACATGGGACATGCCTAGGGTGTGGTGGAATGGCATTTTTGGACAAATTCACACATGTCACCGATGAGCATGAACTTGGGAGACATGAAGTGAACTTCTAGTCATTCAAATATGTCACGTATGATATCGGTGGGGGGAATGAAAGGAAAAAAATACAATTGGTCACCTCTCAGGTTAGCAATGAGTTCTTGAATAGTATTTTTTCCTATTGATATCTATAGCTACTTCATATATGTAACAACCTATTGATATGTACATCTTTATTGTTGATCTACCAGGTATTGGTATGCAACTTCATGGAGGAATTGTTTGAAAAGACACAACAGTATGTAAAGCATGTACATGTGGCTCATTGGAAAGATGAGCAGTTTAGAGCGTGTAGGGATACATTTCCTATTGGAACTATATTATCTATGGTCGATTTTGTGGAAAACTACACTCTTCAACCACAAAATGAGATTCAGAGTCAATATTATCACTCAGATCAGGTCAACATAATGGTCCACATCACCTATAGACATGGGGTAGATAGTACTGAAGAGAACAGGGTTATATTGAAGGAGTATCACTTTTACATAAGTGATGACACATGTCATGACTTGGCTTTTGTACAACACAGCTTTCAATTGTTCTACAAACACTTGGAGGATAACAATATACAGATGGAACAACATTGGATTTGGTCTGATGGTTGTGCGGGGCAATTCAAAAATTCCTGTGTCTTCCAATGGTTGTGTATTCTCCACAAGAGGCACAAGGTGCCACATATTTGGAACTATTTTGAGTCTGGAGACGGAAAAGGGGAACATGATGGAGCAGGTGCATGCATCAACACTGCATTACGTAGGTAAGAGATGAAATTCACAACTATTTCGCTCGTCCGAGATGCAAAGACCATTGTTGCATGGTGTTCTTCAGTGATGGGGCAGGGAGCTAGAAGGAAAGAAGACCAATCATCTCAAAAAGCACATGTACATAGATATTTTTGGGAGGTGGTCGATGTAGATCGATCACACCTATATGAGTGCAAGACCGTCTAAGGAACTCATGCATTCCATTCAGTTAGGATGTCATACAATGCTATAGTTGAAATGTGGAAAATAAAACTCTCTTGTTTTTGTTATCCATGTAGCAGTGGTGAATGGGACAACTGGGAATCCACAGATTGGGTTGACAGTTGGGATCGTTTATCACTCCCCATTGGTTGAAAAATAAATTCAGAATTATCCCATTTGGAGGAGGTCCAGTCAAGTATTTCACATGACTATGACCACATTTCAGATCTCATACAACCAGGTTCGACTATTATGTTGATCACTTTGAAATGTTTGATGACTAGTTGTGTTTAGTTAGCTGAATCCTAGGTTTGCATTTTATTTTATGGAGGGCACATATGCGCAGTGGTTGCCCCGAGAGACAATGAATGGCACACTGAATACTGGCTGGCACGTTGCTTGGATGGGAAGTAGACCCTCATTGTCTCATTAAGCAACTTTGAGGGCAATGATTTTCCAATTGGGTCGATGGTTATCAAAGGGGAATATTTGACACAGGTTGCCCACACACGAAAGAAAAAAGGTTATGTATTTGAATATTATATACCAAGTAAAATTGTATACCATTATACAAACTTAGTTATTGGCACAAACCTCCAGCTGCAAACAATGCCAAACAAGAACTCATCAAAGTCATGATACTTGTTGCCTTACTCCGAGCACGAGAGGCTAAAGGATACCATTGCTATTAGAGGTGATCCCGATGGTCTAGTCGAATGACCATAGGTAGGTAGTCAGGTATGTGGTAGTTATATATTTTGGTTTCATGGTCTCATTGATTATTTGCAATTTGATACATTAAGCGCTTGATATATTGATAAATTTAATAGACTTCTACAATGGATTTGTTGTATTATATTGATACTTACATGACTCATGCCTTATAGCCCAAGACTACTATATACCACTCTATTTGGGATATGTCTATTGCATTTTCCTTGAATCTCGAAGTTGATCCTATAAGAACATCTCCTTGAATCCGATAATTATCTCCTTCCCTTCGATAATTTGTTTCTCCCTGGTAAGGATTCAACAGGTGTCCCTGAAAGCCTGTAAGAGGTGGGATTCAACGTGCGATAGAATGATGGTTGTTGCTCGGATCAAGGAACCGTTGGCTTCGTTGGATTCAGGACATTGGGATAGTACTAGGGAGGCCCTCTAATCTGGTTCCATGGATAAGAGACCATTTTTTGGGTCAATTTTGGAAACAAGGGTTTTGCTCAATAAGTGAATTTGAAATTTTTGCACATGTGGGTCAAATTCACATATTTATCGACCGTGAAGGTGTGGCTAGCATTCCCACATAACAAATTCCTAAACATGCTTGCATGACCCACTGAAAGCCCTTTTTGATGCATGGTTTCCATTCTATACCCCGGGTAGGGATTCAACAGGTGTCCCTGAAAGCCTGTAGGAGGTGGGATTCAACATGCCATAGAATCATGACCATTGCTGGGATCGATGCACCATTTTCTCCATTGGATTAAGGACATTGGGATAGTGCTAGGGTGGCCCTCTAATCTGGGTCCATGGACAAGGGATCATTTTTTCAGTCAATTTTGGAAACTATGGTTTTGCTCAGTAAGTGAATGTCCAATTTCTACACATGGGGGTCAAATTCGCATATTGCTCGACCATGAAGGTGTGGCTAGTATTCCCACATAAAATATGCCTAAACACTCTTGCAGAACCCACTAAAAGCCCTTTTTGATGAACGGTTTCCATTCTATGCCCCAGGTAGGGATTCAACAGGTGTCCTTGAAATCCTGTAGGAGGTGGGATTCAACGTGCCATAGAATCATGACCATTGCTTGGATCAACGAACCATCGGATCCATTGGATTCAGGACATTGGGATAGTGCTAGGGAGGCCCTCTAATTTGGGTCCATGGACAAGGGATCATTTTTTCGGTCAATTTTGGAAACTAGGGTTTTGCTCAGTAAGTGAATGTCCAATTTATGCACATAGGGGTTGGATTTGCAAATTCCTTGACCGTGAAAATGTGGCTAGCGTTCCCACATGGAACCTACCTAAACACACTTGCATGACCCACTAAAATCCCTTTTTGATGCACGGTTTCCATTCTATGCCCGGGTTAGGGATTCAACAGGTGTCCTTGAAAGCCTATAGGAGGTGGGATTCAACATTCCATAGATTGATGACCGTTGCTCAGATCGATGAACCATTGGCTTCGTTGGATTCAGGACATTGGGATAGTGCTAGAGTGGCCTTCTACTCTGGGTCCATGGACAAGGGATCATTTTTTTGTCAATTTTGGAAACTAGGGTTTTGCTCAGTAAGTGAATGTGAAAGTTTTGCACATGGGGGTCAAATTCCCATATTGCTTGACCATGAAGGTGTGGCTAGCATCCCCACATAACGCATGCCTAAAAATGCTTTCACAACCCACCGAAAGCCATTTTTGATGCACAATTTCCATTATATGCCTCAAATAGGGATTCAACAGGTGTCCCTGAAAGCCTGTGGGAGGTGGGATTCAACATGCCATAGACTAATGATCGTTACTTGGATCGATGAACAGTTGGCTCCGTGGGATTAAGGACATTAGGATAGTGCTAGCGTGGCCCTCTAATCTAGGTCCGTGGACAAGGGATCATTTTTTCGGTCAATTTTGGAAACTAGGGTTTTGCTTAGTAAGTGAATGTCCAATTTCTGTACATGGGGGTCAAATTCGCATATTACTTGACCGTGAAGGCGTGGCTAGTGTTCCCACATAGCACATGCCTAAACACGCTTGCACGACCCACCAGAAGCCCTTTTTGATGCATGGTTTCCATTCTATGCTTCGGGTAGGGATTCAACATGTGTCCCTGAAAGCTTGTAGGAGGTGGGATTCAACGTGCCATAGAATCATGACCATTGCTTAGATCAATGAATCGTCGGCTCCGTTGGATTCAAGACATCGGGATAGTGCTAGGGTGTCCCTCTAATCTGGGTCCATGGACAAGGGATCATTTTTTCGGTCAATTTTCGAAACTAGGGTTTTTCTCAGTAAGTGAATGTCCAATTTCTACACATAGGGGTCGGCTTTGCAAATTCCTTGACCATGAATGTGTGGATATCATTCCCATATGGAACCTACCTAAACACGCTTGCACGACCCATCGAAATCCCTTTTTGATGCACGATTTCCATTCTATGCCCCGGTTAGGGATTCAACAGGTGTCCCTGAAAACCTGTAGGAGGTGGGATTCAACATTCCATAGATTGATGATTATTGCTCGGATCGACAAACCGTTAGCTCCGTTGGATTCAAGACATCGGGATAGTGCTAGAGTAGCCCTCTACTCTGGGTCCGTGGACAAGGGATCATTTTTTTGGTCAATTTTGGAAACTCGGGTTTTGCTCAATAAGTGAATGTGAAATTTTTTCACATAGAGGTCAGCTTGAAGGTGATTGTAGATCTTCCCCTCTTGAAAAAATAATTGTTGCAAACTATTATTCCATGTGCAGCTGTCGAGAATTATGTTACCTATTGTGAGGTGTTGATCATTTTGCATCATTGTCAAGCAAGAAATATTCTTTGTTTTTGTTTTAATCAAAGCGAAAGGAGTTGTCAATCTCTATGTGGAGGTGAATTGATCTTAGGATCTCATATCATTCATGGGACTGGAAACTCGAAAGAAGGTTGTTTCCCATATTAAGTTAGCTAGGTCATCCAAGAGATGTGAGCATTTGTATGATGAAATGCAGGAGGAGACAATGCCATTACGTCAGTAACCATGTAATGGAACATGTTTATGTTTAGAAACAAGTGGCCAACCTATTACTCCATTATTACAATATATATATATCTTCACGCTACGAATGCTTCGAATAATACTCCATAAACAAGAATTTATAAAACAAGATTCAGAATAGTACTTCTCTAATCAATTTAAACTATAAAAAAATCACACATAATTTTCATCTCTTTCAAAGTTGTTACTCGAGGCCATTCATCAAATGCCATGTACATTAACAAAATGATAAAATAATGTGCAGGACATACATAATGTGCATGATATAGTCCTAACCATTATTTTGAATCAACCTTATAATACTCGGATACTTTTAGGTTTGATGTGTATCCCATGTATTCGTTAGATGAAAGAAATCATGCCAAACACTAATTTTATTTATGTAGACCAAACAGGTGCATCACTTAGGTGTGTCAACTTTGTGCATCCTTTAAAAGTTTGTTAGTTTTTTATGTGGGTAAGGTGCTTTTGTATTCCACCAAGTGGGATCTTTTGCTTAGTTGTGATGGGTGCTTATGTGATTAGGTGTGTTCCATCTTTGTGAATAGAATTTGACATTGTTTTTATTTAACAGAAACTATAAGAGGTTTGATATTAAACAGGATGTGCACAACCATACATTACAAAAAAGGGGGTTTCTGAGAGTTCTTGATGTTCAAAAAAGGAGAAAACAAAACTGGTCCAAAAGGATGACCATAGAACTCCACACATAGTTTTTACATAGCTTCTAAGGAGTGAGGTAGTATATACCCTGATAAACTGTTGATTAAGGAACAAACAAAAAATCATAAACTATAAAAACCATTAAAAATTTCCTGGGTGCTTCATTGGCTGAACAACAGACTCCTCCTCCATAGGGTGAGCTGCTGCTGTAGGATTTTCATGAACCTAACTGCCTTGGTTCATGCTTACCAAACACTAGAGGTCTTCTTGAATTCTGTCCAACTTGCCTATGATTTCCTTGAGGTTCATCTCTATATCATCAATCCTGGAGTCGTGATTAATTATCTGATAAGAGGTGTAACTGACCACCTATCCCATATTCTTTACCTCTTGGGAAATTTCCTTGTTGTCCATAATGTGAATAGCCATCATTTCATACAAATGCCTGAGATTTTTCTTCAAGTCTGCAAGCCCGGTGTTCTCATTTGCTTGGTCCATTCTTCCTTGTCTCAAATTGTGAATGGAAAGAGCTAGTCTGGAGAAATTACTATGGAGAGCTTGAACTGCACCTTCAAGCTCTTGAGCCTGTTCGCCACCAGAAAAACCACCAAGAACCGAGTTGAGAATGCTAAATTCCTGCAGGAGAGAGTCGCATTCTTTCTTGATTCGACAGGAGAGAGTGCTGACTGCTCCTTCCTTCCACCCAGAGCAATTACATCCAATAATTGAGTTGATGCAAGATATGAAAGACTAACCATCAATGAAAATACTGAGCCTAGAACCAGAGTTCGAATGCCATAGAGGACCTCCAGCTTGGGGAGAGCAGAAGTAGGTAAAGAAGTCGGCGAGAGCCAACCTTTCTTTAACAAAAACCTTGGTAAGAGGTAGAGACCCCCATGGAATCTCCTGCAAAATGCCCTCATCTACACCTGAGATAATATCCAGTAGAGTCCTCTCTGGAGAAAACACAGAGTGAGCGGAGAGCACACCATTACCAAAAGGAGCTTGGGGGTGAGGAAAGCTTTGGGAGGAAGATATAATGAGGAGGTTGAAAGGACCTAGAGAATGCGAGATGCAGAAGCATTTATGCTAAGGGAGATGGATATTAGAAGTGTCAAGGATCGAGGAGAGGCCGGTGAAGAGTGGGAACCACGCGGCAGCATAGTGAGGATGTGAGGGATGATGCGTTAATACAATGGAGCCTTCACAAAAATCCATAAGAGTGGGTTCATTGCAGTGGAGATCAAGTCTTGTATCCCACAAATTCATTAAGTAATGGGTTTGGGGTGTGTGTCTAAACCATTAGGACAATAGTGGCCTTGGGGTAGGGAGGCCCCCACATTAGCCAAGGCATCAACTGTAGCATTATTTGTGCGAAGGATATGCTAGAATTCATAGTGTTTAGATAGGAGAGGAATGATTTTATCCTACAGACGTCAACACTTTATAGAGTCGGTGGTGTATCCATTGAGCAATTTATATATGACATGTCTTGAATCTCCAAATATCGCTATCCTGGAGAGATCAGTGTTAGCTAGGATTTTCATTCCCTGATAGAGAGCCAACCACTCAGCTGCATTATTGGTCCTATAGCAAAGACCCCAAGCAAAGTTTTGTTCAATTTGTCCTCCAGGATCCAGAAGGATCCCCCCGCACCTGCCACCCCTGGGTTTCCCTTTGAGGCACCATTGAAGAAGAAATCATATGAATTCCTATCCCGTAACTAGACCATGAAATCATTGCTGTTTTTTCTTACTTCCCATGGAAATGTACTAATGGGCTGCTTGATTCTTATATTAAGGGATTTGGACCGAGGGGAGATCCTTTCTTTTAAAAGGATCTTGCACCATGAATAATGTGGCTCAAAGATGTTTTCAGAAATAGGAAAGCTGATATCATTCGAGGCAAACTTTTCAGCTACCATTCCCACAGTTTTTGAGACTATACGAGTTGGAACGACTTTTTGATCTTTGAAGATTGATTTATTCCTGGCTATCCACGGTTGCCAGCATAGATTCTTGGGAGTGGTATTCCATAGACTCCTGAGGATGGGTTTTTTAATGAGCGAACCAGGGAAGTGTTTAGTCCAATCCTTAAGGAGCTGAGCCACAGAGCCTGGGGGTCTGAGATGAAACCCCGGAGGGAGAACACACTGCCAAACTTTCAAGGAAACACTGCACTGCAGAAAAATATGATTTGAGGTTTCCTCTTCCAAGTTGCAAAGAGCACATCAGGAGGGTCCTAGTATCCCTCTCTTCCTAAGGTTCTCAGCTGTGAGCAATTTATTGTGCATCAAGATCTAGATGAAAGAGTTTACCTTTGGGATACTATCTGAATGCCAAACCTTTTTCCATATTCGTTCATTTGTTGTTGGTTCCATTGAGAGTCTCTTGTATCCTTCTTTGACCGTTTACTGACCATTTTTACCCCAACCAATGCGATCCCTTGCAGCTTCACTAGTTAGTGACATGCCATGCAGGGATGAGTATAGGAGGTTCTTGGATTCTTCCAAATGGGCTGGGGGGTTAAGTTCCTTCCAACCTATCTAGCACCCCTTCAAATCCCATAATGAGAGATCATGGAGAGTGTGAATGCCAAGGCTGCAAGCCCATTCAGCTAGATCGATCATGCCTGGGAGCAAGGTGAGGGAAGGCTGCCCTAGAATGTTGCTTTCCCAGACTTTGATTTTTTTACTATTACCTAGGATCCAATAGTAGTTAGACTGGATTAAATTGGAAGAGGCTTTACACAGAAGCCAGAGAGAGGTTCCCTTACCAGTCCATGAGCTATCTAAAATTTTTGTCCTGGGTCTTTTGATGTATTTTTTCCTTATTACTTCTTTCCACCATTCTTTCTTGCCTGTAACTAGCCTCTAGATCAATTTTTCTCCCAGATCTTTGTTCATTTTCTTTGGGATCCCTGATGCCCAATCCACCTTTTCTTTTTGGCCTTTTGACTATGTCCCATTTGACCAAGTGAAATTTCTTTCTCTGCACCTTTCCTCCTTGCCAAAGAAATTTTCTGATTTCCTTGCAAATACTGTGTATGACATTCTTAGGGGCTAAGATCATCGAGCTAGAGTATATTGGGTAGGAGGAGAGAATGGAGTGAATGAGAGTTATTTTCCCTGCAATATTTAACCACTTTGAGCCCAGAGAATGGATTTTATTTTTGATCTTTTGGATGATCAAAGTCCACATAGCAGAGGCAAAGGTCTTTTTGGCTATGGGAATACCCAGAAAAGTGAAATGGGTCCAATTATAAGTGGCGTTAATGTGGAGAATTTGAGATATACTACGAAGAGTTACTATGTTGAAATTCCATCCATAGAGCTGACATCTGTTCAGGTTGGCTGAGCTTCCAGAAGAGCGGAGGAAAAGATTTAGGGGTCTTAAGAAATTTCTGGCAATTTGCAGGGAGGCTATGCCTAACAAAATTGTGTCGTCAGTAAAAAGAGCATGGTTGATAGGATGGACTCCATTTCAAAAAGAGAGACCTGGGAGGGAACCTTCTACTTGGAGTCTAGTGAGTCTTCTACTCAGGGAATCAACCACTAGAATATAAAGAAAGGGGGAGAGGGGGCACCGTTTCCTTATCCCTCGAGAGGCTTTAAAAAATTTTGAGGGTCTGTCATTGATTAAAGGGGCTATCCAAGGAGAATTTATGCAGGATTACACTTGATTTATGAAGATAGGGGGAAAACCAAATTTCTTTAGCACCAACAAAATGAAAGAATGCCTCAAGCGATCAAAAGCGTTTTCCAAGTCCAGTTTAATGGCCATACCTGGCTCGCCCTTTTTAGTGCTAGAATGTATTGCTTCCTGAACCATAAGGATGTTATCACTGATTTTCTGACTTGAGATGAAGCCTCCTTGATTGGGAGAGATCAGAGATTGAATAATAGGCTTGAGTCTCAGAGATAATACTTTTGAGAATATTTTGTAAGAGGCATTGCAGAGGGAAATAGGTATGAACCTTTTCATGGAGGAGGGGTTAGCCTCTTTGGGAATCAGGGCCAGAAAGGTGGATTTTGTGTCTCCTCCCATTTTACCTTTCACCATCCAGGAGATGAGACGCATCAGATCCTTTTTTATTAAAGACCAAAAAGTTCTATAGAAATGGATAGGGAAGCCATTGGGGCCTGGGGCTTTATCCGGATGAATGGTCCAAATGGCCTTCTTGACTTATTCCTCTGTGATGGGAGATTCTAGCTGGAGATTTTCCTCTGGGCTAATCAGGGCAGGAATGTCTCGTACCATTTCTTCCATGCATTCCTATGAGACATACTCTTCATCGTTATACAAGTTTTCAAAAAAACTTCTTACCTCCATGCTGATTGCCGCTTTCCCAGTGATGACTGTGTCATCCTCATTTTTGAGCTCTCGCATTGTGTTCCACCTCTGTTTGTCTCTGCACTGATTTTGAAAAAAAATTGTGTTTTGATCTCCCCCTTTAAGCCAAAGAACTCGCGACCGCAACCTCCATCCCTCTTCCTCATGCCTTAAAATTGTTTGCAAGCTTTTCTCAAGCTCTATTTCTCTGAGAAGATGCTATTTGGTGATTTGTCTTTCCTCCATATCCACTTGAATGGATTCCATGCTCTTTATAATTTCTACTTTCTTTTGAGATGGCTCTTGATAATGGTGCTTTACCCAGGATTTGAGGGTTGTTTTAACCCTTTTGATTTTCTGTTCCCAAGAGAAGGCTGGAGATCCTGGGATGAAACAAAACCAAGCATTTGAGATGATATCCTTAACTCCTTCTGATTCTAGCCAGAGATGATTAAACCGAAATGGAAGGGGCCCCAAATTTTCCAAAGGTGGAAAAAAGAGACAGATTGGCTTATGGTCTAAGATGTCCGAACACAGGAGTTTGGACTCAAGATAAGTCCTGAGGAGATAAGTGCTAACCAAAACCCTATCCAGTCTACCAGCTATGTGACCTAGGCTAATTCTTTTGTTGCTCCAAGTGAAGGAACCATTCTTTGGTTTGATGTCCGAAAGACCCCAGAGCGAAATCAAGTCCTCCAGCCTTTCTCCAAAGGGATCCCTAACCTTAGTTCCACCTCTACGTTCTTCCATAGAGATAGTGACGTTGAATTCTCCCACTATGAAGTAAGGGAGGGGTGATTTCCCTTCACATTGTTCCTCAAGGGATTTCTAGAAACTATCTTTCTGAGCTTGGATAGTTGGTCCATATATATTCCCTATCCAGAACATTTATTTCTTTTCTTGTTTTCTAACTTAATGAACAGACAATTTTTATTCTCGATAGCTGAATGCATAACAAACTTATCACTATCCCACCAACAGAGTAGGCCTCCAGAGGCACCATTCACACTGGTGGCTAACCCTTCTCCTTTAGGCCAAATTTTTTTTAATGTGGCAAGACTGTCTTGAGCCATTTTTTTTGTCTTTTGGATAAAAAGGATTGAAATTGATTCCATTGATTTAAATCTCTTGATAACTTCTATTTTCTGGGAACCTCCTAATCCTTTGTAATTCCAGGAGACCAGCTTCATTATTTCTTAATATGTCGAAGTGCCTTTTCTTTCTCCTTTTTTTCCTCTTCTACACTAAGAAGGTATTTACTTTCTTGCAAGTTTTTGACCAGGAAATCTAGATTGGATTGTTTCCCTGCTGCTTTTCCCCTTGTTGCTTCCTATTCCCTTAGAGTCTTGTTTGACTTTCTTCCTTTTCTGGAATGAGGTTCTTGCTCCTCAACGGAGTTGTCTGTGGATTCCCTAGAGCATGCTTTTGCCCTGGAGCATGTGACTGATCCTTCTGAGTTGGTTGTTGCTTCTTTCCTTACCATGGGATATGCTATATCTTCTTCCGAGTCGTTCTTCTCCTTTTGTGGTGGAACTTCTGTTGGTGTTTCTTTCTCTTGATGCAGGGCCTCTTCTACATTCTCCTCTAGGGTTTCAATCTCTCGTTCTTCATTTTGAAGTGCATCATACCTATTTTCAGAGGCACTTTTTGCCAGGGTGTGGGGTTTCTTTGCTGCTGTATTTTTTATAGTTTTCTTCCTGCTTTCTATGTTCCATCCTTCTTCTTGCAGACCTTCTGGAGTGGATTTCTCCGGTTTTTCTGGGCAAGATTTAGCAAAATGCCCATACTCATGGCAGTATTTGCATTTGAAAGGGATTTGCTCATAATCCATAGTTTGCAGGTGGTTTCATCCGTAAATAGAGAGATTGATGGATTATGTCAAGCCTTTCTCAATATCTACCTCCACATAGATTTGGGCGCATGAGAACATTGGAGCTTTTGGCTCAGACTTGTCTACATATTTACCGAGTGTGTTTCCTATTGCTTGAAAGTCCTCATCATTCCAGCAGTGAACAGGAAGTTGTGGTAGTTTCACCCAAACTGGGACTACCTTAGGGATATATTTCTTAGGGTTGAAAGAGAGATCCCATTTGTCCAGGTACATTCCTCTTGGACCCATGAAGTAAGGGCTATTCCTAAATATAAGATCCCAATCTTCTTTCTTCTCAAAGATGAAAGCAAAATAACCTTTCCTCAGAAGATTTCCTGAACCTCGCCTTGAATTAGGGTCCTCCAGTTTTTTTTGAGCCAAACATCTACTGAATGAGGGGATGTCCAGATCCTTGTGAACAAGCCAATGAGGCCTTTCTTAGAGAGAGTGACTGCTTTCCTTTTAGAGGCAGTAGAAGAGAGCTTAACCTCTGGAATGTCAGCGCGCTTGACGAAACGAGAAGAAGGAGGAGCTATTGTTGAAGGGGGGGGAGGGGAAGCAACGATATTGAGGAAACAATCTTCATACGAATCAGGGTCCGGGGGATCCATGGGAGGATGCCACAAGGGCCTGCAAACCTGCAGACCACAAACCCTAGGCCGCAAGAAAAACTCTTAGCTCAGCTAAATTTTAGTTAGAGGTACTTTTCAATTTGACATTGTTAATATAACATTGTATATGCAATTGGATCGTGGTTGAAAACAATTAAAATGTACATTTTTGTCATTACATAATATTGTAATTGTGCATTGTTCTCAAATTTATAACTGATATCTCCATGCAATCATAAAATCTATAAAAAATTGGGAACATTACACATAGAAACATTCTTGGCCACAAGTGTATAATCACACTTAAAAGGATGAACCATGAAGATCTCAAGAGCCTTGATATGAAATATTTTTTATATCATGAAAGTTGTAATACAAAAATAGAAGGCCCATCTATGGCCTGTTAATGTACATGTATCAAAAACATAATTGATGTACATGTGCAAACAAAAGTACATTTGTCCTAGACCGCGCCCCCGTACTCTAACTCCGGATTGTACATAAAAATACATATTTTTCCTGGAATAACAAATCGAAAATATAACTTTCTCTTGTTTTTCCCGGACCCTGATGCTTTTCGGCTCTATCTATGACCACTGTGCATCTCTGGCGACTGCAAATAAATGACAATATTTCTTGATCAGGTAACTAAACTAGTACTGTCCAACAATAACAAAGTTTGAAAATTTAAAATATCACTCAATTGTAAATAAAACAAAGACTCATTGCATCCGTCGGGCGTATAGGTGCCTCTGGTGTCAAGGGTATAGGTGCCTCTGGTGTCCTCCTCCTTGCAGAGAGTCTCTCTGCAATGCTTCTCTGCGAATAAAAAAAATATGTCAATTATCTCAAGAATTATCAACATGTAATGAATGAGAAAGTCCTAATCAATTATGTAAAAAGTGAACATCTCACCGAAAAAACCATTTCTAGGGGATTACAAATTACGCTGGGACTCTTCAGTAGTAAGGGGAGCCGTATGTTGAACAGCAACCTCAATTGCGTGCACTAGTGGACCGGGGTGTGGCTACATTCACCAAATGATAAAATAATTAGACATCGTGCATGTCCATAAACAATACAAATTAAATGTACAATTACAAATATTCAAGTATATGTACCTCAGTGTGACTTATCCCTATTGTAGATGCAGCATTGACCACAGCATCAACAATCCCACTAAGGTCTGGCATGAATGACTCTACATCCTGATGATGTAAACATGCGAAAATAACATTAAGAAAAAACACTTGTGAAGTGAATTCATAGCTAACCAACAAATTCCATTGGAAGTGTGTACATTACCGTGGGATGAGTAGGTTGATCCTCATGCACACCCGCTCTATTCAAGGAAGAGGGTCATCTGGTGTAAACAACCCCCTTATCTATGTTTGGACTACGGGGAGATCCAAACCAAAGAGGCGGTGCAGGGATCTGCAATGATGTTTGCAGTCATAAAGTGTTACCATATTTAGACATGGATTTGAATGGATGGAGTAATATGTACGGAAAAAATAACATGTTGTAATATACTTACCCCTGCCTAGGACATATCTCTCCCATGGGAGTGACCGCTTCCACCAATTTCTTGCCCCTCTTCAGATGCTAATAGCATCCGCAATTTTAAAAATTATAAATATTAGCGATCTATAAAGGAGTGTATAGTAAGAAATTTAAATAATTCAAACAAGATTCAGTCATAACCCATGTACTCACATTCTTCCAGTAATCGTAAATTCCACCTTGGACTATGTCGTTGATATCAACATCTCTAGCATCATGTTCTAAGTGGGGTTTCTGCATCTTCAAAAAATGTAAATATTAGACAATTTAATAAATTAATCAAGACTAACACATGTATTAACAAAATGACAAATGTTTAAATATTACCTCAATGGTGGTTGTTTGGGCCTTGGGTACAACCACGGCGGGTGCAGTACCACCCCTGTGAGAGGCATCAATCTCCTGCAAGAGTAAATGTTGCATATATTACGAATATTTTAATATGTTACATATAGTATGGAAAAATTAAAAATTGAACAATAACAGAGTTTTAAAACAATGTCCTTACCTGAACACCAGTCATCTTAGTGATACCATATCTTGGTCCAGGACCATAACAGGGTCCCCCACATGATGTGCAGATGTGTGGCTCTCTCTGAGGCACATGGGATGTCGGTCTATCCCCGCCAATAGATGCCCCTCCACCACTAGAAGCTGGTGGTTGTACACCAGCAGAGGAAGAGGGCGCTCTCTAGTCAATAGTGGTCATGTGTCGAGAGATCATCTCAGCTAGAGTAAAAAATGCCTCCTGTGTCTGGGAAACCATGTCATGTGCAGGAGGGATGTCTGCCCTCAGTAGTTGGGCACAGGGTGCAGGTATCTGTGGATTGGCATCTCTATGCCTAGCATTGGGTCGGTGTTGGGGCATCCCCCTACCAACTCCTTGGAAGCCCAACATGTCAAAATAGTTGACATGTTTCCCCATCACAAACTCTGCATACAATTTTTGGAGGAAGTACAATGGTACTTCTCTATTGTTGTGAGGGGGAATGTCAAAAACCATGTACCGCCTATCCATCCAATTATCTCTAATGGGTGGAAAGGTGCACCACTCAATAGAAATATCTGGCTTGTTGATCTCTGGAATGTCATCCGTCCCAGGCAGTCTAAACATTGAATAAATGTGTTGTTTTGTTATTTTGAGCTTTTTACCTTGTTGTAACTTAACCCATCAGCATATTGTTGTCTTTTCCTCTTCCTGTAAGATGTGATGCTATAGAAAGCGTCATTCAATCTTGCGATCGTATCAACAATAGACAACAAATAATCTGACAAGGAGTGGTGGAGCACATCTCCACCCCTCCAAGCAGAACCAATCTCTCTCAAATGGGCAATAACCCTCAGTATCTCCGCATTGTTATCCATAGTAGCCACTGCAATCATAAATACAAATAAAATATCATTAGAAATATAAACACATGATATAGTGACATATCTAAGTACTGAAAACTATAGAACTAATGTACGACAAATAACAACATAAACTAAATCTATCATGTAAATTTAAAAATTGATCTTGAATTTTACAGTAAAGAATAAACATTTAACATTTTTTCATTTCATATTTATGTCCTAAATTCAAGTATTAATTCCAATTTTTAAGTATGCATGTGTACATAAAGTTTCTTGAGTGCATATGTTGATTGTGAATCTCCTCTAGCTTATTTTAAGGCTTGGATTATGAAGTGTCATCGAAATTGTGAGGTGATGACTATTGCATTTGCAGGACCAGCTCCGAGATTGCGGGTAGAGGCAACAACTATACCCTAGAATAGGCGGCATAATGTGCTATTGATGAATAAAATCACAGTATAGGCAACGATTTTGTTAGATGTGTAATTATTTGTTGTAGCACGATGTTTTTTGGACTCCAAAGTCTATTTAGAAGATCTTTATGGATTTTATGGTTGCAAGGGTTCCACTGGATTATATCATGTATGATAGTATGTGATTGTCATGTTTAATCAAATACATCAAGATACCTATGTATCTTCATGTTCATAGAGTCTATTGTTGAACTTTATTGTCTTGACCTTTACAAAAAAGCACCCTTCGTTCAAGACGAAATATTTGTTAAAAGCATGGGAAGCTTCTATACCTTATTTTAACACTTGGATTAGGAAGCTTCATCAAAACTATAAGGTGTTTATTGATGTTCTTGGAAGACCAACTTCGATATTTTGGATAGAGGCAAGGAATTTACCATGTTTGTTTATGTATTTTAGGGGAATATATGAATTCTACTTGATTTTTTTTTAGTTGTATGCAAGCTTGCAACATAATTGACAAACTTTGCATATTTGTTAATTTTGGTTTGGATTCACAATGATGCTTGCGAATATACATATATGCAAATAATGAAGTTCGTTTGTTTTTTATGAGTTAATTGGGGTTTTGGTTTACATTGGGCATGTAAATTACTTATGCAAACTTGCAATGTGCTTGACAAACTTTGCATATTTGTGGATTTTGGTATGGATTCACAAGGATGCTTGTGAATTTGCATATGGAAATAGTGAAATTCATTTGTTTATTGAGTTAATTGGGGTTTTGGTTTCCATTGGGCATGGGAATTTTGGATATGAATTTTGGTAAATAATCAAAATTATTTAATTTTTATGATTAAATTGGGGAATTGGTTTCCATTGGCCAATTACATTGGGGTTTTTGTTTCCATTGACCAATTCCATTGGGGGTTTTGTTTCCATTGGGGATTTTGTTTCCATTGGCCATAATTTAATTTATTTTGGCCTAATTTTTCAATTTAGGGCAAATAAATTGATGAACAAAGAGAAAAAAACATGAAAAGAAATGAGGAAAATACCTCACAAATAGGAGGTTGATCCAAAGGTGGAGATGGATGGCTTTGGCACACCCAAAAATGCATTCGCCCAGTTGAGATTTGCTCCAAAGAACTCCAATAGCTGTGCGATGTGGTGAAAAATACTCGCTCGGCCTATTTAAAAAAAACAGGATTTCCAAAACGTGCGCGCGATTTTGTTCACTAAAACGGAGGCATGGTTTTCTTGAATAAAACGGAGGCACGATTTGCTTAAATAAAACGAAGTCACGATTTGGTTTACTATCCTAATTGGCATGCCTGTTGGCAGCCTTAGGACTAGGCTTGGCAGGTTCGGGATTGCTTGGGATGATTTCTTTTTTTTGGATCAAGAGTGATTGACTTCACTCCACCATTGCATCTAAAAGGTCCCTCAACTTCTTGCAGACACCCAAATGTGTTTTCTCCTACGGGGCTATAAGTTAAAATATAGACGAGGATAAGGTGTATACATATCTATAGAATTTAGCAGTCAAATCATTGATTTGGATAGGTCTATTGTCTCACCAACAATAGAGTCTCATAAACCAATTTTGTATCTAGCTAAATCATAACCTTAAAATTAAATTATTATTATTTTATTATTATATTGAAAATCTCACACATAACAAAATAACAAATAAAGCAAAGAATATACCAATAAAACTAAAGCTAAACCCAATTAACCTAAGGAATTTTAAAGTGTTAATTTGGGGAAGATTTTATGGATAGTGGTGAAGGAAAGTTAGAAATACAAATAGATTTGTCTTTGAATTTTTTTAATAAGTTGATGATAAACTATTTTTCTTACAACATGTTTAATTAAACTATTATATTTTATAATTTGAAGTAAACATTCACCCACCACAAATTAAGTAGATATACTAATATACAACTTTACTAAGTAGACTGGACATCATGCCTCCGTTCCAAAATGTCAACTAAGATGCAAAGAGGGAGATATTGTATAAGATCATCACCTTAGAGGAAATTTTGGTTGATTACATGATCCATGATTTTATACTATATGGTAGTGAGATATGGTCATTGCAAAATATTGTCCATAAATCATGGATACCAAATAGTGTGTGCCAATTGCTTCATGGAAGATTCTTCATCAGAAAATGCCAAGTAACAAGAGTTGATGATGTATCTCACTTGTTCACCCACCACAAATTAAGTAAATATACTAATATACAACTTTACTTAAATATAACAAATATTAATATATACCTTTTATGAGAGCATAATCAACAAACTAGTAAGTGCAAACTGAATAAAGCTGAACCACTTGCTTTCCTATGAAAGCATGTAACCTACTGTTGCATATATCTCTCAATATAAAGATGAACTCTAAATTTATGAGACTACACATGTGAAAAAGAGTCCCTCCCCTGGTGCTTATGTTGCTTATGGGTTACATGCATCCAAGGGTTGGACTTATGGCCTGAGCTTAAAAAACATGTAAGTTCGGTCTATCCAACGGACCAACAGCAAAGTCAATGGTTAACGGACCAACAACGAAGTTAATAGTTGACTTTGCTGTTGGTCCGTTGGATGGACTGAACGTACATGTTTGTTAAAAATAGCCGGACTTATGAGATACATACCAGAAAAAAAACAGTTGTAACGATTTTGGGCTTGAACTTCCCTGGTGTTCATTCATCCACTGAATTTGCATGAGTTGCTACTCTTATGTAACGTGCACAGGTTGAACTTTACATTTTACTCTTATGTAACGTGCACAGGTTGAACTTTACATTTTATATTTTATGTTAGTTGAGGTAAATGCCAAAAGATTTACATGACATAAGGCCAGATCTTCAATTCGATAACAAGTGGGTTCAATAATCAAACAGTCAATTGCCTAACCTAAACTAACCTAACCTAACAAGTTGCCTGCAATAGCGCCGACATGATGATGATGATTTGAGGATATCAATAACAAACAAACAAACAACACCAAACAAAACATTAGCGTACAGCGACGAAACTCTTAAAATTAACGTTCAAGTGTTGCAGAATTTGATTTTATGCACTTAGTTTTTTTTATATTCTTGTAAAGTGTTTAGTTATTATAGGTGTAATAGTCATTCTTAGACAATTATGTATTTATTCAGTATATACAATTATATGGGTGTAATAGTTATTCTTATACAATTATTATTATGTTTCCTGTAAGATTTTGAAAAATGGGCCAAGTTTTTTTTGTGTAGAATTTAAGACATTTTTATAATGACAAAAAGTGTCGTGAATTTATGAAGATGTGTCTCACTTTTTTAGTGAAATACTTAGTTTTCATTAAATGTGGTGATGTTGCATATTTTTTAAATTGAAGCGTTTAAATTTTTTATACAAGTATTGTGAATTTTTATACTGAGTGAAAGAGCAATTGGCGAAAAATTATTTATCTTTTTAAATGTATTAATTTGCATTTAGTTATATATATATTTATCTTTAGAAATTTCCAGAAAAATTATCATCATAATATATATATTTATCTTTAGAAATTCCACTTTGAAGATCATCATAATTTTAAATTCTATATCTAACATTTTGTAAATGTAAAATCAGGATTTGACTTAGTGCTAACTTGTCCAATAACCCTCCAAAAACCCTTAAAAAAATATTATAGAAATCATAACATTGTGGCAACTTAGAACCGATAGAGAACAAATATACAACAAAAATAATTAAAAGGGAAAAGAGCAATCACACATATACACAGTGATTTAAGTAGTAAAACCAATGATAGTGATAATTAGTGTTTTTATTGTTCAATGAAATATTACAATAGCCAAACAGTGAACAAAAAATAATAAAAAAGGAAAAGAGCAATCACATATATACACAGTGATTTAAGTATTAAAATCAATGATAGTGATCATCGGTGTTTTTATTGTTCAATAAAATATTACAACAGCCAAACAGTGATTTAAGTAGTAAAACCAATGTGATAATCAGTGTTCTTAATGTTTAATGAAATATTACAAAAGCCAAACAGGCTTACAACAATTTGTTTTCACAGCTTTGTTGTTAGTAGCTTACATCCAGATATAGCATCTCTTCCACAGTTATATAATACTGATCAAATTAATTATGTCCATAGCTATAGATATTATCTCAAATTTGGATTTGTTTGAAGGCATCAACAAGATTAATCCAAGTGTAACAAGTGTACAACAAGGATTCATTTCTTAGTAGTCCTATCTAGTTATGCTTAAATGCTTCTTGATTAAAATTTAAATAAGCTTATGTTAAAGGGTGGTTAAAGAAACGGCTAACAATTTAATTTGTTTTTTCTGTTTCTTAAAGAGTATTTGATTTGTACTTATATTATCTCTAACAATATGTTATGAATAATGGATATAAAATTATATATTTTAGCTTTGTTTAACAGCTAACTATCTTTACAAAACTAAGTGATTGGTTGTGCCTATCAGCATTCACCAATCACTTTACTTATAGCTGTGCTAATGTACGACTCTCCATATTATGTTCTGAATTAATCTGTTTCAACTGAAAACAAGAAAGCTATCACTTTTCTATTCTGAGTTGATCTGTTTTTGTAAATTGGCCACTTCTCCTTAAGTATCAATTAGTAAGGTTGTCTAGGTCCATGCTTAGCTCATTTGGATTTAAATGTGTCCACAGCTTTATGGTAAAGGACATCTGTGGTCTTGGACTTACTCCATTGGTAATAGAAACACCCCAACACAAATTGCATAAAACGATGAACAATTTGATCTCAAAGTATATAAATACGTTTATGTGTGTGCAGGCATATATATATATATATAAAAGAGAGAGAGATTTCTCAAATTAATCATACACACCGTTTTCACTTTGCAAAACAAAGCTTAAGCATGCAAAGGACAACCTAAAATGGTGTCAATAACCTTTGACCTTTGAATGATTCATTTGACTATATAACATTTATGGAATTCGCTGCCTGGTGTTTATGGGCTACATGCATTGAAGAGTTGGGCTACATATATTGAAAAAGAAGTGTTGTAAATTTTGGGTTTGAGCTTCTCTGCTGTTAATTCATTCATGAAACTTGCATGAGTTGAGTTGCTACTTTTATATAACACATGTACACGTTGAACTTTAAATTTTATGTTAGTTTAGGAAGATGTTAAAAGCTTTACACTGCCAATGACGTAAGAGATCTTAGATTTGATCACAAGTGTGTTCGATGATTGAACAGTCAACCACCTATGACCTCACATCACAAGATGTCTGCAACTCTCAACATGATTATATTCAGCCCATCAATAACAAACAAACATATTTTTTTAAGAAAGTGATTCCTGCAACTTCTGTTTTATGGAAGTTACAACTAAGTTATTCTCCATGCAATCAGCTTTTATCAAACATCAAAACAAAATGCACAAAGATAAAAAATAAAAAATAAAAGTTAATGCTCTGCGCTGATTGCATAAAAGAGGTGCATTCTACAACCCAGTATGAGAGATGTGTAACTTCTTCATTGCTCATCAAAGAGTTGATAGGTGATATATATATATATATATAATTAAAAATAACATATAAGCTTAAATTAAATTAAAAATATTTAAAATTATATAATATAAAATATTGCTGAAGCTAAGAGATTCTTATCAAAATCAACTACTTTGATTTATATATGAAATCTAGTAGTTGATTTATTTATGAAATCTAATTTAATAGATTCTTATCAAAATCAACCACTTTGATTTATTTATGAAATCTTGTAGTTGATATTTTATGAAATCTCATTTATTAATGTAGAGGTAAAGTTAAGAGATATTCTACAACAATGTGGTCCTATTGAACAAATTATTATTCAAGATAAACATACGTATGCATTCAATGGACATGTAAATTGTGTAAGAAATCCAAAAATATAATTTATTAAGAGTATTCTGTTTTGGATTTTGACAAATTTCACTCCAACGTTCTAATATTATAAGGAAAAATTATTTAAAAACAGTAAGATTTGAAATAGTGAAACAAGTTATCTTCGCACGCTATCATAGTTTCTTTATAATGCAAATGGTAGTATAATGTCTTTATCTTATTTGTTTAGACAAACATTTTAAGAACAAATTCATTTTTTAGATCATGAGAAATCTTATCGGCCTCTTAATCCGTATTTGGCTTATATAGTGTTTTATAGTTTAGTAAAATAGTTCATGATTATACTTTCAAGTGGCATATGTGTTAGCCTCAAGGTTAGCTCAATTGGTAAGACCTGCACACACTTTCTCGGTTCGGTGAGAGGTCACGGTTTCGAGCCTTGAGTCCTTTGGGGTTAGGCTTTTGCGAGGATGGCCGGCGGTTTACCACCTTTACCATCCACTAATGTGAGGAAGTATTGCTGGGTTTCCCGTGGATCTTTCCATCTGAAAAAGTGGCATATTTGTTGAATAATATTTAAAAATTAATAAAATAAGTTATTTTAAAATTTAAATGTTGGAAGGTTGTGAGGTCCAATCTATGAAGGTATAAATATTTTTACAGATTTTAGAATGATCTTAAAAACATACATCTTAATAGATTGGATTTATGTGGATACATAAAAGAGTGTAAGTTAATATGAATCTAGATTCAGGTTGGTGGAAGTTAATGTTTTTCCTTAATATGAATCTAGATTTAGGTTGGTTGAATAATATTTGAAAACTAATAAAATAAGCTATCTAAATTTATTTTAAAATTTAAATTTTGGAAGGTTGCGGGGTCCAATCTATAAACCTATAAATATATTTACAGATTTTAGAATGATCTAAAAAACACACATCTTAATAGATTGGATTTATATGGATACATAAAAGACTATAAGTTAATATGAATCTAGATTTATGCTGGTGGAAGTTAATGTTTTTCCTTCATGGGTTGAATAATATTTAAAAACTAATAAAATAAGCTATCTAAATTTATTTTAAAATTTAAATTTTGGAAGGTTGTGGGGTCCAATCTATGAAGGTATAAATATTTTTACAAATTTTAGAATGATCTAAAAAGACATACATCTTAATAGATTGGATTTATGTGGATACATAAAATAGTATAAGTTAATATGAATCTAGATTTAGGCTCGTGGAAGTTAATGTTTTTTCTTCATGATGCATTAGTTGTAATTAATTAATTTTTTAAACAGCAAACTCTAAGAGAAACTATTGGTTTTAGGTTTGTCTAAATCAACCAAACTCATTTGACATGTGGAGGAAAACAAACAATCACACCATTTTTTTCTAAAATCATAAAAACTTATACATCATATTTTTACATAAAATAAAAACATGTAAATGACCCTCACTAAGTAACATATTTCAAAGTGAAATATTTAGCACCAAAACTAGCATAGGACTGATTTTCCTCTCTTGGCATAGTGAAGGCTCCTAAACCCATCCAAGTTGCTTGAAACCACCTAATGGCGCCTAGAATACCACTTGGAGTTAAAAGACTCCACGTCAGACACAGCATATGTCATGGTTAGAGGCCATGTTCATAGGTATTGAGGCCTAGAAGGTTTGTTTTCTAACATGAGGCTCTTGTTTTCCTTTTCAACCACATCTTATGCCCCTAGACCCATCACTACTACCTAAAACCAATTAATCGTAGCCATATCCCACTTGGAGGCTAAATATCACATGAAACGGTCCTATATGGTGTTTCAATTCATCTGTGTGATACTTGAGCCCAAGAATCCTTGTTAACATGCATAAGTCCCTTGATATCCTTCCTTAACAATTGTCAAGACCTAAAGACCCATCAGTCTTACTGAAAACATGATAATGTCTCATGGTAAAACACTCATAGTAGAAATATGCTTAAGAGAGAAAATGGTTTGTGGATTGTAGGTATTTTTCATAATGATTGAGCCTAAGAAGCATCATTTAGGGCACAAGACCCTTGTTTTCCTCCCCTTACCCTAGTTATACCTTGAGACCCATTCTTGGTTCACAAGTAACCTAGTCACAACACCCATAGCAATGTTGGGGCAATTGATAACCCATAGGGGTCAAATGCAGTGGTTCAAGGACTTGTTCATGGTGTTTGAGCTTGAGAAGAAAGTTTTAGGACTAAAGGTTCTTGTTTCCCTTCCCCAACTATGGTTAAGTACATGAGATCCATCCATGATACTTGATACCTCATAATGGTGTCCATATTCAACTCAAATTGCAAAGACTCCATGGTAATGGATCTTAACATGGTTTCTAGGTGTTGTTCATACCAATTCAGGATAATAAGGTTCAATTAGGGCCTAAGGCCATTGTTTCCCTCCCTTCCATGTTTATGACTCGACGCTCATTTCTAGTGCATAAAACCTAGTCATGGCACTTGTATCCCACTCGCAAGCAAAAGTTCCTAGGCAAAGTTCTTGTATTTGCTTCAAGGACTTTTTCAAGGATCTTGAGATTGAGAAGCATCAATAACATTCGAAGGAACTTATTTTCATTATTTGATGATGGTCAAGGCCCCTCACCCATCTATGATCATATGTGGTGGTTTGATTATGTGTTCATGGTGCTTGAGCCTTAGAAGCCATGTCTAGGACCTAAGGTTGTTGTTTTCCTCCCTTGACAATGGTTAAGGACCTAAGTTTATTGTTCACCTACCATAATCATGGTGAAGGCCCTAAGACCCATATATTGTGTGCAAAACATGTTAATGAATCATATCTACCTCCTAGCCAAGAAATCCCTACTAAGTGTTCATGTCATATAGTGTTTAGGTGTTGTTCATTGCATTGATATTGAAAAGGTTCAATTACGGATTAAGACCATTGTTTCCCCCCTAAATATGTTTAGGGATTAAGAGCCATTTCCAATGCATAAATTCTACTCATGGTTCCCACATCCCACTTGGAGGCTTATAAAGAACCCCTACGAAGGACTCATGTCTTGGTTATAAGATTCATTCAAGGTTCTTGAGCATGAGAAGACCCAACAATATCCCAAGGAAGTTGTTTTCATTCCTTAACCTTGATCAAGTTTTCCTTCCTCAACCATGATCAAAATCATGCGACCCATCCTCAATGCACAAAACCATCTAATGATCTACATTTCCAAAGACCCCTTAGATAGAGCTTGTTTTGTAGTTTACAGGTCTTGTTCATGGTGTTTGAACCTAAGAAGTGATGTTTATGGAATAAGCTAATTTTTTTCCTCCCCTAACCATGGCACTTGATCTTGAGAAGGTTTGCTTAGGGATTAAGCAAGTGTTCCCCCTTAGCCATGTTTAGCCCTTGACACCCATTTCTAGTGTACAAAACCTACTCATGCAACATGTATCCCAGTCATATGCTAAATAACCTCAAGGTCATGGCCTAGAGAACCATTCCAAATTTGGGCCTAACATATTCTTGTTTAGGACATGTCTTGTTTTTTAAACATAGCACTCATATCCCTCAATTAGTAAGCCAAAAATACCCTAGAAGGGACTTACCTTGGTGATTTGATTACATGTTTAGCACTATACATTGATAAGATTCATGGGTTATAGTTGTTGTTCATGGAACTTGAGCATGAGAATATTTATTTATGGAAAATTCCCCTTGTTTCCCTTCCTGGACCTTAATTAGACCTTGATATTTGTTATTGGTTCAAAATTAACATAGTCATGGTGCCCATATCCCACTTGAAGGTATGTGATATGATACATAGGCCATATTTGGTGGTTTGAGAACTTTTCCAGGGTGCTTGAACCTAAGAAGAAAGGTATAGTGTTCGAATCTCTTATTTCTCTCCCTCAACTATGGTCAAGGACCCAAAACCCATCCATGATGCCTAAGACCTAATAATTTGCACCCATATTCAAATCAGATTCTAAAGAGCCCATAGATATTACTTGTGTTATGTTTTTTAGTTGTTGTTCAATGTGTTTGAGCTCAAGAAGGTTCAATTAGGGATTTAGGGCAATTATCTCCCCTAACCATGTTTATGCCTTGCCACCCATGTTAGTGCACAAAAACTATGCATGAGCTTATATCCCTCTAAAAGGATAAAGGACCCTTACAAATTTCCCTTATGTTGGTTCAAGGACTTGTTCAAGGATATTGAACTTGAAAAGGTTTAACAAGATTGTAAGGAACTTGTTTTCATTATTTGATGATGGTCACATAATTGTCCCGTGTGGTGGTCTGATGATGTGTCCATGGTGCTTGAGCTAGAGAAGTTGTGTTCGGGGATTGAGGTTGTCATTTCCATCCCTTGATCATGGTCCAAGGCTTGAGGTTGTTATTTACATACCATGACCATGGTCAAGGCCCTAAGACCCGTCTAGTGAAAAAGATATTAATGGCGTGCCCATATCCAAATCAAAGGCCAAAGAACCCCTAGTAAGTGCTCATGCCATGGTCTTTAGGTGTTGTTCATGGTTCTTGAGCTCAATAAGTTTTAATTATGGCTTAAGACCATTGTTTCCCCCTTAACCATGTTTAAGTGTCAAGACCTATTTCCAATGCACAAAACCTAGTAATGACACCCATATCCTACTTAGAGGCCTATGATGAACCCATACAAGAAATTGATGTGATAATTAAGCTTGAGAAGATTTAGTAGGACCCTAAGGCACTTGTGTTCCTTCCTTGACCATTATTAAGACATTGCAAGCCATCCTCACTACATAAAACCTCATAATGGTGTCTCATATCCAGATTTGATGCTAAGGGTGCCATAGAGAGGAATTCAGTTGTGATTTTTAAATGTTTTGCATGGTGATTGATCCTAACTAGCAACACTTAAGCCCCACATATCCCATTAAGATTCTAATTAACATTAATCATGACCTCAAAGGCATTTGTTGTGATTTAATAATGGTTCCCATGTATTGGTGGTTCAACAATGTTTTTTATGATATGTCCTAAGAATCTTCATGGGTTATAGTTATTATTCATGGTTCTCGAGCCCAAGAATCTTCATTTAGGTCACAAGGCCCTTGTCACCCTCCCCTAACCATGGTTAGACCTTGAGATAGATTCTTAATTCATAACTAACTTAGTCATGGTGCCTATATACCACTTGGAGAGAATAATATCCTACAAGGGTCATATGTAGCGGTTTGAGGACTCACCCATGTTGCCTAAGCCTTAGAAGATATGTTTAGGTTTGAAAGCTCTTCCGTCCCTTAACTATGATTTAAGACCTAAGACCCATCCATGATGCCCAAGGCCTAAGACACATCCACTTCCTACTAAACACTTATTTCATAAAAGTGGAGTATATGACCTAAAATGTAGGGTTTTGTTCGACATCATGTCCCACGCCATGTCCTAAAAAAAGTTTATTGTGCATTAGAAGCTAACAATTTTGTACCTCAAAGCATGATATGGGCCAAACACCCACTATTTGTGTGGAAAGCCTTATCGACAGTGTGGAAAGCCTTTTGATAAGGATGGTATCCCATTCTTGAACCAATGATTCAATGTGAAAAGCATTCTAATGGTTTTAAGGTCAATTTGCATGTGCATGCATGTGCATTTATGGTTGAATAAAACAAAACAAGCACAAAGCATAGCCTCATTATCTTAAAAAAAAAGAAAAAAAGTCAACTATGCACAAGTTGTTGTTTCAATATTTTTGTGTCGTTTAATGTGATTTGGAAGATTAATTTTGTGAAGTTCTTATTGTCATTGATCATTGTGGATATTGAAAATAGATGTAAGTGACATATTCTCAATGTTTAATTACAAGCCCATGCACAATAAATGAATTCAAGTATGGTTCAGCTTGAAAAATAAAATTGTACGTCGCCTTATACATTTGATAAAATATTGTTGGACCCTCATAGATCTTTGTCAAAATCAACTACTTTGATTTGTTCATGAAATATAATTTATTAGTATATCGGTAAAGATAAGAGAACTAATGTGGTCCTAATAAATCAATTATTGAAGATAAACATACGCATGCATTTGGAACATGTACATCGTTTAAGCAATCCCAAAAATTAATATATAAAGAGTATTATTATGTTTTGAATTTTGTAACCGCTATGACTCCAAAGTTCTAATAATAATATAACGTATTTTTCACCGTAATCAGTAAGAATTGAAATAGGGCAGCAAGTTATGTTCACACGCTATCATAGTTTCTTTATTAAAATGCAAATGGAAATATAGCGTCTCCATGTTATTTGTTTAATATGGATATTTTGTTAAACAACTTCATTTATTTTTAAAGCTCAATA
Source organism: Pseudotsuga menziesii (assembly GCA_001517045.1). Taxonomy (NCBI): domain Eukaryota; kingdom Viridiplantae; phylum Streptophyta; class Pinopsida; order Pinales; family Pinaceae; genus Pseudotsuga; species Pseudotsuga menziesii. Next base: position 37,264 of record LPNX010252858.1, read on the forward strand.
GAAATCTTATTGTGACTTGTTAATCATTAGTTGGTTTAATTAATCCTATTGTGCCTTGTTTAATATAAATATATATTTATAAGTGGAATAGGTTTGTTATAACAATATTTTAAAAGTTATATTTTAAAAGTGATAAAATAAGTAGTCTAACTTCATTTTGAATTCTAAATTTAAAAAGTGGAGAGGGATTTTATTTATTTTATATTTTAAATTTAAAAAGGTGGAGAAGGATCTAATTTACGAAGATGTATTTTTTTCATATTTTTACAGCATCCTAATAGATTTTATTCAAGTGGATAGATGATAGAGTCGAACTTAATATAAATCTATACTGGTGCAAGTTTTTTTTCTTTTTTTCTTTTTATTTCTTTTTATGATGTATTAGTTGCAATAGAAATTTAAAAAACAATAATCTTTTGACTAGGAGAAATTATACTAGATACATGTACAAGTTATTAGAATAGAGTGTAAAAAGATGAAATGGAGGAAAATTTGTAAAACTTAGAACAACCCATGTTCATCTAATATTGTTATGTTACTTTTCCTGTAAAATATAGTGCATATTCATGTTAAGATGCCACTTTAACACCTAAATGTTGAAATTTCTTCAAACAATATTGCACATTTGTGGATAATAGTCTATTCTTGTAGGACAATATTTTCTTGAGACATTATATATTTTTTAATATTAATGAAGCTAGTGAAGCCTAAAACTAAGAGGTGAAGCATTAATAAGAGCTTTGAGGGTATAAATGTAAACAAACATTTTAAAAAAAAGTAATATGTAAGTCTTTATATGTACTTGTGCGCCATATAATTTGTTTTCCAAATAAATGAGGTAATAAAAAGTTAAACTTAAACAAAAGGCTTGTCTATTTTAGAAGTATGATATATATATAAAAATTATCATATGTATTTAAGAAGTATGATGTGTGTTAGACCATGGGAGTGTGGTCTAATGACAAGCAATAAGGTGATCACTTTGCTTGTATTAATGTGGATACCTAAGTTCGAATCCCTCGAGTTGGTTTGGAGGAAAATAAATAATCTAACATTTTATTTTGAATTATAAAAAATGCAAACACCTTATTCCTACATAAAATAAAAGCCTATAAATGTCCCTCACCTTAACATGTTTCAAAATGAAATATTTAGCATCAAAACATACATAGGACTTATTTTCCTCTCTAGGCATAGTCAAGGCCCCTAAAACCATCCACTTTGTGCAAAACAACCTAATGGCGCCTAGAATACCACTTGGTCTTAAAAGAACCCACAGAGAGGGCATGTGTCATGGTAAGAGGCCATGTTCATAAATCTTGAGGCCTCAAAGGTTTGGTTTACCTCATATGGTGTGTATTTTCCTTTTTGACCATGTCTTAAGCCCCTAGACCGATATCACTACTACCTAAAACCAATTAATCATAGAAATAACCCATTTTGAGGCTGAAGATCCCATAAAAGTGTCCTATGTGGTGTTTCAATTCATATTTTTTTTATGCTTGAGCTTAAGAAGCTTTGTCAAATGCATAAGGCCCTTGATATTCCTCCCTAACAATTTTCAAGACCCACCAGTCTTACTGAAAACATCATAATGTCCATGGTAAAACAATAATTATCTAAATATCCTCAAGAGAGCAACTGTTTTGTGGATTGTAAATATTTTTCATCGTAATTGGTCCTAAGAAGCATCATTTCAAGCACAATATACTTGTTTTCATCCCCTCACCTTAGATAGACCTCGAGACCCATTATTTGTTCACAAGTAACCTAGTCACAACACCCATAGCACCCTTGGAGAAAATTGATAACCTATAGGTGTCAAATTGGTGGTTCAAAGACTTATCCATGGACCTTATTAATCCTAAGAAGAAAGGTTTAGGGCCAAAGGTTCTTGTTTCCCTCCCCAAACTATGGTTATGGACATTAGACCCATCCAATTGTTGCTTGAGACCTTGTAAAGTTGTCCATATTCAACTTGAAAAGACTCCTTGGCATGGGATCATACCATGGTTTCTAGGTGTTGTTCATACAAGTTGAGCTCAACAGGGTTTAATTAGAGATTAAGTTCATTGTTTCTACTAGTTTCATGTTTATGTCTCAACATTCATTTATGGTGCCTAAAGCGTACTCATGGAACTTGTATCCCACTCACAAGCCAAAGTTCCCCTACAAAGTTCTTGTGTGTTTCTTTGAGGACTTGTTCAAGGATCTTGAGCTTGAGAAGCTTCAATAATATTCTAAGGAAATGCTTTTCATTATTTGATTATGGTAAATCCCCTTGACCCATCCATGGTCCTATTTTATGGTTTGATGATGCATTCATAGTTCTTGATCCTTAGAAGCCAATTTTAGGACCTAAGGTTGTTGTTTCCATCCCACAACAATGGTTATAAAGGACTTAAGATTATAATTTCCCTACCATGATCATGGTAAATGCCATAAGACCCATCTATGATGTGAAAACCATCTTAAAGGAAGTCATATTTACATCTTAGCGAAGAAAAATCTACTAAGGGTTCATGCCATAGTTTTTAGGTGTTGTTCATGGTCATTGATCTTGAAAAGGTTCAATTAGGTATTAAGGACAAATTGTTTCCTTCCTTGACCATGTTTAGGAATTACGACCCATTTCTAATGCAAAAAACCTAATCATGGTGCCCACATCCCACTCATAGGCTTGCAAACAATCCCTAAAAAGGACTCATGTCTCAATTCTAAGATTCCTTCAAGGCTCTTAACCATGATAATATCTAACAATATCATAAGGCACTTGTTTTCCTTCCTCAACCATGTTCAAAATCATGTGACTTGTCCTTGATGTGAAAAACCTCCTATGACATCAATATCCAACTATGATGCTAAAGACCCCTTAGAGAGATCTTGTGTTATGATTTACATGCCTTATTCATTGTGGTTGGGCCTAAGAATGGTGTTTAGGGAATAATATCCAATTATTTTTCTCTCCTAACCATGCAATTGAGCTTGATAATGTTCTATTAGGGATTAATATTGTGCTCACATTTAACCATGCTTATCCTTTGAGACCCATTTCTAGTGCAAAAAACCTAATCATGGAAAATGTGTCCCGTCAGATACAAAAGAATCCTAACCATGGCCCAGAGAACCATTATTAATGTGGGCCTAACACATTCTTATTTAGGCCATGTGTTGTGGTTTAAACATGGCACCTGTATCCCTCAATTAATAAGTCAAATTTACCCTACAATGGTCTGTTGTGGTATTCTAAGGACATGTTTAACATTATAGCCTAAGAATCTTCATGGGTTATATTTGTTATCCATAACACTTGATCCTAAGAAGATTCATTTAGGGAACAAGGCCCTTGACCTTGTTTAGATTTCAAGATCCATTCTTGGTTCAAAATTAACCTTGTAATGGTGCCCATACCCCACTTTGAGTTGTGTGATATGCTACAAAGGTCATATGTAGTGGTTTAATTAATTTTTCATGGTTCCTAGACCTAAGAAGAAAGGTTTAGTGCTTAATCTCATGTTGTCTTCCCTCAACTATCGTCAAGGACCCAAGACCCATCCATGATGTCCAATACTCATATTAACATCCCTATTCAACTTGAATGCCAAAAGATCCATGGATATTGTTCTTGTTATGGTTTCTAGATGTTTTTCATTGTGGTTCAATTCAAGAAGATTCAATTAGGGATCTTAAGGTAGTTATCCCCCATGCTAGTGCATAAAACTACTCATGCACCTATATCCCTCTCATAGGCTAAATCCCTCCTATGAATTTCCTTAATGTTTGTTTGAGGATGTAACACACCCTATTTCACACTACTTCACAACAATTTCTTTTATATGAATAAACCTCACAAGTTCATATTAAAATACATAATTATCATAAGTAAATAGATGAAGCTTAAACTAATTCACGAGACCCATAAACTATTATACAAATATATAATAAACAAAATCAATAATACCAAAATTTATCAGATTCATAAATACTTGTGAACCTTAGCTTCATTGTTAAGACAAGGTTAGATGTTACTTGGGAATACCCATTTTTATTCTTAATGGGCTGTAGAAATTGTCTTCGGTGTCCACTCTTTTTGATATAAATGTTATAATATTTTAACTAAGAAATAATTTCCCAACCATATTAAATTATGGCTTAGAAAGTAATCTTTCCAAACTTTTACTCCGACACTTTATGTGAGATGAGAAGTGAGCGGAGTGAGTTGCCATATAAAATTATGCCAAACTTTTCCTTAATACATGAAAAATTAATAAGTGAACCTAGACGAGTGAACTTTGACACAAACACGACACAAGGACACAAAAATTAAACTAAACATTTTTTTAAAACAGATAAATTCAATAAGTAAACTGTCACACAAGGATATAAGAATTATGCTAAACATTTCTCAAATAAACATTTTTCTTTTTATTACATCAAATGTTCATTAAGACAAGGAATTCACCACATATCTTCGACACAAACATTTAAACTTTATTAAATAAATAATGGGTCGAACATATCTTTGACACACACATCTAAAATTTATTAAACAATTAATGGGTCAAATATATCTATGATACAAACATCTAAACTTTATTACAAATTACTGGGTCAAACATATCTCTGATACACACATACAAACTTTATTAAATAAATAATGGGCTGAACATATCTTCGACACACCCATCCAGAATTTATTAAATAATTAATGGGTGGATTATATTTGCGACACAAACATCCAAACTTTTTTAACTAGCTAATGAGTCCTTCGACACACACATCCAAACTTTTTTAAATAATTTATGGGTCAAGCAACTTCAGCATACAATTTCAAAACCTATAATTAACATTATCCACATGGAATGAATTTAACCCCGACTTGAATAAGGAACTCGTATTCATAAAATTTTGAATAATTACCACATAATTAAACTTGCACATATTTCATACCCATGAATTAATCAAAATAAAGCATGAATTTATACCTTGCATCCAAACTTAGGAAATTTACCAATGAAATCGTTCAATTTTTTTATCAGTCATTAATTATTTACCATTTCAGAAATTAGAATACAATCTCCAAGAAAATAAACTTATCTGTGAAATAATTAAAATGGGAAACTAGTTCGTGGCAGCTAGGTTCCACCCGACCTTAGAAAATTATGCTCATTTTTCTCTCAACAGAACTCCACACCTGAGTTGAGACTCATGCATTCACCATAGATTCTCACTAGTCCTAGGTTTCTCTTGTATTTCCTCACTTGGAAACTACATTTACTGTTTTATTACCAAAATCCATGCCAACTATGAAATTCCTTCATTTAGCTTCATTCTAGCTAGTACCACCATGAAACACATCACTACATCTATGTTTAGAATTCCACCAAAATAATTCATTACACCTTTTACATGTCACTAGTTCAACCAAAGACAAAATCTAGGAACATTTATCAACCAAAAAGGTAACAAAATAGGCTTGGGCTTACAGGTTCACTTAACCAGCCCAATTGCTGCAAACTAGTCAAATTGGACACTTCACTTTGGAACTGGACTTGTTTCTCTGTTCTCCAGTGATTCCAATTGACCATGAATTTTATGTCAATTTGCAATTCTCCTCAATTCTATAGCATTCCCATGTTGAATAGTGCATTTTATTTTTTTATTTTTTTTCTTTTCATGTTATCTTTGTCTCTCTGTCTCCCCTATTTTTCCTTTACCTGCCTTTCCCTACATTTTGCGTCCTCCTTTTCCCAAGATTCCACCAACCTTGCACGTCCTTGTCACCTTTTTGCAACACTTCTTGAGTTTTCCATTAACTTCTTAACTCCCTTTTTAACTTCAAAAACATGTTTAAGGAAATAATTAGGGAAAGTATGGGTTTATACAAAGTTATAAGGTAAGAAGAGTTAAAAAGGGTCATACTTGTATTTTAGGCTATATGAAAACACCCCCCCATTGACTATGGTGAATACATGAGTCCCTGTTCATTACCCGTGTTCACTCTGCCACTGCAAGTTTTATTTTGATATTAACAAAAAATTACAACATGATTTTCATCTTACAGACACTCATAGTCTTTTACAAAATTAGATTAACAAAAAAACAGGGTTTCAAACCAAGGGTGTTACAGAGGACTTGTTCAATGATCTTGATATTAATAAGGTTAAACAAGATTGAAAGGAAATTATTTTCATTATTTGACAATGATCACCCATCCAATATTGTCTCGTGTGGTGGTCTGAGAATGTGTTCATGGTGCTTCAACTAGAGAATTTATATTTAGGGATTGAGATTGTTGTTTACCTCCCTTTACCATGGTTCAAGGCTTGAGCTTGTTCTTTTCATACCACGACGATTGTCAAGGCCATGACATCCAATTAGTGCCCATATCCCACTTGGAGGTAAAGATATCCTTAACCATGTTTAGGTGTTGACACCCATTTCCAATGCACAAAACCTACTAACTCATGGAACCTATATCCTAATTGAAGGCCTACAAAGATCCCCTACAAAGGGTTTATGTGCTAATTTGAGGACTTGTTTAAGGCTCTTGAACCTGATAAGATTCAACAAGATCATAAGGAACCTTTTTTCCTTCCTTGGCCATGATTAAGGCCTTATGACCCATCCTCGATGCATAAAACCTCCTAATGGCGTGCATATCCAAATCTAATTCCATCGATCCTTAGAGAGGACTTGTATTGTAATTTTCAAGAGTCGTTCATGGTAATTGAGCCTAATAAGCAACACTGTAGACCATAGATACCTTACAAGGGTCTTGTGTGGTGATTCAATGGTTTATTTGTGCTATATTCTTAGAAGGTTCATGGGTTGTGGTTATTGTTCATGATTCTTGAGCAAGACTCTTCATTTATGGCACAAGACCCTTGTTACCATGCCTTTGTTAGTGATTGAGAAAAATATAAAGATAATTGAACTTTAAAACTTTGATCCACAATAACAATGTATATAAATCTCATCAATAATCCAAATATATAAATCAAACCATAGAACATAGGATATACCCTGGGAAAACCCTCCATTGGTTCGGAGGATGAAAAACCCAACAAACAATCTTAGAGTGTGATTGATAAGTAGCAGATAATGATTACAACACTGAGAGCACCAAAGAGTGGAGATCAAATGGAACATTGTATCTAACTTGCCAAGTGCATAACACTTTAATAACAAGTCAAATTAGGTTTTACAACAAAAATAGAATGGTTGCATGTAACAACAACTTGTTAACACTTAGAACACTAATCTATCTTCAATCATTAGCCCCCCATTGATATGGTTCCAAGATGGCACTCCATAATTATCTCCCACTAGAAGATATGCACCCCTACTGACTTGGTGCCAGTTTGGCACTCCATAATTGTCCCCCACAAGAAGATACGCACCTTCCATTAATTAACAAACTTTATCTGAGTTGTTAAATGAGTGCACTGAGCTGAACTGAATGGAACTAAGTGTAACTGCATACAACTAAGTGTAATTGAACTAAACTTAATGGAACAACATGCAACTAAATGGAATTGAGTGTAATTGCATACAACTGAGTGTAACTGAACTGAACTAATTGGAACTGCATGTAACTGAATGTAACTGAACAGAACTAAATTTAAGTTTAAAATAACTGAATGTAACTGAACAGGATTGAATGTAACTGAACAGAATTGAATGTAACTGAATAGAACTTAATGTAACTGGATAGAGCTAGTGCTTCTCCATTAGTGTTATTTCCAACAACCACTTGCATAAATTAAGGAGTTGTTTCCTTAATTAACTAAACTTTGTTTACCATAACTAACACTCAACTGATGTCTTATCAATTCGAGTTCACTTGGTGGAACATGCACAATTCGAATTCTCTCTACATCTTTGTGCTTATATTAATTATCTCTGCATGGTCCATATGTGTTTTTATTAATTAATCATCTATATCATATCACACCCATAAGAACTGTTTCAAACCTATGATCATATGTATTACCCTTGGTCATATAGTCACATGCGAAAGTAAATCACTCTAGGGGTATATAATCCCTAAAGGAGACTTGTAGCACCTATTGACCGTGACTAGCCATACATCACATAGTATATCTACTTTACACAGTAAATTACACCACCTCACAACATGAAGATATTTGTAGAACTTGATATTATTCACAAGTCTACTGCCTTGATATTACTCACAAGACTTACTTGATATTACACACAATTTTTACTGACTTGATACTACTCACGATACTTACTTGATATTACACACAAGTTTTACTAACCTGATACTACTCACAAGTCTATTTCCTTGATATTACTCACAAGACTCGGCTTGATATTACTCACAAGCTTTACTGACTTGATATTTACTCACAAGTCCACCTCCTTGATATTACTCACAAGACTCTGCTTGATATTACTCACACACTTTACAGCATCACCACCTCAATCATATGAGGATATTTGTAGAAATTGATATTATTCACAAGTCTATTGTCTTGATATTACTCACAATACTGGAGAATGAATCCTGATGTTGTAATCTCAACATCCTTGACCTTAGTTATACCTCAAGATAAATTTGTGGTTCATGACTAACCTTATCATGGTGCTAACATCCCACTGAGAGTAAATGATACCCTACAAAGTTCATGTGTGGTGGTTTTAGGACTCATCCATGGTGCTTGAGCCTTAGAATCAAAACTTAAGGTTGAAGGATCTTTTTTCCCTCCCTCAACGATGATTAAGGACCCTAGACCCATCCATGATTCCCAATACCTTATAATGGATCATGCATGCCCAATACCTAAGACCCATCCAATTCATATTAAACACTTGGTCCATATAAGTGGAGTATATAGCCTAAAATGTTAGTTATTTATCCCTATCTGCATCCTAGAAGAAGTATATAGTGCATTATAAGCCAACTATTCTTTACCTCAAAGCATGAATTGGGCCAAGAGATCCACTATTGGTGTGGAAATGCTTTTAATAAGGATGGTATCCCATTCTAAGACCAAATTTTTAGTCTGAAAAGCATTCGAAAGGGCAATTTCTATACCATTGTAATAATAATGCATGCCCATTTTTTGTTGAATAAAACAAAACAAGCACAACATCATTATATTAAAAAACAGGGTCAACTTTGCACAAATTTTTACAATTTGTTTTATTGTTTGGTGTGAATAGGAATATACATTTGGTGAAGTTATTATTGTCATCAATCCTTGTGGAGATGAAAATAAATGAAATTGAGTAATGAATTATGAAAAAACAATTTTAGTTTTGGAAAAACATAAGCATAAATCAATCATCTCCTCAATTCCTTGCATAATTGAATCCCTAGTGAAATCTAGCTCATCACCATAGGTGAAGCTATGTCTTTAATGGATATCAATCCAATTCCAACATCTTGTCAAACTCCAACCAATGTTACATCAACAAACAATGATCAAGTTGAATAAGACACCAAATTTTAGTAGATGTTGTTATACAGAGGTAAAAATTAGACAATAATATTTTATACAAATTTTTTTTGTGAAAAGGATCATATAGTGCAATCTATTTCTAACTAAATGCTATTTTCATCATGTCAACTACCATCATGTCTAGTGCATGATTAATTTTGAACATCAAATGAGTGTAGTGTTACGATATCTTGGTGAATTTCCATGATGTGATGGTAATGGAGTACAAACTCCAAGTTCACCTTCCTTACGTCATCTATATAGTGTATGGTGAATAACTCCAAGACATGTTCATGTGGATGAAAGTTCCCTAGCGACCCTTGAAGATAAGTTACCTAAATGAACTATTGATTGGTAGTGCAATAAAATTATAAAAGAGTATTTTGAATTGAAAATTATGCATCTAAATGTGAGTAGTTTTTTCCTTGTTAAAATCACAAAATTTAGTTTACGTTAAAAAATTCTAGGCATAAGGATGGTTAAAATTTCATAGACCACTAATCATGTTGATTTTTGTTGATATAAATCTTGATGTTTTTTTTAATACAATTTGAAAGAACACTTGTTTACAAGTCCATAATGTGTCCCATCATGTATTATTATAATAAATTATAAAAAAGACTACAAGGAAACATGACTTTCTCAAGCAAACATCTAACATTTTTAAACTAGGCACCAAAACCTTTGAATGTATTCCATTAGAATAGAAAACCCTGAAAACTTTAGTGAAACAATTATGTTGCACCTTTGTTGGTAGGTTTCCTTGTTCCTACAAGACATTAATTGAAACTATTAAGGGACTAGTTTAGAATTTTTGGCATGAAGATGCCAAGCCTTCATTCAACATGAAGGATGTGATAAAGTTGAGAAGGGTTTTTATAGATCAGTAATTCCACATTAAACACTTTCTTTACATTACACAAATAGAACGCTCTTAGATATTCAAGAATAAACACAAGGATTTTACGCTAAGATAAAAAAACTTTCAATATATGCAAATCTTGGTATGATATAATATATACAAACCATTGCATGTTGTTTTTAATACCACATAGAATTTGGTTATTACTATGACACATATGTAGTGTTATTACTATGACCATATGCATGAATGTGTATCCATACTATCGACAATTTGGCCAAGAGACAATATTCATACCATCATTTTCCCAAAAACATACAAATAAGCATATTATAAAAAGAATTGTTTGGATGGGAAATGTCCCAGGTGTGGTGGGTGGTCATTGTTGAGCCCTTTTGTTGGAGTAGGGTCCCGCAACTACAGGAGAAGCCGCCATTTTGGAGGATAGACAATTTTGGTGAAGATATAAGAGACAAGGTAAAGATACGACGCCGTAGCATGTTTCTAGTTCCAGATCAGAGCCGAAAACTATGACTATCGGGGCAGAGAAGTCAAAGAAGATGACAGTACTTGAGCGGCCGAGAAGAGAGAGCTCACCCACTGCATTCAAGGTAGCGGCGAAGACAGGAGGGCTCAGCTACCCTCATAAAGGAAAAGGGGCAATGTGGCCAAGGTATTGAAGACAAAGGACAGAAAAGGAAGTGGCACCCAGTACCCACGATCAGCACCGGGAAGCGTGGAAGACTAAAGAGAGCTGTGGTATAAATTGCGGCAGTTCGAGTACAGATAGACTGACTGTCATAGTTAGGGTTTTTGGGTTACTGTTGTGACATGCCCACAGTGTTGTAATGGCGAGACCTTCGGGCCGCCTATAAAGGGATGTAAATTGTATTGTAAAAGGTTAGCTAGTCGGATAACCTGTAGCTAGTCAGTCAGTTAGCTCAGTAGATATTGAGCTAGTCGGATGACCTGTAGCTAGTTAGTCTGTTAGCTCACAGTTATTTTGTATTGTAGTAGAGTCAAGATCTGGTTCTACTATTCAGTCCATAGTTACCTTACTGTAACCAGTAGCCAATTCCAGGAGTATGTATGTAACAATCCGCAGGGATTGACAGAAAGAGAGAGAGAGAGAGAGAATATTGTAAGAAGGAAATATAGAGAAAGAGAAGAGATCTAGGAGAGAAGGGCTCCAAGCAGTGAGTGCGGAGTTACCTAGAAGATCTCTAGCTGCACAACAAGTTGCAGCAGAACTGTGTACTCTCTTAAGATATAATAAACACAGTTATGTGGACATAGCTTCTACCCTGGAAGTGAACCACGTAAAACCAGTGTGTTATGTGATTATTTCATGTGATTGTGCTTTACTTAGTAGATATCTGTTATCTGTTACATGAATGTTGTATCTCAGTTAGTAAATGTCTGTATGTCCTCATTCAGTTACAGCATTATGGAAGGTTAAAGGCGGATTTACATGTATCAAGCGTCTGCATATGAGTTTATCAGTGATTGCTTCACATATTAATGAGTCATTCTGTTAAAGTGTTTCCAGTATACTTATTCGGCCAGTTAAGTATAAGTTGAGGTAGAGTGTGTTGAACTGTGGAAGTTCAAGTCAGAGTGTTAAATATCTTGTTGAAAGTTAGCTAAGTCATTTCACCTAGTGAGATAGCCTTTGGACCGTGAGGGTCGCAGTGGGTTGTACTATAGAAGATATCGTGTTGACAGTAGGCTATATTGCACCGTCATAGGAGCTGCGGTGTGAGATATCACAGATAGTAAGAACCGCGAAGGGGAGAGTTTGTGCATCATCCTAGTCACTGCGATGCGATAGGAGTCCTCCCTGTGTCATAGTCCGCGAGTAATAGAGAACCATGCGTCGCAGAGAGATATTGCTAGTTAAGAAGAGCCGCGAGACACCAGGATGCTACAGAACCTGGTTGAGGACACCTGAGTCTTCGGCCAACCCATAAGATCACTTCGGGTGAGACTTCAGTCCGTTTTGCGGTCTGTTGCCAAAAGGGCCAGTGAGTTAGGGGTGTTGTTGGCACATTATAAGTAAACCCGGGTCTACCCAGATAGTCAACAAATGGTTCCGTTGCCGGCTTTGAACACATTACAGAGCTAATGTTCTGTTGGCATCCTACTAAGGAAGAACTCAACCAGTGGGTTGAGTCTACAGAAAGAGAATTTGTTGTGACAAAGAACAAGAGTCCTACGTTGAGTACAGAGGACTGGTTACAAAAACATATATACACAGACCTGCATACGATATTTTTTGCGACCTATGGAAATGAGCTGTACGACTGGTTATCAAAACTGACTGGTCAGAATATATTCAGAAAGAAAAGAAACATCGTGTGGACACCGGAGCTGATTCACACCGTGAAGAGCATAGACAATCCCATTACACGAGCAGTTGACTTCTAGCTTGGGAGTGTGCTAGAAGGCTTTGTTACAGAGTTTGTAGTTGAACAGACAAAAAGCTTCAGCGAGGCTGAGCGGTACTTCTTGAAAGGATATCACGGTAAGTACCTAAAATCTTTAAACTTGTCCATTAAGATGCTATTATATGAAAAAGGAGTAATGGATATAGTTTCAGACCAGTAAGCTAAGAAAGTGTGATGTCACAAGAGTTTGAGAGTGATTTTGATGATATTGGATGTACATGTAGTGGCAAGAAATATAAAGTAGATTTCAACTCTTCTATATTTGAAAACAATTCAGATAATACTAGACAGCAGTGTCATAGTAATACAAAAAAAACAGAAGGGGGTATCCCTTACCACCCTTATACCCCACAAAAAACAACCGGGACTCAGAACAATCCTGTAGAAACTCCATCTAGTAGTTCACCCACAGCACATACTACCACTACATCACCTACATCTACACTGCCAAGTGGTAGTAACACAGCAAATCAGCATCCACCACGTAGAAATAGAATGGGGGATGACATGAAGTTACCTACCTTTAAGGGTACAGGGGTAGAAGACCCAGAGCAGCACTGGTTTTTATGTGAAGCCGTGTGGACCATTAAAGGAATCCACGATGATAATATTAAACTTTTACAGTTGGTCACCACACTTGGGGAACGAGCCTTAACATGGTATATGAAGTATACCTCAGCGATACCCAGAACACTTATACAGGTCCTGACTGCCATGATTAAAGAATTTAAGAAGCCCAAGTCCGAATCGCAGTGTATCACAGAGCTCAAAGACATTAAACAGTTACCTACAGAGTCAGTATGGGACTTTGATCAGAAATTCAAAGCTCTCATAGACCAAGTTAGCTTTGAGTTTGCGCCCGAGTAGAACAAGGAATGGTTCATCGCAGCACTGCTCCCACATATTAGACATCCACTGATGCAGCAGAGAATCCGTACGCAGGATGAAGCGTTGGATATGGCAATAAAACTGGAGGCATCACCTCTAACTGAGACTAGTACAGGTATGACAATCCTGCAAAACCAGTTAGCAAATCTCACGTTACAGATGCATGAGATTAGAAAAGGAAAAAAGATTGCACAAGACATATGGTGTATCAAGTGTAAAGCACAAGGCCATACTAAAGATAATTGTCCAGTATTTGTTGAATACTTAGCAAGCGGGGCTCCTAACCCCTTAGCACAAACTCAAGGGCCATGGTGTGAACTATGCAGAACAAGAGGACATCCACCTCAGTAATGCCCTTTACTTCAGAAGTATATACATACACCTAAGAACTTATACTGTACCTTCTGTAAGTCAGTAGGACACGAGGACCATACCTGCAGAGCCTACGATCTCATGGTCAATAGAAAACATGACTTGTATAGAGTCCAATCAGAGACACTGGGTCCAGCAACAAGACCACAGCATGAACCGGCTCCTATAGGCCATGGAGGAGGATTCAGAGGACGAGGCTGTGGAGGAGGCTTTGGCCGTGGTGAAGGCTTTGGCCGTAACCGTGGACCGATTACTTGTTACAACTGTGGCGTTGTAGGATATTATGCTAGGGACTGTCAAAGCCCTACTACGACATGTAATTATTGCAAATCTTACGATCACGCTATAGAAGAATGTCCTACCTTGATAGCCAAGATCAGGGAACCTAAGCCAGCAATACACCAGAACATTCAGCTTATTGCTGTTGAGCAGAAAGAGCCAGAACCAAGAGTCAACATTGTGACTCGCAGCGGTGCTTCCACTAGTGGGACATTGCAGGATACTCAAAAGAACATAGGACCGGAGTGGGTGCGCAAAGCTACTAATAAATCAACACCACTCGACCTGCAGAAGAATAAAGAAACATTTCAGGAAGCTAAAACTTTCTTTAATGAACCTATACAATCAGGACCCCAGGTACAGCCATCTAGGGGCGTACCGCAGCAAACACCTTATGGCCTTAGTCCTGTGGAGACATCGCAGGCTACCACATCAGGAAGATGCGATGAGGATGAGTCGAAAGGAAGCGTACAATCCTTCCTGCGGAGTTGCTTGAAACTCGTAAGAAATGAGAAAGCTATCAGAGAGCTTCAGTGCATCATAGATCAGTATCCACCATCTTCTTCCGTGAGCAGTGCGCAGCGTGTTGTTCATAATATTATGGGCCATACAAGAACAGGAAGAGAGATGCGACTCACAGCACAAGTTGGAGAATTTGAAATGGACGAAGTAATCCTAGACTTAGGATCAGAGGTAAATGTTCTAACTAAGCAGACATGGGAATAGATGGGTAGCCCCAAGTTAACCAGATCGCCTATCCATCTGCGACTAGCCAATCGACAGAGGGTATCGCCACTGGGTCGATTACCACAAGTGCCAGTTGACATTGACGGAGTTCGGAGTTTTGCAGATTTTAAAGTTATAGAAATCATTGGTGATAGTAGACCGTATCCAGCTCTACTAGGTATTGATTGGGCAATCGATAACATGGCTGTTATCGATTTAAAGAAAAGACAAATGACCTTTGAGGATACACAGATCCGGGTCATCGCACCATTGGATCCTTTTCAGGGTCCTAGATATATTGAACGTATCCAAGCAGAGGATGAGGCGCATAATATGGAGAGCCTCTATCAGATGACCACCAATCAGAGTGACTGCATCAACCCAACCGCAAAAGGAAATATCAGTTGGCGATGCGATAGCTCATGCGCATCAGATTCGGATGTTGGTCTAAAGAACTGGCAGAACAGACTTTATGAAGTCTCAGCTCGCAGATGTGCATATCTGACTAAGTCACTGCGATGGATCAGAGCAAAGCTTAAGGATATTCCGTCGTTTGATGGCTTAGCGGATGTCAATGACTTTTTATACCAGTTTGAACAAGAAATTCCTCAAGAGCAGAGGATGTCAGCGATTGACCTTGCAGTAAGAGCCACACCTGCAAGATGGTGGCAGGCACATAGAGAACATATCGCGTCATGGGATGACTTCAAGAGATTGGTGACAATCAGGTTTTCTAATAACAAGGAGTATCTACAGCAGAGGTACACAGGAGAAAGTGACCCCAAGTCACACATTCAGAGTTGTGAACAAAATTGGTCGGACATTCCCGAGGATGAATGGGTTCACTGATTCATTCACACTTTAGATCCAATTCCAAAGAATTGGTACACTGAGACAGAGTTGTGTAGAGGAACAACTACATGGCCACTTATGATAGACAGCTTTGAACTCACTTTCGCTTTTGAATCTAAGTACCCAAGCATTAATCAGGCTTTAGACATTATAAAGATTAAGATCTTTGAGGACTGTACCCTATCAGTATCAACTCAACCCGAGTGGGCCATCCAGTTAGAAGATGCGCTCGAGTGTTATAACTTTGCATCAGAACCAGAGGAGGAGGATGAGGATCCTCGCAACATCAACATCCCAGAGTCAGAAGGCACTCGCGATGTTGATGGACCGAAGCTAGAGACTCCAGCTATCACCGAGCCTATCAAGATTAAGAAGATCAACATGGGCACAGACATAGAACCAAAGTTTGCATCCATTGGAGATTATTGGAACGATGAAACGGTAGGACACATTGCAGATCTGTTACATGACTACCAGGACTTATTCCCCACTAAGTTCACAGAGATGAAGGGAATAGTTGGAGACTTGGGAGTAATGAGGATACCATTGAAAGAGGATGCTAGACCAGTTAAGCAGCGTCCTTACAGATTAAATCCTTGGCATAAAGAAAAAGTTAAGGATGAGATTGATAATATGCTAGCAACAGGCATCATTGAGCGAGTGGAAGAAAGCGAATGGGTTAGTCCCATGGTCATGCAAGAAAAGAAAACCAAAGGAGAAATCAGAATCTATGTCGATTTGTGCAAACTCAACGATGTATCACTTTATGACCCATTTCCGACACCTTTTACTAATGAAGTTCTAGACAATGTGGGAGGATAGGAGGTCTACTCCTTCACCGATGGCTTTTTAGGCTATCACCAGATCAGAATCCATCCAGAAGATCGATCTAAGACCACTTTTGCGACAGAATGGGGCTCATTCCAGTATACGGTAATGCCCTTTGGTCTTAAGAATGCACCAGCTATCTTTTCAAGAGTAGTAGTTGCTGTATTTAAAGAATACATCCATAAATTCTTAGAAGTCTATTTTGACGATTGGACTATATTTGGATATTTGGATTAATCGACAAACATATAGGTGATTTAAGACTGATGTTAGAGAAATGTAGGCAATACTAGATTTCTCTAAACTTAAAGAAATGCATATTTTGTGCGCCATTTGGTATTTTGTTGGGTCACAGTGTCTGTAGACAAGGCTTGATGGTAGATCCTGCAAAGATTGCCATCATTGTAAATCTTCCAACGCCCAACTCAGTCAATCAATTGAGAATAGTACTTGGTCATACCGGGTACTATAGAAAATTTATCAAAGGTTATGCAAAGATCACAGCACCTATGGAAAAGCTGTTAAAGAAAGATGTAAAATTCCTATGGAATGAGGAATGCCAGAAAAATCTTGACACCCTTAAAGAGAGGATGGTTACAGCACCCATCTTAGTATTCCCAGACTAGACCAAGCCATTTCATGTACACGTGGATGCATCTAGCATCGCACTGGGGATCGTCTTAACCCAGCCAGGAGAAGGAGGTATCGATCACCCTATCGCATAATCAAGCAGAAAACTATCCACCGCAGAAAAGAACTACACCACTACAAAGAGAGAAGGATTAGCCATGGTGTATGCTCTATATAAATTCAGGCACTACCAGTTAGGTGCCTCATTCAAGATGTTCACTGACCATTCCGCTTTAAAGTACTTGGTCAATAAGCCAATGTTAGGGGGACAAATCTGCAGATGATTACTCTTATTTCAGGAGTATGATTTTGAAATTATTGTCAAACCAGGGAGATTAAATGCCGGACCAGATCATCTGTCGCAAATAGACTTAGGAGAAGAGCCAAGTAACCTAGAGTACAACTTGCCCGATGCGCATTTGTTTTCTATTCAGATCGTAGACGAGTACTATGCTGATATTATTCACTTTCTCACTATAGGATGGGCACCTGTTGAGTTTACCAAGCAGCAAAAGAAACAGCTAGATGTCAAAGCAGCAGACTTCACTTTGATTGCGGGACAATTATATAAGTTAGGGGCAGACGAATTCCTGCGCAGATGCGTCATGCCGCATGAGAAAGAGGCCATTATCAGAGAAGCACATTTCGGTACCGCAGGAGGTCATTTCGCAGGAAAGCCAACTGCGCAGAAAATCCTGACCGTAGGATTATGGTGGCCTACTTTGCATAAGGATACTACGGAATTTTGCAGATGCTACGATATCTGCCAGAGGGTAGGAAAACCTTCACGAAGAGATGAAATGCCGTTGCGACCATAGATTACGCTGCGGGCATTTGACAAGTGGGCTATAGATTTTGTGGGTCCTATCAACCCACCAGGAAAACAAACTGGTGCAAGATACATCATCACAGGAACAGAATACCTCACCAAATGGGCAGAGGCTAAAGCAGTAGGTAATTGTGATGCTGCTACAGCTGCACAGTTCCTCTTTGAGAACATCATCAGTAGATTTGGATGTCCAGTAATTTTGATGAGCTATCAAGGCACCCATTTCTTGAACCACACTATTGAGGCCTTGACGGAGGAATTCTAGATACAGCACCATAAGAGCGCTCCCTACCACCCACACACTAATGGTACGGTGGAGGCCTTTAACAAGATTCTAGAAAACGCTCTTACTAAGATCTGCAATAGCCAAAGAAACGATTGGGACCTCATGGTTAATGCTGTGTTATGGGCTTATAGGACTACATGCAAGAAACTTACAGGACATACACCTTTCAGCTTGGTGTATGGACAAGAGGTTGTTATGCCTATGGAGTATATTATGCCCAGTCTAAGAATTTCTCAGATCACTGGGATGACAGACACAGATATGACGAATGAAAGGCTAGCGCAGCTGCTTGCCTTGGAGGAAGACAGGTTCATCGCAGGATTCCATCAAAAAGTGTAGAAGGCACGAGAGAAAGCTTGGCATGACAGGCATGTAAAAAACAAGATTTTTCAGATAGGAGACCTAGTCCTCCTCTACGACAGTAAGTTTGTGAAGTTTCCAGGAAAATTCAAGACACATTGGTTAGGGCCATACCAGATTCAGCAAGTTACAGATGGAGGTGCGGTTCAGCTCAGGAAACTGAATGGGGAGCTTCTTCCCACTTTCATTAATGGCAGTAGGCTTAAGCTTTATATTGCTAGCCACTCCATATCCCAGCCTTAACTCAGACAGATATGAGAGTGCAGATGTCCAGTGTATTTGAAAGGAGGCATCGCACCGATAGTTAGTCTACACCAGCAGGTAAAAAGCATTCGCATCAGGAGAGTTTTTCTGTAAAAATAAAAAAATAAAAAATAAAATAAAATAAAATAAAAAAATTGTTAAGTTTGTTTTGCACAGTTGATGTGGTGTGACATTGCGGTAAGGCGATGATTCCCTGTGCCACATACCCAGTTTTGAAAAAGGATAGAAGGCCAATCAATTCACCTTCTGACAGGCAGTTAATGAAGAAATGACCGGTATACCTTACCATAGATTTGGCAACAGCATCATAAATTTTCCAGATCTAGTAAATCTTTGACGAGACCGGCGCCTGCACACAGGTTTCGAGGGAAATTTGATCAGATTTCAGCATTTAATGAGGATCGAAACGACGGCTGTGGTCTCGTCCATGCAATTAATACCACCGACGGGTTCAACCTAGATGACCGTTGCATCCGGGATTATAGCCTTCAACATAAAAGCAGAGATCATTCATTCAGGACGGTTACTTTTGCAAGATCTGAGAGCTATAGAGTAAGTTGTTAAGTTTTCCTTGTGCAGAGCTAATTTCGTTACAGAGTGCTGTCATTTTCCTATTTCATAGCCATTGCCAATCCAGAGTATTGCACCGAGTGGGTTCTGTCTGAGGAGGAACCTTTAGAAGACATTTTGAGACGATTCGAGCGTGGAGGCCTTGTGTCTGTTATGGCGACACCACCCAAGGGTATGAAACCAGGTACATCATAGGTCAGACAGCCGCCAAGGATGAGGAGTCAAGCTCAGACAGTAGACGAGTCCAGCCTAGAACAGTGAAAAAGGAAAAGGAGGAAAGTAAAAGTGAGAAACAGAAAGAGAAGGCCAACTCGGATGGCTGTGCGCGTGGAGTTTCCTAGAAGATCTCACGGAAAGAAAAAAAGATCAAGAAACAAGCATCCAAGACACAAAAAAACAAAAGGAAAAAGGAAAGGAAGGAAGGTTATTGGAATGGAATTCATGGCCTGTATAGTTTTGTGCAGAAGGATCCAGACTGAATGAAATGTTTGAGAAGGCTGGAAGATACAGATTTCTATTTCCTTTGTGATAAAAGTTCTAACCCAGATAGAGAGGAAAGGATATATGTGGAAGGCTTCTCAAAAGCTTAAGATCCTTCCAAGAGTTGCTGGCCCAAGAAAAAGAAAAAAACTATAAGCAACTTTGGAGTATATCAGGTCTCGCAAGCGATGAGAGCGAGAGCATGACAATGAGGGAAGGAAAGATAAGAGAGACCAACGAACGAAGCTACAGAAACTATGGAGAAAGAAGTTGCAGGACTTCGGCAGAAACTTACGAAGACTTCGCAGGAAGCCAAGGAGAAAGTACAGCAGGAGAAGCCCACTGTTAGTGGCTCAAGGACGAGTCACAAGTAAGTGTTAGGGGACTGTTGGAGTAGGGTCCTGCAGCTACAGGAGAAGCTGCCATTTTGGCGGATAGACAGTTTTGGTGAAGATATAAGAGATAAGGTAAAGATACGATGTCGTAGCATGTTTCTAGCTGGAGATCAGAGCTGAAAACTGTGACTATCGGTGTAGAGAAGTCAAAGAAGAAGACAGTACCTGAGCGGCCGAGAAGAGAGAGCTCACCCACTGCATTTAAGCCAGCGACCGAGAAGAGAGAGCTCACCCACTGCATTCAAGGCAACGGCGAAGACAGGAGGGCTCAGCTACCCTCATAAAGGAAAAGAGGCAACGAGGCCAAGGTATTGAAGACGAAGGACAGAAAAGGAAGCAGTGCCCAGTACCCATGATCAGCGCCGGGAAGCGTGGAAGACTGCAGAGAGCTGTGGTTTAACTTGCGGCAGTTCGAGTATAGATAGACCGACTGTCACAGTTAGGGTTTTTGGGTTACTGTTGGGACAGGCCCACAGTGTTGTAATGGTGAGACCTTCAGGCTGCCTATAAAGGGATGTAAATTGTATTGTAAAAGGTTATCTAGTTGGATAACCTATAGCTAGTCAGTCAGTTAGCTCAGTAGCTATTGAGCTAGTCGGATGACCTGTAGCTAGTTAGTCTGTTAGCTCATAGTTATTTTGTATTGTAGTTGAGTCGAGCTCTAGTTCTGCTATTCATTCCATAGTTACCTTACTGTAACCAGTAGTCGATTCCAGGAGTATGTATGTAACAATCCGCAGGGATTGACAGAAAGAGAGAGAGAGAGAGAGAGAGAGAGAGAATATTGTAAGAAGGAAATATAGAGAAAGAGAAGAGATCTAGGAGAGAAGGGCTCCAGGCAGTGAGTGTGGAGTTACCCAGAAGATCTCTAGCTGCACAACAGGTTGCAGCAGAACTGTGTACTCTCTCAAGATATAATAAACACAGTTCTGTGGACGTAGCTTCTACCCTGGAAGTGAACCATGTAAAACCAGTGTGTTATTTGATTATTTCATGTGATTGTGCTTTACTTAGTAGATATTTTTTATCTGTTACATGAATGTTGTATCTCAGTTAGTAAATGTCTGTATGTCCTCATTCAGTTACAGCATTATGGAAGGTTAAAGGTGGATTTACATGTATCAAGCATCTGCATATGAGTTTATCAGTGCTTGTTTCACATAGTAATGAGTCATTCTATTAAAGTGTTTCTAGTATACTTATTCGGCCAGTTAAGTATAAGTTGAGGTAGAGTGTGTTGAACTGTGGAAGTTCAAGTCAGAGTGTTAAATATCTTGTTGAAAGTTAGCTAAGTCATTTCACCCAGTGAGATAGCCTTTGGACCGTGAGGGTTGCAGTGGGATGTACTATAGAAGATATCGCATTGACAGTAGGCTATATTGCACCATCATAGGAGCTGTGGTGTGAGATATCACAGATAGTAAGAACCGCGGAGGGGAGAGTTTGCACATCATCCTAGTCGCTGCGATGCGATAGGAGTCCTCCCTGTGTCAAAGTCCGCGAGTAAGAGAGAACCGTGCGTCGCAGAGAGATATTGCTAGTTAAGAAGAGCCGCGAGACACCAGGATGCTACAGAACCTGGTTAAGGACACCTGAGTCTTCGACCAACCCATAAGATCACTTCGGGTGAGACTTCAGGCCGTTTTGCGGTCTGTTGCCGAAAGGGCCAGTGAGTTAGGGGTGTTGTTGGCACATTATAAGTAAACCTAGGTCTGTCTAGATAGTCAACACCTTTATTCATGAAAGTGAGGATTATGGATATGGGAGGATGGTGGTTAACATGTAAAGATTCAAATATGTTACTTATAAAATAAACAATGTGAAAAAAAATTACCATTGGTGACATATATAGTCAATGGTGTGTACTTAAAAGGGGAATATATTCTTTCAAATTGCATTTAGAAATTTGACATATAGTTTTAAAAGGTAACCTTGTACTTACAACTTGATTTTTGTGTCACCAAGTATAAGTATGTGATTTCATCAAGGATTTTTCAAAACAAACAACAATATGTTCAACATGTAGATGCGTTGCAATGGAAAGATGAGTAATTTAGAATATGTAGAGACACATTTCCCCTCGGAATTATACTATCAGATTTGGATTTCACTAAGAACTATTCCCTCCAAACAAAAAGTGATATCCAAATAAAATATTACCCTTTCAAATAGGTCATCATAATGCTACATATCACATATATGTAGAGGACATATAGTAGTAAATACGGGAGGATAATATTGAAGGAGTCTAAATTCTACTTAAGTAATGGTTGGTGCCTTTACCTACATTATTTACATCATTTATTTTATATGTTCTATAGTTACTTGAATGCGAGACATATATAGACATATCAACATTGGATTTGGTCAAATGCTTATGTAGGTTAGTTAAAAAATGCTTGCATGTTTTAGTGGTTTAGTGTGTTGCAAAAAAATTCAATGTGTTGCATATTTGAAACTATTTTAAAACTAGGAATGGGAAAGGTTACTGCAATGGCGCTTTTGTATCTATCAAAAATACATTATGTAGGAAGTAGATGAAGCTTATGGAAAATTTCCCAATTCAAGATCCAAAATCTATATTCCAATGGTATTTTATATTAATTCATCAACTAATGATCCCACCCATAATATTTATGGTCAATTCTAGAGATTAACCTTCCCTTCCTATATAGGAGGCAGATTGATGGATTGAAAATCCTTATATGAGGTAGTAAATATAATATAAAGAACTATAGAAGTGGGAATGGTACATGTAGAATTTTTAAAAGAAAAATTGTAAAGGGGGAAAGGGGTTGTGACATTGGTGGAGGGATCAAAGGCATCTTTAGGGTGAACTGAGGCAATAGAATAATGTGGTATAATACCTACATTAGGTGCAACAATAATATAAGGGTACCTATGAGGCAACAGTGGATGTGGATATTGATAAACTCCCATGGGTTGTAATATTTGAGCATGTCCCATATGGGGGGATATCATAATATCAATGGTAGGGAAAATTTTCACTATTTGAACTACTAGAAAAGGTTGTCCATGAGAATATCCCACTGTGTTGCAAACAACAAATTCCAACCTAGTTAGGCTTCAAAAAAAACCATGAAAGCACAAGTTTTAAAACAACTATAAAAGTAAAATCTAAATGCATGGATCTAAAAGCATGTTTTTCTTACTACTCGTGCCAATGGAACATGGACAAAGAAGATGAAACGCAAATTGGTTGTTCAATATCATGTACAGATGTTGAATAAAATAAACCATGGGTGGCCACACACAAGTTTCTAATATGATATACCAATACATAAACATGAAAATAAACTAGAATAACTAAACAAATTTCACATTGACCATATTTAACTTGACACGTGATGCATAAATATGGGGTGACCTATCACCCCAAGTGAATATGGTTGATTTATATATCTTAACCTTAGTTGTAGAAACACTTGAAAGCCAATTATCAAACTAAGAATCTCACGATCTTGTAAATGAACGAAAACACGTGGAGAAATTACTAGCATTAAGAAGTTGAATGGTATTGAAATAATACAAAGAGATCTAAGCAATAACTAGAATACAAAACATTACAAACTCATCTAAAAATAAAATATTTATATTAACATTTCTACTCAAAAGTGCTAGTGGTGATTATTTGAACATAAAATGATAAAAGGACATTTGGAACTAAATATACCAAGAAATGTGAACTCCTTTGTTATATAAAGGGTAAATTCTAGTAATTCCAATCTACCTTATGCTTGTCCTGATCAAATTTGGGACAAATCAACAACAAAACATATGTATGGGTTGGAAAACAAATGGTGAAAATGATTCCATGGGAAACATAAGTCAATAGAAAAGAGGGATATAGGAATGATAATGTGTTAATAGTGCGTGCACAATAATAATTTTATATATAGGAATGATCATGCACTAATAGTGTGTACACAATAATAATGCATGCACACTTTTAAAAATATGTGCACATTTATATTTTATGTGGAATTCGAGATGGATGTCAACAAATTGAGTAGGTGGAGACTTAGAAAGGTATGGAGCTATTAAAATAACAAGTACTCACTTCCTTAGTATAATTGCATATATAATGGCTCACCTAGTTATGCAACTCCTTGTCTCCCACACTACTAACTCTTACATGCCTTTCCAATTGGTTGTTGTTTGCATCGTTGTTTGGATTTTATCCATCAATTCATGGTTAGGTACTCTATATTATATGGTTCATTTCACCTAGCCCTGTAATTGTTGTTCGAAATGCTTCCACATTTTGAAAGAACATAACACACATTCTTAATATTAACAATGAGCACATGTTCTTGTTGTAACAATATTGAGAATTGTAACTTCATGCACTTACCCACTTAATAAATTTGAAGTTAAATTGAACCTAATAGTGCAAATTGAATATTTTGAAGAATATATATTTTAATAATATCCAACTTAAGTAAGATAGAGTTTCCAATTTTGGTTACATATACATAGAACCTTTGTATATAGAATCGTAATTACAGAAAGACTAATGGCTAAAGCATAGCACCATGATAATCAAATGTACAAAATAAAAGTTTAAGAAAATGAAATTAAATGAATAAACCATAACCATAATACCAAGATATACACAATACAATCTCCTATGAAATAATCAAATACAATTAGTAAACATAAGTAAAACAAATAGAAAACATGAAACCGATTTTAGGGAGCTTCAACCTTTTCTTCTTCACATTTTGTCATCCATTTCCTTTCCCAATGAAAAACAAATAAAACAAATTAGTAAACATAAGTAAAACAAATAGAAAACATGAAACCGTTTTTAGGGAGCTTCAACCTTTTCTTCTTCAAATTTTGTCATCCATTTCCTTTCCAAATGCATGCATTCTATTTCCTTCAAGCCTTGTTATACTATATGATAGAACTAGCTAACCTGTATTAATTTATAGAATCATATTCATTTTATATGGATGCCTATTTTTCTCCCTATACAGTTGCTTATCCTTTTGGGACATGTGACATTCACTTTCTCCGACAATGTTAGTAAAAATCCATTGTGGTTGGTTTTCCTTATTATGTGTTTGGTTTTCTTTACTATCTTTATCTGAAATGTATATTTATCATCCACCTTGCTTTAGGGAGCGGGTAGAATTATATAAAGAAATTCTTTAGATTATATTATTTTTAATTTCTGTAAGATATATTCTTTGTGTGCATGTTTATTTATATTTTATTATCTTGCTAAATTATTATTTTTCATCTTGTGTCTCTAGGTACAACAATTGCTTTTAGAGAAATGTTATTGGAATTTGGGTAGAGTCGCACTTTTGTTGTCAATTGGAGGAAACTTGTTCATGATAACTTTAATTGTTGAGTCTTTATGTTTGTGTGTTGATTGAAGAAATTGATAAATCTAATTATCTAGATTGATGAACTCAAATTGAATAGATATGTGATGTTGTAGTTAGTGATTTTGAAGTAATGAGATTCAATGAGAGGATTGAAATATATCTCTAACTAAATAAACATAATATAAAGTATTGTAAATCAAAAAATTCAATAACTAAAACTTCAATTTGTTGAAGTTGAAGACATAATATCTTCTTGTTAAGAGATATTTGCAAGAGGAAATGCTAATGAATATTAAAACTAACTAGTATCCAAAAGGAAGAATGGAAAAATAACAATTATGATAGGGTTAAATATTTGATTTTCCTAAATGTGTTTGATTCGGTACTCAGGAATATTTTGAATTCCATGGAATCCATGTATCTTTTGGATACAATAAGACCATATTATCATGTCAAATCCTTATTGAATACGATATTCCTATGGAAAAACATTGAATGCCATGAGGAAGGATGATGATAAAGTAGTTGATCACCTTAATTTATTGAATTCCTTTTTTAGTTAAGTCAAGGATATTTATTATGACTTGAAGGACAATTAGCAATGCATATATTTTCTATGTCTTCATTTGGATTTTTGAGATAAATTAATTGTGGCCATTAATGGAGTTACAAAAGGTGAAGAATATATAAAGACAAGAGATATTATGGGCCATTTCAGAGAGGAGGAGAAAAGAAGTAGAACTTACAAAATGAACAGTGATTCATAATATTTGGTAGGTAATGATTGATCTACAGAGTAGAAGGATGAGAGATTTAGTTGGAGGAGATCTAGATATAGAGGAATATTTCCTAGCAAATGTAGGAAAAGACAAGATTTAATCTACTAAAAATGCCATAAAGTGGACATAATAAGGGTGGTGCAATCCTTGATCCTACAATCAAATTTACACAATGGAAATACAAAAAATCACACACAATTCCATTATGGAAGAAAATACAAAACCAATAGCTTATTCAAATAAAAAATGGACAACTATTAGACTAGATTACAACAACAATGTGGAAAATTACAGAGATTCCTCTCAACTGAATTATTCTTCGAGAGGTTCAATTTCCCCACTTTAGATGCTTATTCAAATAAAATACCTCATGTTGCAAACAATGATGCATTACAACATCTTCCAAGGTCCAACCACCTTTTCATGTCCTTCAAAATTGAAATTTATAATGTCCCTCAAATTTTAACGTCCCAAAATTTTCCAACTTCCAATCACATTAAAATTTGTAAAGAGTTCCCTCAATTAAAAAATTGAAATAATTTGGTTATAAATTCATGGTTGGCTTTTAACTTCTTTGATTTCCCCAAAATAGTCTTTGGTAATGTTCGATGTTTTCTTCTTTGAATTACATTAATTTCCCTTTATGAATGCCTCAATTCTTGTCCATTTGATCCAAATTTCCACTTTTCCAAAATTCTTTACTTCTTATATATACTGAACTCCCCTTCAATCTTTATTATCCCAAGCTTCCCCAAGTTAGAGCGTTGAACTCAATCATTCCCTTTCCATTGAAATTATTCATTCCCTTTTCCTCTAATATTTCTTTCATTTTATATGCATCTCAAGTTCCCTTTCAATCTATTATCCTATAAAGATTCACCAAAAAGAGCTTAATATTTTTTCTTAATTTAAATTTACAAAGTAAAATGTGATCCATGAAAGTCAAGCCCTAGTATAATCAAGATTCATATAATTAATTTGTTTAATTCTTATTCTTCCACTTAAATTCACACTTTATACACAAAAACATTTTCTTTCATTACTTGAATTTTGAAATGGAGAATGATATTAGTTGTACCATTGAATTGGTTAACATTTTATAAAAAAATACTTGATCGTATCTTAAAAATAACTAAATAGTTGAGCTAAAATTTAAAAATAATTTTGGGTTTTATGTGGGATTATTTAACTCAAGCATAGTCCTACATTAAACTTTCTTATTAGGAAACAACATGATAATATTTTCTCATTGGATTAAAATATAAAAAATTGTCCAATTTTAACTACAAGCATCCATGTTTCTTCCTTCTTATAATTATTTTCTAAATACCACTTATTCAACCATTCCCCTACCTTCAAATCTTTCCTATATTTAATGTACCTTTCCAACACTTGAAAACACCATCTTCCTTTTATTCTCATCATTCTTCGCCATGCACTTCAAAATCTCTCATACACCTATTTCATAGAAATGCTAACCACCACTTCCTTGACTACATCATTATGCTCTTCACATTTGATGTTTTCTAGATTCATAGCAACATAACTACTCTTTATCTTCTCAACTTAATTTACCTAACACTATTATTGGGCACAATATCCCTTTTTATTCACTCCTTTCATTTCTTCTCCCATCAAATGTAACCTAAGTTTATTTCCATTTGAAACTAACAAGTATTATTCTTTTCATCGTGAAAAAAATCCTTTTCACACTTGCAAAGTCTTATTAATAGAGGTTGGTTGTTTTGGGGCTTTCACACTTGCAAAGTCTTCTTAATAGATGTTGGTTGTTTTGGGGCCTTCACTACTACTTTTGGTAAAATACAAGTTTTGTGGAGAATGTCTTGCATGGAATGATAAGACGTGACACATGATTCTCCAGGTTTAAGGTAAAAAAGGTGAGCATTTAGAGGGGCTCCATCATATTCTTTATCTATATTTGGTAAAATGTTACTTGTTCGTATCCCTTCATACCTTGATCTTCCTCCAATATGAGATTCTTCTTTTTCTCCCCTAGTTCCTTAGCCAAATTTTCATTTTGAATGTTGTTAACATCTTCTTCATTACTTGGATCCAAAGCCTCAAATAAGGTTGTTGTTGGATTTAGGGCTTGGATTTAAGTTTTTTTAGCAAGGGTTAACTTATATTTTGCATGTTCACTATTTTCATGGGATTCTCTACTTGCATAGGTTGCATAAATCCAGTTGGGTCCAAGAAGGAGGCTACCTATTTTTGTAGTTATTGATGAAATTCAAATCCTAAAGATGACACTAATTTTCCAAGTTCAACTAAATAGCCTTAAGAAGGAATTTTTGAATGGACATCTCAACATACATGAAAACAAGTGTAGTACACTAAAAAATATTTAGAGTTTCTATATTAATAAACTTGTGAATATTATTTCCAAACAACCGAAATTCAAGTAGTTCAACTAGAATATGAGCAACAAAAGGGAAAGACTTGTTGGAACCTACGGTCTTGATGGTTCATCACACCTTTGGATCTTCTAGAGACAGTTGGTATATAGATGACATGCGACTAGAGGAGAAGTCGACCAGAGTTAGTGTAATGATTGACCAATCGGTTGGGAAAACAACTGAATGGTCGGCACGATTGTGGTTGGAGTGACTACAAAATATGACTAAACTTTGGGACAGTGTATATTCTATGAAAATAGTTACCAGATATTCCCTACTTTCAGTAATTTAGTTAGATATGGAAACTATAAATAGGAAACCCTATGGGTTGTCTAACATATCGATTTGATATTTTCATCATGTTCATTATGCATTGTGATGTTATGATCACAAAGATCTATGCTTAAACGGTGTCTCTAAACACCACCTTTTCTTCTTGGAATCTTGTCCCCTTCTTTTGTTTTTTTGCTCTATAGTTTAGGTTGAGAGGTTTCCCAACATGGTATTATAGCGACAATTTTGACCTTGCCCTGTTGTCTATAAACCTTGTTGATTTGGATCTAGGGTTCATCGACTCTGGGTAGAATATTTCTCGACTTATACCTCTACCGAAACTTTGATCATATATGCTAGATCAAAAGGATGACTTCCAATATAGAACTTGTTGTTCTCAATGGAAATAATTATGCTATATGGGCGACATATATGGAGAGATTATTGAAGAGAAAAGGAGTGTGGAAGTTTATGAAGACTTCCATTCCTGATCCAATGGATGTCAATGCCAAGTTTTCTATCAGTGTTAAGAAGGATGAAATTGTGGGTGTTATAAAAAACCTATATTTCGAGGGAGATTCATTTCCAGACAAGTGGGATCGACTATCCTCATGTCATCTGGACCAAGTTGAAGAATTTGTTTAACAAGCTAAATGAAGGAGAAGTAATGCATATAGAAAAAGAGTTGACCTATCTAGAACCTATTTCCTTTGATCGAATTAAGGACTATCTATCTCATATCAAGGAACTACAACTGAAATTGGGTGAATGTGGCAAGGATTTTCAAAAGAAGTATGAACAACTTATCGCTCTATTTTTTATTAATTTGAAGACACCATATGCTGTCTTCTGCTCTTCCTTTGGGGATAATTGGATGTCACACAAGAAATATGGTAAGGATTTTACTTTTGATACTTTCTCTGATTTGTTGATCAAGGACCAACAAAAGTTTCTTGAAGAAGGGAAGCTTGGTGGAAATAAACAGGCCCACTTGCTGAAAGAAAGATTAAGACAAATCCTAAAGAACATGGTCGACAGAATCAATGACCAGAATGCATCAACCAACCTACAAAATGGAAGACCGAAGAACCCTCGTAGTCAATGAAGAAGGATCAGAAGAAGAATACTTGTTGGTACTTTTAAAGGGTTGTTCATGTCGAGAACTGTTGAAAGAAAATGAAGGACTTGAAGAAAAGGTCAATCACTTGGAGGATTCTTGAGAATATAGTTGTCATTGATGTCAAAGGAGTTTAGGAATGACAAAGTGATAACTAATAGACACAATAGTAGGATGAACTCAGTAAAAGACAAAGGATCCATTACGTGGATTATCAATTGATGTCAAAAGAAGTTCAAAAATGAAAAAACCAGTGAACATGATGCAAGAGGTAGAGGATAGATGCAAGAGGTAGAGGATAGATGCAAGAGTCAGAGAATAAACAACATAATCCATACGAAGATTCCAATCCATATAAAGACTCAACAACTGTCCGATCAAGGAAATCAACAGTGAAGATTGATTTTAACATTTGGGATTTATCCCATATTGACATCACAGTTGAGTTTGTAGGTGCTTATATGCACTGGTGTCACTAGACTTATTCGATGCATAGAGAAAAAGTAGTGTGGGGGATCTAGATGCTTGGAATACATGAGAATTCACCATCTTGGAGCCTGGGATGACCTGTCAGGCCCCCAACCTTTTGGAAGGATCGACAATGTATAGATCAACAACTAGGATTGAATCTGCAAAAGGATCGACAGTTAAGATTCAATCCTTAAAAGATCAATGACTCTAGAGTGATCCACAATTCCATAACACGGATCTACATTTGATTGTAAATTAATGGTCAAGAGTGAACCCACAAGATCGATGGCTGCAAAGCATTCCACAATGCTATAGAACATATCCGCATTTGATTATAAATCAACCGTCAAGAGTGAACCTGCAATATCTATGGTTTCAGAGCGATCTGTAATACTATAGCGAAAATCCACATTTGATTGTAAATCAACGGCCATTAGTGAACCCGCAAGATCAACGGTCAGGAGAGCATCCACAAACGATCAATGGTGTGGAAGAAAAATTATGGAAAGGGAATTACAGAAGCAACGTTTAATATTTTATGAACCTGCAATTTGCAACCCACAATCCAATAGATTGATGGTCAAGAAAGACTCCGCAAGAGATCGACAATGCAGAAGAAATCTTGCGAAAAACAAATTGCAGAAGTGTTTTCAAGAAATTTAGAAAATCCGCAATCCACTTTGGATCTAAGATCGACGATCTGAAAAGAGTCCGAATGAGATCAACGACGCAGAAGAAATCTTGCGGAAGCACTTTTAAGTATTTTGGAAAACCCGTAATCCACAATCCACATGTGATCTTGGATCAACAGTCTAGGAAGAGTCCGCAAGAAATCAACGATGCAGAAATACTATTGTGGAAATTACCTTGCAGAAAGTTAGTTGCGAAACGACCTCTTGAAAAAATTCAAACCGTGCATACGCAATCTGCAATCTACATCAAATCAACAGTTTAGAAAGAGCCCAAAGAAATCAACGGTGCAGAAAGGTTGTTGCAGAAAGACAATTACGGAAAGCTAAGGAAATTGTGGATAGATGATTACAGAGGGAAATCTATGTGTTGGATCAATGGACTAGAAAGAGTCTGGAATGGATCAATGGCTCAACATGGTTGAGGAAAGGATCTATTGCGGAAAGGAAAATTTGGAAGAATTTATGGTGAATAATTATCATTGCGGAGAGGCGATTCTAGTAAGATTGCATTGTGGAAAGGTATGACTGATAAACTTAAATAGAGTTAAAGAATTGCTAGAATGAAGAATTGAGTCTTCATGAAGAGGCACAATCTAAGAATGAAAAGGTGCAACGGTAAAGAGATGCATTCAGATAAAATGTGTTAGAGGGTATTTCTAGACAGAATGATGAGTGAGAGAAAACGTATATGTGATCCAGATCAATGTAGCAATAGCAGCAGACAAATACCAAAAAAGCCAATGATAGATGACATAAAGTAGATATGGAAATCAAACAAAATATAATAGAGTGGTAGGGTGGTACTAGGGCAAGATACATGATTGCTAGGGGGTCATAGCCTCCTTCCAGTAGTAGCTGGTAAATAGGGTGTAGTAGCATCCTTTTAGTAGCAGTTGATAAAACTAGAGGGGCGTAGCCTCCTTCCAGTAGTTTCTAGTAAATAGAGTGCAGTACCATCCTTGTCTATAGTAGCAGGAAGAAATTATCTGTAAATACAATTTTGCAGTAATAGGAAGTATTGGTGGTTTTTCCAATTGGGTACCACGATAAAATATGTGTTCTATGTTTCTTGTTGATTCTAT
The DNA here is from genome assembly GCA_001517045.1 of Pseudotsuga menziesii. Classification (NCBI taxonomy): domain Eukaryota; kingdom Viridiplantae; phylum Streptophyta; class Pinopsida; order Pinales; family Pinaceae; genus Pseudotsuga; species Pseudotsuga menziesii. The sequence continues at coordinate 69,993 of LPNX010252858.1, forward strand.
GTGTTAAAAGTGGTTTTAAGTTATAAAAATTAACAATAATGGTTCCCCCCCCCCCCCCTCTCAGTATTGTTCAATATTCCAACAATTGGTATCAGACCAAGATTCCTTCGCTACAGTTTAACCACTGGAAGGAAGATCCTACTTAAAAACCACTATGGATCAACAAGAAGGGTTAGCCACTAACATGCCTCCATTATTCATAGGAGAAAATTATGCATACTGGAGTGTGAGAATGAAGTACCATCTGATGTCATGTGGATGGAAGGATTGGGAAGCAATTAAAAAGGAGTATAAAAGATAATACCAAGCACCTATAGACCTAGTGGAACTATGACAATATGAGGGTAATTCCAAATCCCTTAACGCCATCTTAAGTGGATTGACAAACTCTGTATTTACAAAAGTTATGCGATGCAAGACTGCCAAACAAGCTTGGGATAAGTTAAAGATTATCTATGAAGGGGACTCTAATGTCAAAGAATCCAAGCTTCAGACATATAAAGGACAGTTTGAAAGCCTTAAAATGAAAGAAAAAGAAAACATTGGGGAATACCTTTTAAGAGTAGACGAGGTTTTCAATGCTATTAGAGGTCCTGGAGGAAAATTAAAAGAAATGGAAGTGGTTAACAAGGTATTAAGAACATTGACAATGAAGTATGACTCAAAAGTGTCCACTCTAGAAGAACAAGATGATCTTGATGCCATGACAGTAGATGAACTACATGGTATTTTCACTACATATGAGATGAGGATAGGACAAAATGAACCTTCAAGAAAAGAGGCAGCATTTAAATCCCTATCCAAGAATCAATTAGATAACCTAGATGATGAAGAAGCTCTCTTCATCAGAAAAGTTGAGAAAGAAACTGGAAAATGTAAAGGGAAGCTACCTTTGAAATGTTTTAACTGTGGAAGAATTGAACATTTTTCCAGTAAGTGTCCTTTCCCAAAGCAAGAGGAGAGTGATCATGAAGAATCTTGATGTCATAAGTGTACGACCATGGATAAGAAGAAGTTTAAGAAAAAGAAGGAAAAATTCTATTCCAAAGAAGATAGTGACGATGAAAGTAAAGATGCAGAAATCCTATTCATGGGAATAGATACTCAAACTCACAATGGAGAATCATATGAGGAATCAGAAGTGGACAATACATAGAAGCCCAATACATAGTTGTTGTTGATGAAATTGAAAAATGTAGGAGAAGGAACACAGTTTTGAAAAAGAAACTATCAAAGTACCAAGAAGAAACAAATCAAATTATTATGGACTCGAAGAACCAACTACAAGAGGCCAAGCAGGCTGAAGAAGACCTAGTAGTTATTCTCAAAGAGAAAATCCAAGATTCTGAAAAACTTGAAAAAGAGATTATTCAACTTAGAAAATGGGTTGATGAAAAATCTATAAAATCAAAGTTTGAGAACAGTTCAAGGATTTTAGATGATATCTTAAGTAACCAAAGACCATCAAGTGATAAATCTAGTTTGAGTTTTGACAAAGAAAAGAAGCTAGAATATTCTTCCTTCACAAACCAATGGAAATAAAATAAGCTATGCTGCTACACTAAAGAGTAAAGTTAAAAAGGAATAAATCAAGAAATCTACTCCATCCTTTTACGACAAAAACAGAACCAATGAGGTGTCTAAGAGACTAATGAAAAATAGATATCAAGAGATATTCTTGGGTCATTGTTACTCTTGTAATAATTTTGGTCATAAATCCTTGAAATGAAGAGCTTATGGAAAGGTTCATGAATACAAGAAGGATGCACCTAGTAAACCAAAGGAAAGAAATCATAACCATTTTGGATCTCTTCAAAGATATGACATAGAGTGTTACAAATGTAATACCGTTGGACATATGGCTAGAGAATGTAAACTAAGAAATAATGTTTCAGTAGAGGCTCAGAAACAGTGGAAGAAGATGGAAGTTGGGAAGCAGAAGGATCAAAGATTCCTCAAAGGAAAGTTCTATGGTTATTGCTATTGTTGTCGTAAGTTTGGTCACAAGGTTGCTGATTGTGGGACCAAGGGAAAAGAAAAACATTTGAGAAGGAAACAAGACACAAACACAAAATATGATGGAATTCAAGTAAGCAAGACACCTAATAGGAATATGTGGAAGAAAAATTCATATTAAGAAGACTCGGAAGAAACCGAAATTTCAAACATCAGTGAGGTCTCCAAGGATGATAATGAGCATAATAGTGCCATAGATAAAAATGACATTCATTATGAGGAAAAGAAAGATGGATATGTAAAAGAATACAACGATGAAGATGATGAAGAAGGATATAGTGATTATGGAATCCCTTTCTAAGATCTCTCATGATCTAAAGAGAACCCTAAAAAATAACGTTAGGAGGGATCATACAATCAGGAGGAGTTAAATTCAAAAAATTCCAATTGGTATCTAATGTTGAAGTAATTTGAAAGCTATCTTCCTCAAAGAACAAGAGATGATCAGGGTTAACTGATAAGACTGGTGCATGGTTGATATATAGAAAAGGTGCATAGAATTGGCTTGAAGTAAACTAAGAGAGACTCAATAATGGAGCAGAAAGAAGCATAGTGATATGGGGAGTCTATGAATCTCACTCAGGTTATCCTTTGTTATTGTTGTCAAAGGGGGAGAATGTTTAGATGTTTCCATCAATGCCAAAGGGGGATATTGTTGAGAATATAGTTGTAATTTATTTCAGAGGAGTTCAGGAATGGCAAAGTGATAACCAATAGACATAATAGAAATATGAAATCAGTAAAAGACAAAGGATCCATTACAAGGATTATCAATTGATGTCAAAAGAAGTTCAACAATGACAAAACCAGTGAACATGATGTAAGAGGCAGAGGATCGATGCAAGAGGAAGAGAATCAACAACAAAATCCATACAAAGACTCAAATCCATATGAAGACTCAACAACCATCCGATCAAGGAAATCAACGGTGCATATTGATTTTAACATTTGGGATTTATCCCACATTGACAGCACGGTTGAGTTTGCATGTTCTTATAATATGCACTGGTCTCACTAGACTTATTCGACACGTAGAGAAAAGGTAGTGTGGGGGCTTTAGGTGCTTGGAATCCACAGGAAGTCACCAACTTGGATCTCGGGACAACCTGTCAGACCCCCTACCTTTTGGAAGGATTGATAATGTACAGATCAACGACTAGGATTGATTCCGCAAAAGGATCGACGATTAATATTGAATCCTCAAAAGATCAATGGTTGTAGAGCGATCCGCAATGCCATAGCACAGATCCGAATTTGATTTTATATCAACGGTCAGGAGTGAACCTGCAAGATCGACGGCTGTAGAGCGATCCACAATGTCATAGCATAGATCTGCATTTGATTGTAAATCAACGATCAAGAGTGAACCCGCAAGTTCGATAGCTGCAGAGCAATCCACAATACTATAGCACAAATCTGCATTTGATTGTAAATCAATGGCCAGGAGAGCATTCACAAATGATCGATGATGCAAAAAAAATTGCAGAAAGGGAATTGTAAAAGCAACGTTTGAGATTGTATGAACCTACAATCCACAACCCTCCATCTAGAAGATCGATGGTCAGGAAAGACTCTACAAGAGATCGATGATGCAGAAGAAATCTTGCGGAAAGAAAATTATAGAAGTGTTTTCAAGAAATTTGGAAAAGCCACAATCCACAATGATATCGATGCCGTGGAAGAAATCTTGCAGAAAGAAAATTGCATAAGCACTTTTAAGGATTTTGGAAAACTCACAATTCACAATCCGCATGTGATATTGGATGAACGATCTAGGAAGAGTCCGCAAGAAATCAATGGTGCGGAAAAACCATTGCAGAAAGTACCTTGCAGAAAGGTAGTTGTAGAAAAGAAGGTTGTAGAAGGACCTTTTCAGAAAAGTTAAATCACGCATCTGCAATCTGTAATCCGCATTAAATCAATGGTCTAGAAAGAGTCCTAAGAAATAAATGGTGCAGAAAGGTTGTTGCGGAAAGACATTTGTGGAAAGATAAGGAAATTGTGAAAAGATGATTACTAAGGGAAATCTGTGTGTTGGATTGACGGATAGGAAAGAGTCTGCAATGGATCAACCGCTCAGGATAGTTGAGGAAAGGATTTGTTGCATAAAGGAAAATTCAGAAGAATTTTTGGTGAAGAATTATCATTGCAGAGAGGCAATTCTAGTAAGATTTTGTTACGGAAAGGCATGTCTGATAAACTTAAATAGAGTTAAAGAATTGTTAGAATAAATATTTGAGTCTTCATGAAGAGGCATGATCTAAGAATGAAAAGGTGCAACGGTGAAGAGATGAATTAAGAGAAAATGTGTTAGAGGGTATTTATAGACATAATGATGAGTGGGAAATCGTCTATGTGATCCAGATCAATGCAGCAGTAGTAGCAGATAGAGACCAAAGAAATCCAGTGACAGATGAAATAAAGCAGATCTGGAAATCAAACAAAATATAACAGGTTGGTAGGGTGGCGCTAGGGAAAACCACAGGCTTTCTAGGGGGTCATAGCCTCCTTCCAGTATTAGCTAGTAAATAGGGTGTAGTAGCATCCTTTCAGTAGAAACTGATAAAACCACGGGTCATAGCCTCTTTCCAGTAGTTCTTGGTATATAGGGTGTAGTACCATCCTTGTCTGTAGCAGCAGATGGAAACAATTTGTCAATACAATTTTGTAGTAATATGAAGTATTGGTGGTTGTCCTAATTGGGTTCCATGATAAAATTTGTGTTCTATGTTTCTTGTTGATTCTGTGTGTAAATTATTAATGTTAAAAGTGGTTTTAAGTTATAAAAATTAAGAATATTGATTCACCGCCCCCCCTCTTAGTATTGTCCAATATCCCAACACCTCTTTCCTTTGATCGAATTGAGGACTAGATGTCTCATATTAAGAACTACAATTGAAATTGGGTGAATGTGGCAAGGATTTTCAAAATAAGTATGAACAACTTATTGAGCTAGTTTGGATTAATTTGAGGACACCATATGATATCTTCTGCTCTTCCTTTCGGGATAATTGGATGTCACACAACCAAGATGGTAAGGATTTTACTTTTGATACTTTATCTGATTTGTTGATCAAGGACCAACAAAAGTTGCTTGAAGAAGGGAAGATTATTGGAAAAAACCAGGCCCACTTTCTGAAAATAAATGTTAAGACAAATCCTAAATAACATGGTCGGCGGGATCAACAACCAGAATTTATCGACCAACTTACAAAAGGGAAGATCGAATAATCTCATCGTCGATGAAGAAGTATCCGAAAAAGAAGACTTGTCGGTACTTTTAAAAGGTGGGACATGTCTAGAACTATTGAAATAAAATGAAGGACTTGAAGGCAAGGTCAATCACTTGGAGGATTGTGCCTCGACTGGGGAGTTAGCCAACAAACCTCCTGAAAATAACACCTTCTCTATCAACACTTCTCAAGCATTACATGCTCACACCAATCAGATTGAATGGATAATGGAATTTGGATGTACTCATCACATGGATAAGGATGATTCTATGTTCTCTTGCTTAAGCAGTGATCCTGAAGAGAATATTGTTGCTGATGACTACACCCTCATTATCACTAGAAATGAAGATGTAAAATGTCAACAGGGTCATATATTTGACATCTATCATGTATCGAGTTTGAGTGCAAATTTGTTGTTGATTTCTCAGTTGATGAAGACTAAGAAGACTGTTGAATTTTGGTTAGATAACTTTATCATGAAGAATATAAGGTGTGGAGGAGCATTTGTTGCCTCTGTAATTTTGGATCATAATGATGGACTTTATAAATTATGTGATTCTCAGATGACTGGGCCGACTGCAATTGTTGTCTAGGTGGATGACATAAGTCAAATTTGGCATGAACGACTTAGTCATCTAAACTTTCAAAGTATGAAGATGATGGTAACTCAAAATATGGTTACTAGTATCCTAAAGAATGTTCCCCCTAATGGAGTTTGTAGAGGATGTATGCTTGAGAAGCATCATCAGGAACCCTTTGATTCGAGAAAAGCACAACATGCACAAGAATGACTGAATCTTGTTCATAATGATATATGTTGCATGAACAAACCGTCACTCACAGGTGCAAAGTATATTTTGACATTTATTGATGATTTCTCTCAATTTACATGGGTTTATTTCTTGAATAATGAGATTCAAGTATTTGAAAATTTCAAGGAATTTAGGGAACTGGTTGAAAAGTAGTGTGGTCTACTCCTTATATGTTTGGGATCAAGTAATGGTGGTGAAAATGTGAGCTCATAGTTTGAAGGATATCTCTTGTATAATGGAATTTCTTGGCAAAGATATGTCCCTCGCACTCCTCATCAAAATGGCATCACAGAGAGAAAGAATCATACCTTGGTAGAAATGGCTCAATGTATACTACAGGAAAAGGACAACCTAATGAGATTTTGGGTAGAAGCTATATACTACTCAAACTATCTTCCGAACCTTATGTCGACCAGAATAGTCATTTACACATATTTCGTCGAGAAATGGAGCGATTGGAAACCCTCTGTTGGTTACCTAAAAACCTTTGGATGTGTTTCCTGGGCACATATCAGAGATGACTTTAGGAAGAAATGGGATGCAAAGATTCATGCTTGCATCATGATGGGATACTTTGATGAGTTGAAATCCTATAGACTATTTAATCCTATCAAACAACAAATCAAATTGAGTCACAGTGTATTCTTTGATGAGACAATTTTAGGCATTCATCTATTGAACTCCTCTTCTAGTCCTTTGAACAATGATCATTTTGATATTCTTGAAGAGACAAGATTGATTGTATCCATTTCTGTAGTATCGATTAGACCAACAAGTTCTCCTAAATCGACTAGTGGTTGGTCTACTCTGACTGTTGAATTCAACAATTTAACTCCCGCGACTGATGAAAATCAAACCGAGTCACTGACGACTTCCTTACCTAGGTGGGATATTAAGAAAATTGAAGTCATTGAATCAAATGCTGGCAATCCGAGTATTGGCTGGCAGACTCGCAGTAAAAAAAATATGTTATTGTTTCTTTTATGGAACCCGTACTTGAAACATGTGATCCTGATACATATGCTAATGCTTAGGATGTGCCAGAATGGGATAGTTCCATGGCTACTACAATTGATTCCTTCAAGAAGAATCAAATATGGGAACTTGTTCCTTGATCACAAGGAAAGAATGTCGTGAAGTGTCTATGGGTCTATAAGATAAATTTTATTTCTAACGGTGTTGTTGAACACCACAAGGCTTGTTTGGTGGCCAAGGGATTCTCTTAGAAATAAGGAAATGACTATAATGAAACATTTTCTCCTGTCATGAAGATGATTTCTATCCAACTGATCCTTTCGCTTCCTGCTCATTTTGGTTGGGAGCTTCATCAAATGGACATGAAAAGTGCATTTCTTTATGGAGATCTCACTGAAGAAATTTATATGGATCAAACTCTTGGTTTTTTGACAGACTTTGGCCTTGTCTGTCGACTCAAGAAGCCGGTGTAAGGTTTGAAACATGCACCTCATGCTTGGTATGAGAATATTGATTGTTTCTTTGTCAACCTTAGTTTCAAACGTTGTGAATCTGATCACAACATCTATGTATTGCATGTTCATGGTGATACTCTAATTGTGGCATTGTATGTTGATGATTTAGTCATAACTGGAAACAATGTCAATCTTATTTTGGGTATGAAGAAACAACTTGTTGATACCTTTGAAATGACTAACCTTGGTCTGTAGCATTTCTTTCTTAGCATTCAATTTTTACAAATGGATGATGGTATCTTTCTTTTTCAGCGTAAATATGCCTTGGATCTCTTGAAATGATTCAAGGTGGATTACTGCAAGTCATGTGCTACACCTTATTAGTTAGGAGTGAAGTTGTCGAAAGATTGTGACTCTCCACAAGTTGACACCACTCTTTATCGACAATTGGTTGGTAGTCTTATTTATCTAACGCACAATTGACCAGACCTCTCCTTTGTTGTTAGTGTCATTTCCAATTTCATGTAGGATCCTTCCAAAAGTCACTGGAAAGCTACAAACATAATTGTTCGCTATATTAAGGGTATGTATCAGTATGGTTTCAAGTATTGTCGTAGTACATACCCACTTGTCGGCTACACTGATTTTGACTAGGAAAGTGGCATTGACGAGAAAAAAATACTTCTGGATATGTATTTCTTGTTATCAATAGACCTCTAGTCTGGTCGTGTAAGAAACAAAAGGTAGGCTCTCTATCGATTACAGAACCTGAGTATCGTGGTATTGTCAATGTAGGAACAAAAGCCAAGTATCATGGTGTTGTCAATGCAGGAACAAAGGCAGTTTGGATCCGACATCTTCTTGATGATTTTGGATTTCATGTTCATATCTCTACTGGTATTTATTGTGATAACCAGGAAACTATTCAAGTTGTTGATAATATCGTTGCTCATAGAAAAATGAAGCATGTCGTGGTCCATGTTCATTATTTGAGACTGTTGCTGAAGGATAACACTGTCTCTATTCTTTATTGTAGGAAAAATGATTAGGCTATTGATATATTTATGAAACCTTTACCATAATCTATTTTTTGTGAAAATTTGGGCCATGCTTGGGCTTCCGGAAGCTGCAATTATGGGGTAGTGTTCACAACTAGCAATTTTACCTACTAAATATCCAGAGCATTGTTTTGATGTGGGGGTCTTGGAACCTACAGTATTGATGGTTCATCACACATTTGGATTTTCTAGAGACAATCGGTTTATAAACGACAGGCGACTAGTGGAGCGGTCGAATGGATTTGGTGGAACGAATGAACAGTTGATTGGGAAAACAATTGAATGGTCAGAATGAACATGGTTGGCGTGACTACAACAACCGAATAAAATTTGGGACGTTGCATATTCTATGGAAACAGTATGGACCAAAGACCTCTACTTGTAGACCAAATCTACCCTACTTTCAGGACGTTGGTTATATATGTAAACTATAAATAGGAGACCTTATGAGTTGTCTAACATATCGATTTGAGATGTTCATTAGTATCATTATGTATTGTGATGTTCTGATCACAATTCCCTATGCTTAAGTGCTTAAACGATGTCTTTAGAAACCACCTTTTCTTCTTGGAATATTGTACCCCTTTTTTTTTCTCTACAGTTCAGGTTGAGAGGTTTCCCAACAAGACATAACCCAATTGGGATTGTCATATGGAGATCTCAAGTTTTGGGTTGAACTCAAGCATCTAGTGATTCAAATATAGCATTGAAGGACCTAAAAAGTGGGGACTATTTATGAAGATTAGGTCATCGTATTCCTTTAGTTGAAATAATAAATCCATATATTACAAAGAAAACATTCATTGAGCCTTCATCAAGGGGATCGAGTGCTTGGTTATTCAAAGTTCAAGGACTTTGTAGCTTACTCATGAACTTTTTAACTAGTGCTTTCCTTGCAAACAAAATTGAGTTTCTCTAACGAGTGGAAGATGTGATCTTTACCTTTGAAACCCATTCTATATTCCTCATGAAATGATCATGATTTAAATGCACATTCCTTCCTTGGTTCAAGGATTCATTAACAAAGCAACTAGAAATTGGTTTTTTCCTTATCAAAATCACTAGGACTTTCTAACTATACCACAGGGTCAAGTTTAGGGAGCTAGGCCTAACAAAAATCTTGTGGCTACAAGAAAAAGAATTGATCAATGAGGAAACCATAGCGATAAGAACGAGATTCACCCAATGTCCTCGTTCTCTATGATTCAAGTGTTATGACTATAAGTTCATATTTAGTGACAATTAAACTAGATAATAATAAAAAATCAAGTCTTAAAAAATATAAATAATTTTCCATATATATAAAGGAGTTACCTTTCCACCCGACCATTTGCACTGATCGGATGACCTGGCTCGCATGAGCTTTCACATCACGCATTGCTGGTCCTCTGATCGGTGCAAATGGTCGAGTGGAGAGCTAACGCTTATATATAAATACCAAACATACCATATACGTAACCATGTTTGTATATGTATAGTTCTCTAAAATCTTTGATCTATCACATCTCTACGATATGATTTATAATGAAAACTTCATTTAGGGGTGGTAGGTTCTTGGGTTTAGGGCATGCTACAAATAATGAGGAAGAAGCTTTAGAAGCCTATCAATATATTAATATTCTAATAAAAATAACTCATATTAAAGTAACTATAATTGGTGACTCCATGATAATCGTTATTAAAGTAAATATAATTTGTGACTCCATGATAATCGTTAGAACCTCTTGCAAATAAGATGCCTCTCGTCTTCGAGTGTAGCTTGAATTTCTTAAAAAGACAGCTCCTTTGATTAAACAATAAATAGTACAGTTACACATATTTTTAGGTAAAATGAATATTTAATTAAATGACGTGTAGCTTGAATTTTCTTAAAAAGATAACTCCTTTGATTAACCAATCCAGTACAGTTACAATTTTTTTGAAGGTAAAACGAATCTTTAATTAAACGATGACAAATGTAGGAACCATGTGATTTAAGGGAGAAATGTTTATTATTTTGAAGGCAGAGAAAAGATGATGCTTTCGCCTTGTCCCACGAGCACAAATTTTATTTATATTGAAGGGACAACACCACCCCCATTACATCATATAAAAATTTGGAGAGGGGTGGATTGGTGTATACCCCCAAGTCGTCATCGTAATCTCATTTCTTATACCGGCTTTCCTAGTATGAGATCGCTCCTAACTCTCACATGTGAATTTGGTGGGTTTTGTAGGTTTTTTTTTATCATTCTCTCTTCAAATAATTGTGCATTAATGGAGCATCTAGAAGAAAACTTGGTTGGCCTTGAATCTCTCATTGTCCTTCATTTTCCACGGATTTTGTTGGTGCTCTCACTTCTCTTTGTTCATTGGAAGGATTTCAAATGAAGGAAACTAGTAGTAAAAGAATCCTGCATTTTTCATGGAACATTGTTTTTTATAGTATGCCATTGGAGGAGAGATTTGTGGAGTTCATAGTTATCTAAAGCAACGGATAAAAGTTACAATGAAAGTCTAAGTAAAGGTTATTAAGAAAGAACTAGAGTATGGATTTCTGTTGAAAGTTAGAAAACTCCGTTTGAATTTCAAGTCAAGGAGACTAATAATGTTCATAATCTATTCAATTTGGAATCAATAAATTCTTGATCTTAGAAATTGGGAATAAAAAGCTCGTTCCACCATAACCATTTACCAGATAAAATACTTGGATTTGGAATCCTTGCTCTTAGCAATACAAAATCGTTTTATGGAGGGGACTAGTTTCTTTAATCTTCCTCCCCATTCTAACAACTCCTTGACCAACATGAACACCCAAAAGGCTCCCAAGAAGATTCCAACATTATTACAGAATGGATAATATAGCCAACACTTAGCTAGGATTTTAAATCATTCTTGATAAAGTTATTTTTCTACTAAGACTATATATATATCTCTCGGAATTGGCAACTAGCCGGTTTCATACTCGTGTGACACGGGGTCGATTCCGACTGCTACCACTATAACCTCCAGGAGAGTACGCTGACCCCCACAACACACCCTCAAGGCTACAAACGAGGTTTGAACCCGTGACTTGCTTAACAACCCGTACACCTTAACAAGTGCACGGTTTCCAACTGGTCTACACCTTGGGGGTTACTAAGACAATATATTAAGCAATTCTTGTGAAAGTTTTAGAGCATGAAGATGTGCGCCTCCTTTCCCTTTAAGATCTGATTGGTATACAGTGCGTGTTAATAGCTACCACCGTCATTATCAATTTATAGCTAAACATTATCTTTTTATAATTCAACATCTTTTGTTCCTTAAGTTAATTGCAAAACTTATAAAAAACATGTAACCTAATTAAAAATAATATAAAACATATAATTAAGTTCAAAATAAAAAATAATAGAAAATGATATAACTTAAGTTTCCTGGATGGGTTGTTAGCTGGTGACACATGCAGAGTTAGTACTGGCGGCACTGTGGAGAAAAGGTGGCAAGTTGTGGCGGTCAAGGTGACAAACATGCAAATGCCACCAAACCCTAGCATTTATGCCCCGACTAGTCTCGAGACTAGATGTGACAGGGTTGCTCGAGCAACATTCATACCTCCTCTTCCATGACTCATGCCTTTTAATGGCCACAAATCTTTCCCGCAACAACACTCCTTCTTTGATCATGGAGCTCAGCCTTCTTGAGCACTCAGCACACTAAAAACTCAACAAATCGTTTACGTTGGATAATAATTAACCCTATGGTGACTGTGGATAATAATGTTGAGAACATGGCTCGTTCTAGCCATCGGGGAAGACATGGTGGAAGAAGTGCTGGCCCAAACTAGGGAGAAACATAAACAAGCATTCTTGGGCAGCTAGCAAGAATGATGAACCCCCTCCTCCTTCTGCAAAATGATCTCAGTGAAGTAGAGAAAGAATGCAAAGTTTGTCTCTTCAAGTTAAGGGACAAGGTTTAGGCAATACTGGATTGGTGCTCGGAGGTGGCCATGGTTTATCGTCTTCCATCACGTTTTCTCTTAACCATTGTTGAGGACAACACCATCCATGGGATCTTTGAGAACATTGATGCAGGTCACGATGTTGCAGGACATGATGCTTCCATGGCTCAAGAGGTGAATATCAAAGTTAAAGAAGAGGAAGAATATGTGAAGAAGGAGGATGCTTAGGGGGACAAAGCCAACACTAAATCCGACCCCAGCAGTGTTGCGCTGGACCAAGGGGCAAATGACAATGTTGAGAATAATCCCAAGGCATCCACGTCGCGACCATGCACCAGAACCAAATATCAAGTAGTATCCTCTTACTTCTGTCTATGTTTTTTCTTCTTCTGAAATATGGGTTTGGGTTGTTGTGTTTTTTTTACATGAATGATAAAGTCTTGTTAGCTTCTACGCTTATAGTTTTGGTTTTCAATGAACAATATCATAGATATGGTAGAAAGACTCTGATTATGGGTTGTTTTCTCCTCAGGAGAGGTCCGCATAACTCTGCTTTGGTTTGTTTTCTCTCTATAGAAGGCCCCTCGCTACTATATTTTTGTACATTTTCCTTTGTATTTTAATATGATTTCTAACTTTTATATATATAGCTAGCTTAAGTTCAAAATAATCTCATAATTAAAAAAATAATAAAATTTCATTAATAATTGTTTAGATGTTATCATATCCAAAATCTTTCAAAACTTTTTATACACAATTTGATAAATTTTAATCAACTAATAATGTTTACATATTATTAATACTCATATATAATTTTATAAAAATGTAATCAACTACTCCTATTATTAATATGTACATAGATATATAGTCATAATCATAATTATGAGCAATTCCTTATACTAAAAAGTTAAGTTTCACATTTTGATTAAAATCTTTAAATTGTAAATTAATAAAAATGTAATTATTTAAATTAAAAATTATAATTATTTAAATTATTAAAAAAACTAAATTATAAATATTCATTTAAAGAAACCATAAAACAAGAAACCTCAATCTTCTTTTAGAATAGACCCAAAACAATTATATACATAATCACATCCTAGGCTGTAATGCACATGACAACATGAATCTTGTTTGTGAAGAAACTATGTACTCTTCTTATACCATAGGAATCTTGTTTTTGTGAAAACCAATGTGCTCTTATACCATAGAAATATTGTAGACATGCTCTTGTTGCCATTGGTTTCAATTGTATAAATGATGATCTGGATCACATATATGTGTAAAATATTTATACACTTGGGTGTTAGATTGGTGTAGAAGGCAAGTAATACTAAAGTTAGTTGGAGTTAATTTTTAAATACAAGCCTCGGGAACAATAATATATTAATAAATACAAATGTATCCATCATGTAGTGGAATCTTAAGTATAATAAATACAAATGTATCCATCATGTAGTGGAATCTGAAGTATAATAGATACATATAATGTGTTGGAATCTAAAAAGCAATATGCTAAGTATAGAGAAGCTATGTGCTAGTGAAAAGATTGCTTGGCCTTGTCCATCATTTATGTATTCTTTACTATATGTGCTATCATTCTTTTAGTATTTGCACTCTTTCCAGTTGCATTATGAAGGTGACTGGAGGCTACCTTATTCATAAAGTTGTTTTGGAATGAGTGATCCCTTGAGATCTTGAAGCATGGTTTGTGTGCAGATGGAAATCAAATAACCACGTGGCAATAAAACCCTACCCTAATGTTTTCCAAATTAATATCCCCTACCCTAATGATTTCCAAACCTAATGGTTTCCAAAGTATTATCCCCTACACTAATGATTTCCAAGGTCTATTGGTCAATACAGTTGGCATCCATCCAATGAAGAGATCAATATCACCTCCATTTTTTATCTCAAAATATACAAGTTGTGAGTATTTAGGTGGATAAAGGGGCCATTCCTCTCACCCCCATATTTTTATTTGAAAGTGTACAAGTTGTAAGGATGTAGGTGTATAGAGTGGCCTTTCCCTAGAGAAATGACAATAATGGACATAAATTACTATACATAAACTTTTAGCAAAATAAAAGGCAATCAAACATTCATAATAATAAAATAAATAATAATATTTATAAATATGTGATACCGGAACGATGAACGTAGAGATTGAATGTGGTTGAAGCGTGGAATTGATGGGTGGATAGACGCGGGCCCCACGTCACAAGAAGGTCTATATGAGCCAACCCAGCCATTATCCAACAACTACAAGATATTTTGCATTCTCTTGAGGATGATATTCAGAATCTTCAGGTCGGTCCCCTTCGAGAATCGAACCCGCGACTTTGCCATGGCCATGAAGCTGGGTATCGGGGGTTTTGAGAAGCCGCTTGTGTTTTATCTGACTCTGAGTGTGATGTGGGTATCTGTGATTTTGCTGCCCTTGGTCTTATTCCGCCTTCGTCCAACTGTGGAGTCCATCGTGCTTGCCTGGGCTTCTTTTGCTTCTTGGCTTCAGCCCCCTTATTTGTATGTTGTTTTGAATGTTGTTATTGTGACTCTAGGGGTGAAATCCGGGGTCCTAACCAGTTCAGGCGATGCTGAAATTGTTTCGGAGAATTCTTCTCAGCCAGCGCCTGAGAATGCTGAAATTGTTTCGGAGAATTCTTCTGAGCCAGCGCCTGAGAATGATCATGGATGCTCTGATGGACTGGAAAAATGTGAAGAAAGCCAGTGCTTTTCTTCGCATTCGGTTAATGTAGAAGTAGATCATGGAGAATTCATTTGTCTCCTGAAAGTTGTTGATGGCGGCGACAATAATGAGGAAGAGGAAGAAGATGAAGAAGAAGAAGCAGCACTGAGTGCTGAAGAATTGTACGAGAAAGCCGAAGTTTTCATCGGCAATTTCTATCGTGATCTCAAGCTCCAGAGGCATGAGGATTCATGGAGCAAAATACACAGAAAACCCTTCACATATATTCGTTGAGTAATATAAATCACGTCGTACAGGTTTTTTTTTGTTTTGTTTCTCAGCCAGAACCAGATCATGGTTCAATACATGAATCCATTCATAGATCTTGTAATTAACTCTTGAGAATTCTGTCTTGAAGCCCATCAAGCATTTGTTCATGGAGATCATCGTCACAGGAGTCAGATTTGTAATTAGATCAGATCAGGGCATGAGCATGGCAGCAAAAATATCGAAAATTCAAATGGGGGTTTCGAGCTTTCGACTCTCTCTTGCTCTTTGAACTGGTGCATTCTCCTTTACTGAGTAATGAACTGTGTACAATATTTAATAAATGCTTCACAATCATGTTCCATGTATATCATAATATGTACAGCAATTAATAAATGCTTGATGATGTTAAAGTCCAAGTTACTGAACTCAAATTCTGCCGTTTAAAGAAGTTATTTTAAAAGGTTGCTGAACTTAAATTCTGCCAAAGACGTTATTTATTTTAAAAAGTTGCTGAACTCAAATTCTTCCATTGAAAGACGTTATTTTCAAAAGTTGCTGAACTCAAATTCTGTAATTAACTCTTGAGAATTCCGTATTGAAGTCCACCAAACATTTGTTCATAGAGATCATCATCACAGGAGTCAGATTTGTAATTAGATCAGATCAGGGCACGAGTATGGCAGCAAAAACATCGAAAATTCAAATGGGGGTTTCGAGCTTTCGACTCTCTTGCTCTATGAACTGGTGCATTCTCCTTTACTGAGTAATGAACTGTGTACAAAATTTAATAAATGCTTCACAATCATGTTCATGTATATCAGTATATGTACAGCAATTAATACATGCTTGATGATGATAAAGTCCAAGTTACTGGAATCAAATTCTGCCATTAAAAGAAGATATTTTAAAAAGTTGCTGAACTTAAATTCTGCCATTGAAGGACGTTATTTTATTTTAAAAAGTTGCTGAACTCAAATTCTTCCATTGAAAGACAATATTTTCAAAAGTTGCTGATCTCAAATTCTGCCATTGAAAGACAGTTATTTTAAAAAGGTTTCTCATGCTTGGCGTGGTTTGTTTGTTATGGATAGGCTGATCTCAGGATGATCCTGCAACTTGATATGTGAGGTGTGATGTGAGATGAGGCTGTTGACTGTCAATTATCAAATCCACAGTTGTTATCCAATTCACAGTCACAGTTGTCCTCAAACAAAAAAAAATCTCTTACGTCATTGATACTGTAAGCCTTTTGGCATTTACCTAAACTAACATAAAATATAAAGCTCAACCTATGCATGCTAGATAAGAGTAGCAACTCATGCAAAGTTGATGAATGAATTAACAGCAAGTGACTTCAAATTCAAATCCAAAAGCTACACTACTTTCTTTTCAATGTATGTAACCCAACTTTTCAATTTATGCAACTCATAAGAATAAGCCTGTTAAACGGCTTGAGGTACTGTATTATTTAAAATTGTAGAGGTTACAATATAGATTTTTCACTATTGAAATTGTATTTTATTGTAGAAAAGATTCAGCTACTTGGAATATTTTGGGCACTTAAATTATGGAATTTTGATAAAGCATATTTGTAATTTCAGCACGATTTTTATTAAAAAGATCTCTAAAAGATGATCCAAAACATAAATATTTTAACTTACTCTTTTTTATCTATGAACTTGTGGTAAGCATCTAAATTTCTGTCACATCAACTGTTGTTAAAAACATCTTTTGAAAAGAAAGATTTTTAAATAACTTACACTGCTGGTTGGAAAAAAATGAAAGTTTTAGGGATAATCTTTATCAGAGAGGCCTTGTTAACACCATTTTAGATGTTCGAAAAGGGGAGACAGTTGGCTTTTGGATGCCTGAACTGTAGTTAACTTTTTGCATGGGAGCACTGTATGTTTATAAATTTGGAACATTATTTTGATTGAGATATATATGCAACCGTAGGTTGCAAGCATGCTTTCAGAGCAAGTTGTTCATAACTTTATTCAGTTTTCATTGACATCTTGTCTTACTATGTTGGGTGATTCACATATTCAAAGAATAAGTCCAAGCAATTCCATGTTCTTCGCCCACCAAACTCATCCATGATTGTGAATCAAATAAACAAATCTTGGCATACGTGGAAAGAGTTCTCTGAGTGGGTTTTTTAAACTGTAAGTTATGCATTATCACAACGCATTGTATTCTTTTATAGGCCGTGGCCTGTCTCAGCAATTTTGTTTTGTTCAAAATCTAGGTTCTGGATCGTTGGTTTTGGAGCTCAAAATGGCCCCACCTTATTTCAATCACTTGATTCCTATCAGGAAACATAGATTTATTGAAAGACTCAACAGACTTCGCAGTCTCCATGATTAGCGCTTGGAGTTTTGGGAACAAGTCACTTAAAAAAATATAAAAGAATTTATTTTGTTAAAAATAAAAATATTATAGACTTAGATTTGGGTTGTTATAGAGTTTTCACAGTCTCCATGATTAGCGCTTGGAGTTTTGGGAACAAGTCACTTAAAAAATATAAAAGAATTTATTTTGTTAAAAATAAAAATATTATAGACTTAGATTTGGGTTGTTATAGAGTTTTTGGGATCGTGGTGTTTCTGACAATCCATTCACATGCCCAATTCCATAAGCATCTTTCCACAAATACCCATCATTCTCATACATGGAAAACATGCATGGTAGCCTGCATGTTAGATACCAAACTTTCCACTCATGTTGACAAGATTTCTCATAGGCATTTATCCACAAATACTGTCAACTCTCAACAAGTATACACATGAAACATATTTGCCTACATCTTAGATATGATAGAGCATAACATCTCAAAACATTCATAGAAAATAATATTATAATAATTATTTGGATGGCTTGCTATCATATGTACTAGAAAAAAACATTAGAGCCTTTGCCTTTTAGCCTATATTAAACCATTAATGTGGCTCATTTTGTCTTTTTACATCATTGTTGTTCTTCTAGAGAAGTAGGATAATTAACATAACAGGAAGTTAAACTATCTCAATCCATTAATTTAATTGGAAATCACATGCACTTAACCTCACATGGATGTTCATCAAGCCACTATCACATGAGAAGAAACAACATAACATGATCTTTCTTATACAATACCCAACTAATCTCACTCTTGCAAGAGAACATAAGAATGAGAATCATCTCAATGAGGAAAAAGAATGTGAAGGAACAAAAGCATGCAAGAAAATACAATACCCAACCAATCTCACTCTTGCAAGAGGAATGAGAATCATCTCAATGAGGAAAAAGAAAATGAAGGAACAAAAGCATGCATTTTTCTTGAGGAACATTCCATACTCAAGTGTTAGATGTGCATGGAAAGATGAGGTCTCTTTTTTTCTCAAAAGGTTTATATGTTTAGGACACCTTTCATTTATAAAATTGAGGAACATTCCATACTCAAGTGTTAGATGTGCATGGAAAGATGTGGTCTATTTTTTTCTCACAAGGTTTATATGTTTAGGCCACCTTTCATTTATAAAGTAAAAGTTGAATGGATTCCACAACCATCCTTAACTTGATTGTATGTTTTGGTGATTGAAGGGGCTAGTTGCAGAGTTAAGTTGACATTGCAGTGAGCTTTTCAATCAACAAACATACAATCAAGTTAAGTTTGGGGTGGATCCCACATAACCCATCACTCTCTCTTATTTCCTTATTACTATTGAGCAAGTCTTATCCATCCTCTTTTATCCTATAGTATCTTCATGTATGTTGGTTCTTATATTAATATGTGTCTTTATTAATGACATTGTAATCACATCTAATTTCTTCATATTTAACTTATAAAATATAAGATATATCTTAGTAACTTACTTTTTACACTTATTTGTAGGGTCTTAACCTTGGGCCCTCACTTGGAAATTGGAATTTGTACAGTCACACATTTTTACCATATCAATGCAAATTGTTTACATCCAAGGGACCATTATTACCACATCAATACAAATTGCTTACATCCAAAGAACCATTAACATGGTACAAAACCAAATACCATAAGATACCCTTGATTTGACACTCATGTAACATATACATATATATATGCATGATATTTACAGGTTGAACAATGCCTAAAGAATGTGAAACTAAATCTACTAAAAATGCACAAAGTGGTTCAAAAACTTTTTATTTTAAGAATGCACAAAAGTTTGGTTCAAAACTTTCCATCTAATCTTACTTAAATGACAATCAATCATGATAATAAACTTATATACATATTTTTAAAAATTATTTTATAAAAATATATAAAAATATTATATTATTTATTATTAAAAAACATTGTAATTATATAATTAACCCTCTTCTTTTAACAATATCAAAAGTCCTAAAACCCACACAACTTGAGAGAACACTTCTTTTTAATATTTACCATTTACCATTAAAAAAAATACATGAACGCCGACATGCTCTATGAATTCCACTTACTCAAACTTCTTACATTTGTATGAAGTGATGTGATGTTTAGTTAACTTACATTTTATTATCACCCACATGCCCTATGAATTCTACTTATTTAAACTTCTTACATTTTGTATGAAGTGATGTGATGTTTAGTTAACTTACATTTTAGGTTTTTCATTTTGATTTTGTGAGAAAAATTACATCAATTTTATTGATGAAGATGATTAACATTCACTGAGATCAACTTTAGTTTATCGGACCTTAAGAAGGATAATACTTGATTTACTTTAAAATCTTATTCCTGTGCTTAAAAAGCTAGCCAAAAAACTTTCCAAACTCACTATAGTTTTGGCAAGTTAAGAGGTTATAAAGGTTTGTATTGTAGCAAATACAATGAAACTCAGATCTAATGTGGGTGTGAGCAAGGCACTCTAAGAGAAAGTGATTTTCATCCTCAACGCTCATAGACTCACACAGATGGAAAACCCTTTCCGCCCATGGAGTTTTAGGAATAGACCAACGTCCTGTTTCGCAATGGAGTTCATAAGAGTTTGTTCTAATCTTTCTTATATTAATTTTCTTCCTTTAGCTAGTTACTACCAAGAGATACTTCTAATCTTCCAAGTTAGGATTAACGATCTCCTTATAGTATCTTAATTTTCTCTTAACCGCTAAATTTTCCTCACACCAAAATTTCTCTTTAAACTTAGAAGTAATAATATTTTTGACATTATAAATGTTCTGTAAAATGTCGTTTTCATCAATTCCCCAATGCTTTAACCAAGCCATGGTATCTTTACACCAACACCGCTTGAGACGTAGTTGGTTTTGACTTGAGTTTAAAACAATTTTAGGAAGTCTCTTGTTTCCCATGTTATTGATCTTATGCTTGTACATCAGTTACCTAGTCATAGCCATGCTATCGATAGGGGAAAGACCCACTTCTATGAGGAGAAAAGGATAAGGCGTATTGCTTTTAGTTTTGAGGTTATAAGTTATAAACCGCTTCTGGATTTTCTCAATCTTCCTCCAAGATTTTCTAGAAATGTGGCACCCCCATACTTCACAACCATACGAGATAACAGAGATGAAAATAGTTTCAAAGAGGAACTTATTTTTATCCCACATGATGACCAGATTGACTAATTTACAGTTATTTTCAAGACCAAAATAAGCTTTCCACCCTCCATTAATCATTTTCTCAATGTTATAGTTCCAATTGAGCTTGCGATGAATATCTATTTTGAGATACTTGTAAGAAGTCACTTCCTCTAGATTTCTATTATCATAAATAAAATTTGTACAGGTGTCTTTCTTAGATTTTATAATCATGATTTTTGTCTTGTTGGTGTTAATAGCCATACCCATGTTAGAGAAACAATATTTAAGAATTATTAATTGCTTATTGAGATCATAAGGACACATTGTCATAAGAACAATATCATCAACATAAAGTAGGAGGATGATAACTATCCCAGCTAAGATTGTACCGACGCAACCTGCTTGAGTCTAAACACTTTTTAGCTTATCAATGTAAATGCCAAAAAGGGTAGGGGAGAGGGGGCAACCTTGTTTAACTCTAGCATTAACATTTATATAGGTTGTCCACTCCTCATTATTCTTAAACTTTGCAATGACCTTTTCGTATAACCTTATCGCGACATCTCTCAACTCAAAAGGAACCTTAAGCTCTAGCATATTTCGCAGGTTATTTCTAGGCACTGTATCAAATGATTTTCTAAAATCCACAAAGCAACAAAATAGGTCAGAATTATTATTACGACATTCCTCTGCAATGATCCTAAGTGTAACGAGGTGGTACATGGTTGAATGATTCCTTCTAAAACCTGCTTGGCCTTTAACCCGATTACCATCCATTTCTAGCTACTGCATTGATCTTATTTTCTAAGATAATACCATATAACTTAGCTAAGAGAGGGCTAATCATAATAGTTCGATAATTAGAGGAGTCATTTTTATCACCACTTTTGAAAATAGGAATAATGAGGCTTTGGGTCCAAGTTGTGGCGATTTTAGGATCAATCTTATGTGAACCATTGTTAAAAAAATTATTAAAAATTAAATGATTGTAAAATTTAAAAATTAAGTTTAATAAAGTAAATAATATAGATAAGACAATTAAAAGTTTATATATATTATTTAAATAACAATAAAATTCCTTGAATGCGGGTGTGCATGAGACGATTGACGAATGTCAAAGGAGGGACATGAGGCCTCGAGAGGAGTGGGTAGGTGTCGAGGTGGAAGATGCCACTCGATCCCCCCCCCAGATTAAATCATGTCGCAAGGACACTCCACAGCGTAGGTAGTCTCACATGCTGCTAAACACCACCATCGATCCGTTCAGCATATCTTTGAGGTGATGACAAAGATTTGGCTTCCGAACCAGGCGATATGTCCGGTGAATTGCGATGTGCGTCCTTCCCCTACTGGGGTGAGTGATGCACATCCTTCCCATCTAAAAAATAGCTATGAGCCTCCAGTCATGCACAGGGTGGGACATGTTCTTCCTCTTTTGAGACATTCCACCAGCAGGAGCACCATGCCCAAGGCTAGTTCTGCCCTGTAATAGTCAGGCTGTAAAGGAAATCTTAGATGTCCAACCTGGGGATTGCTAGAGATTCATGGCACTAAGCCTAGCGGTTGACGAACTTCTCACCACCTCCCAAGCGTGAGCTATAAGAAGACTGTGATGAAGCCTAAACATGTTACCAAGGCTAAGCTGCGACATGTGTTATCAACCCAAATGGCACTTCTCCGTCTGAGTGCCGACACTTCATATGTTGGTACACAAAAGGACACTTTTGGATTGAAGGTTGCCTAAACACTATAGATGGGCATGACATGAGATGCATTCACCCTACAACCAACTTGCTATTTTATCATTCTATGTGTGGATTTCCATACGCGACTATGTCCATTGAAACTCGTGTACATACGGGACTATGTTCGTTGACAACCCGCGTACTGTACACGACTATTCTCATTACAACCCGCGTACATATCTATACGCGGGTTTCCCTTATAGCAACTCGCGTGTCATACGCGGGTTTCCAGTATCAATAATTGAGTACACATCCATTCGACATTAAAAATAATAAAACATGATTAATGGAAATTTGTTGAGCCCTAATCATTAACTATCTCAACTGTCTCAACCTCCTCAACCTTTGAAACTGCTTTATTTCCCAAAGTATAAATAGAGGCATTGGGGAGGGCATTAATCAATCAATCTTGGAGAGCAAATTTATGCTAGTGGTATATCTTCAGAAGTCTTTGGAGCAACAGAACTCAGAATCCTTTGGTTGCAGAGGAGTCCTTGTCTTAGGCATTGGGTTGTACACTTATGTCATTCACTATTGTTAATAAAGAGAATTCTTCTTCCAACTTTGTGTTGAGTCTCTTTCATGTATCATGTTTAATGAATGTTTTTGATTAAGCACTCTATATATTGTTCATCTAACCTGTCATATATACATGTATAAGATTGTACTTGGATAATTTGCTCTTTTCAGGTGAAGGAGGTGCATCCATGAAAGCTTTGGAGAGAAGCAGAGCAAGAGAAGATAAAGCTAGGATCAACCGTCGGTAATCGAGTGAGTCTAACATTTCTTCCTATTTCCTTTTCTGTACTTTAAAGTTGATTTTCTGCAAGTTTTAGAAGTAAGTTGGTAACCCTAGACCCTAGGTTACAAGGGTTTTTATTCCTGTACAACAGAACTGGTGACTCCGCTGGGGAGCCCAGACTGCTGTGGGTTATTTCTGTTGACCATTGCCCAGTCTTTGCCTTGATTCAGTGTGTGGTGTCCTGTCTTGGTTCATGGTGAGAGTAGTGTTTGAAGACCTTTAAATTTTTTCTTTTTATTAGAAAATTTTACACCTGTATGTGGGTTGCTCTTGCACAAAGTCGCGTACAAAGGTCTGCATACATGAGTTGCTCTATAGGACAGTCGCGTACAGTACATGGGTTGCCCTTGTACACAGTTGCGTACAAGCCTGAGCATTGAAATTCTTGGGTTAGGGTTTGCTTTTCCCTGTCCCTCTATAAAGTTTGTTTGTTGGATGGCCTTCCTTATAAACATTGCACTGTGAGTTTCATGATCTTGTTAGCCACACCTTGTGCTTTCTTGTAAATCCCTTGAGTTCTTATTGTTTGCATTGTTTTTCTGTTAGCAACTTGAAGTGGATTTTCCTGTTGGGTTATAGGTTCAAGTGTTGGTTGTTTGAATTAGTGATCAGGGTTCTAGACACTATATATCCCAATCTATTTTTGGATAGTATTTGGTTTGCCACTTGCCTTTGTGAGATCTCAGTGATTTCCTGTCATTTTGTCTGCCCAAGCTAGGGTTCCAAGTCTTCCTTAGGTGGTTGAACTTTGGTTTATTAATCTGTTTCCTTCACTTTGCTTACTTTATACAATTAGTTTAATTCAAGCATACTCAAGTTTTTGTGCATTTAGGTGCATAGTAGTCTTTGAGCATTTTAAAAAGTGAAAAGAAAACATTTAGAATCTTTTGCATTTGATTTGCATATAGTAGTTTTGTTTTCAGTTTTTAGAATATAATCTCAAAAAACTACAAAAATATAGTCTTAGTATTCTCTTTATCGTTGCATTTTCATCAATTTACATTTATAAAAAGAAAAAAGAATCTCGTTTTTTAGTAGTGATAATTTGCTTTGGAAGTATACACCTTTGTTTTTACATTTCTTATCGAGTCAAAAACATCATAGTCTTTCACTCCACTTGCCTTCTGAGTAAAAAAATATCCCTTAAAATGAACACAATAATTAAAATTTATTAGTAATTTTTATTTTTTAGGGCCATACACCTACTAGCTTAGGCTAGACTTGTGGGATAGGAAGTGTAAAATTCCCATAAGTATTAAAATTCAGACATAGTGGACCAATCGATAGGTAAATCCTTCTCTTTATCAATAGTATCTGGGAAGCTCCTCTAAAATAGGAGTCAAGCACGAGGCCGCATGGAGGCATTGGACTGAGGAGATAACCCTCCAATTCCTTGTCGAAACGTAAATCAGGATTTTAATGCATCTGGGGATTCTTCTCTAGACAGAGTTTTGGGCTCAGCTACCCTGCCCATGCGTACGAATCAGGCTTGCGATTGTCCCCCCAAACTGTTGGTATAGTTAAGGTAGCCTCTAGTCTCTTGACTTCTAGGGTTCATACCTAGGTAAACTGGAAGGCTATTTCTGGTTCACCTTGGATGGGCTTGGAAGGTAACCCTTGTTGAAAGTGTAGGAGGGTGGTGGGTGATTCCTCCGCTTGTGCCTAAGAACCTCTTCAAGGACGCCAAGTAACTGTTCTTCATCTTTCTTCGGGAAAGCATATCTTTTACCCTTACTGACTGTTGAGACTTTAGGATTTTTTCGTAGTGATTGCTCTATGGTTTGTCTGTGTTTAGCTGACCTTAGGGTTTGATTTGTTAAATTTACAATCATGGAGGACCAACCTATCAGAAGGTCACGAAGGTTGCAAAACTTTCCTCCTCTCATCACATTGGAACCTCCACCTCCACCTCAAAGGCAGAGATTGGACACAGACGGTTCATTTGAACCGATAGGAGTAAGTGAAGTTTCGGGTGAACCAAAACTTAGGGAAAACCATTTTGATTTTAACAAAGTTGAGATAGAAGACTTGCAGGCTGACGAGTTTGTAAGGAATTTTAATACACCCTTGACTGACTTAAATGATCCTGTGATCGTCCAGGTTCGTCCTTCTGATCCACCCGTGTTTGGTGTCCCTGTGGGCAGGATAATGTCTAATGCAGGAGAAAGATCTTTTGTTTCCACCTCAGCCACTCCGGCTAAAGGGGTACTACCTCCCCCGATAGGTGCCCCTAGATCTAGTATACCTACTACGCCCCTTACTCTAGCGAGCCGAGTGGTTCAACCACCGATTCCCACAAGCCTAGCAGGTGCTTCTGGTGACATGGTTACTGGGATTCCTAGTATACCTACTATCCCTTCCTCCTTCACACACACTGCCCAGAGTGGTTCGGTAGGATCCTTGGCTTTTGTCCAAGGATTTCCTCAGAATGGGGGGCATATTCCCCCATCCACTCCATATGTAGGCCCATCACCCTCTTATGTAGGAGTGCAGTTTGGAAACACTAACCCTTACGGGAAAGGTTTTCAAACTCCGGTCTCGGCCCCGTTCACGAGATCTCCCTTTTCATTGTTTAGTGGAGGGATACTTGCTCCTGTATTTCAAACCCCAGTTTCGACTGGGACAGCCAGAACCTCTTATACTGCACCTCCCACCCATAATCCTGTGGCTTACGGATGGACTCCATTCCAAGGTAACCCATCCACTTCACAATTGGCGGCAGGGGGAAACCCCACCTTTACATATGGGAACTTGGGGGCAAGTCCCTCTAATCCCCATTCTGGTACTTTTAGTGCTCTGGTTAGACCTAAGATTCTGTTCTTGGCAATGTTAAACTTGCCAGATTTATCTAAATTGATGAACGACCCAGTGCCATTGGACATCCCAAAATTCGAAGGTAAAGTTGGTGAAGATCTCGGGGCTCATGCCACCACTTTTCATTTATGGTGTTCTTCCAATTCACTGAATGATGATTCAGTTAGGTTGAGGCTGTTCCAAATAACCTTGACGAGTACTGCAACAAAATAGTACATTGAGTTGCCTTCTGCTGCGTTCAGTAGTTTTTGGGACTTGGCTAATGCATTCCTTAGCCACTTTCACCTTTCAGTCCAATATGATTTCAAAACGGACTTGTTATCTACCTTCCAGTAGAGAAAGGCTACCCACATCTTGGATCACATCCAAGAGTGGAGGAGGCGGAAGAGCCTTATTAAAGCCACTATTCCTCCTAAGTTCTTATTAGAGTGGTTCCTTAATCCCTATTGCCTTATATATCTAAGGACGTATCTACTTCAGGAGTGACGAATGAGGAAGAAGCTATCCTCATGGCCCAGCAATTGGATTTTATCCACTCTCAATCTGGAATCTTGTATGAGATTATCCCTGAGGCACCGAGGCCTACCCACGATGTAGAGAAACCCAAGCCTGGACCCCATGCCGATGGTGTGGTTGGGTCCGTAAACTCTCCCACTATAGAATCTTTGTCCAAACATCTCCATCAGCTGTCCGTCAAACATTCTATGGTGGAGGTAGCAAGGGCTGCCCCCTCACCCCAAAATGCAAATGTTTTTGCACAGACCTCTCAGAAGGGCAATCAGCAGCCCGATGGGAAAAAGAAGAGAGGAAAGAAAGGGGAGTGAAATCAAAACAAGCAAAAACCTGTGAATAATGCTGATGGGGGCAAGAAATAAAATAAAAAGGTGAAATTCCCACATAAGTTGTGCCATGAGGATCACCTCAGCCATCTTTGTCCCCTTATGGAACAAGCCCAAAAGCTGCTAAAAGCTCAACAACCAGCTGTCCTGAAGGATCCTTTACCCCAAGGGAAGAATTCTGCTTCAGCTTCTAATGTAGCAGGGGGCACTCCAAATTCCCCTAACCCCAATTATATCAACATGGTTCAATCTTCGACTTTGCTACAGACCAGGAATAAAAACTATGAAAAAGAGACTTCTGAGAAGGGTAAGTCCATAGGTGAAAATTCTAACCCTCTCACGATCGAGAAAACTGCTGAAAATATGCCCAAGATACCGAAAGGTGTCTTTAAGAAGACCTTGCATAACCCTAATTCTAGGGCTGCTTCAAACTACTCTATGGTTGAAGACTTGGCCCAAACCCTGTGTGCAATGTCAGCTTTAGAGGTGTTACAGAGTTGTCCCGCCTAGCAAGATGCACTGTTAGCAGCCTTAGGCAGTATGGACTCGTCAAGTCTCATGGAAAAATTTCACTTGTCTGATGTTAAAATTCACCTACCTTACCATGTAGCCTTATCGATAGATGTCATCCATGCTGGAAAGACCATTGGAAGGGAAGTTGTCGATGAGGGTGCTTCTACATGTGTTATGTCCTTATCTTGTTGGAAATCTCTTGGGTTCCTAGAGCTGGTTTCGTCAAACACCCTACTTACTTCTTTTGACGGGAGGTCATTCCATCCTCATGGTATCCTACCAGCTTTTGAAATTAAGCTGGCAGGGAAAGTGGTGTCTGTTGAGGTAGAGGTGATTGATGCACCCTTAGAATATAACTTGCTCTTGGGAAGAAGTTGGACTTATGCCATGTCTGCTATTGCATCGGTCGTCTTTCGGGTGGTAGTGTTTCCACACGAAGGGAAGTTGGTTACTGTTGACCAACTCAATTTTACTCGGAAAGGCCGCATGGATTCTAATGAGTCCATTGTGCCATTGGTTGATCAGGTGAAACCTGCTACTGAGAGCTTGGGGGCTGGAATGTACGCATCATTGATAGGCACATTTGATCTTCCAGCCCCGATTAACTATATAGGTTCTACTAGTGTGGGGAAGTCCATAGCCACGGTTGTTGATAGGACTGATCCTTGGGTTCTCCCTTCCCCCCATGAACCTGAAGTGCCCTTATCGGCAATGGAAATGGCTTACCAAGCTATCACCCAAACCACTATTGATCCCATTCCGGACCCTCTCATAGTCTCAGAGGAACTGGAAGAAGTCTATTTGCCAGCTTGGGCAGAAAACTCTTTGCATTCTATAGACTGTTTAGATATGGTTTTACCTTCTGATGAAGCCATTCTAGAAGCTATGTGCGGACGTGATAAGATCTGCGAAGATATTCACCATCAATCCTATTTTCTTCTAGAGCTAAGCAGGATAGAGAATCAAGAGTTTCATATGAGATTGGCAGACGATGTTGATATACCCATCAACCCCTTACCAAGGGAAGGAATGTTTGTTGAGGGGAATATGGCAAATATTTTCACTACTATCCCTATCAACACCTCTGTAAATCTTGATGTTGTGGAAAATATACATATCAGCGCAAACTGCTCTCCTGAGGAGATTGCGATCTATATGTCCTTGTTTAAGGAATTCTGCGACGTCTTTGCATGGTCATATGAGGAGATGCCAAGCATTGATCCATCGATAGTTGAGCACGATATCCGAACATACCCTAACGCTAAATCTGTGCGGCAAAAGTTAAGACCTATTAACCGACGTAAAGCGGCGGCTGTGAAGGCTGAAGTTGAAAAATTGTGAAAGCCGGTTTTATTTATCCCATAGCTCTGATGGAATGGGTTTCCAACCCTGTTCCTATTGATAAGAAGCAAGGGACCATACACGTCTATACTGACTTTTGAGATTTGAACAAAACCTGTCTTAAGGACAACTATCCCACGCCATTTATAGATCAAATTATTGATGCTTGCGCGGGAAGTGAAGTTTTCTCGTTTATGGATGGTTTCTCCGGATATAATCAAATTCAAATAAAACCAGAATACCAACATAAAATTGCCTTAATTTGTCCTTGGGGTACCTTCGCATACAAAAAAATGCCCTTTGGATTGAAAAATGTTGGGGCAACCTTTCAGCAGGAAATGAATTTTTCCTTCCATGATATTAAGGCCATTGTCAAACCTTACCTTAATGATCTGCCTGCACATTCTCGTAAAAGAATCAATCATCCAGATCACTTGCATCCAATTTTTGAATGATGCAGATACTATAAGATCCACTTGAATCCCCACAAATGCGTGTTCTATGTCGAGTCAGGGAGGCTGCTCAGATTCATTGTCTCTAACAAAGGCATACAGGTGGATCCGATAAAAGTAGAGGCCATTACAAATCTGCCTCCTCCTCGTTCTATCAGGCAACTTCACAGCCTGCAGGGGAAGTCTAATTTTCTTCGACGTTTCATTGTAAACTGTGCCAAGATTACCAAGGGTTTCATGCACCTGTTAAAATAGGACACCCCATTTGTATGGGATGAAACTGCACAACTCGCTTTCGAGGCATTAAAAAAAGCTTTATTGTCGGCACCTTTACTGCGTCCACCAGATTACTCTAGGGATTTTATATTGTATCTGGCCGCGTCCAAGTCGACCATTGGGGTAGTCCTGGTCCAGGAGGACGATAAGCTCCAGGAGCATGTCGTTTACTATCTTAGTCATGCTTTAGCCAGACTTGAACTCAAGTACTCCCACATTGAGAATTTGGCCTTAGCAGTTGTCTATGCTGTTTAGAGGTTACATCACTACATTTTACTGAGGACTACAATAGTAGTGGCGGATGTTAATCCCTTTCAATATGTTTCGTCCCAACGGATTGTTGGAGGCAAATTCAACAAATGGATAGTCATTCTCCAAGATTTTGACTTGGATTTTCAGTCCGCTAAATCTAAAAAGTCCTTAGTTTTTGCTGAGCTTATAGCATAATTTCCAACAAAAGAAGATGTAGTCATTGAAGAAGACTCATTCCCAGATGAGCATATCTTCTTGATATCCACCTCTAACCCCTGGTATGGAGATATACTTATCTATCTCCATACTTTGAAGTATCCTGTAGCTTCCTCGTGGGAGGAACAACGTAAACTATGCCTTCATGCCAAGAACTACCTCATCATAGGAGATACTTTATATCATAGGGGGGTAGATTCCATTTTGCATCGATGTCTTACCCACGAGGAAGCGGAGATTGTCCTAAATGATGCCCATAGTGGAGCGTGTGGGGGTCATTTATCTGGGTTAGCAATGACCCAAAAGATACTACGTGCCAGTTATTTCTGGCCCACGATCTTTAAGAATTGTGTGGAACCCGTGAAGCGCTGTCATCCTTATCAGCTTTACACCAGGAAGATGCGGTCACATCCCGCTCCGTTATTTCCCGTTGTCTCGGTGGGCCCCTTCATGAAGTGGGGGATTGATTACGTGATGTGTAACCTAGCCTTGGCTGGGGGGCACAAATATATCATTGCTGTTGTGGACTATTTTACGAAATGGGTAGAGGCAATGCCCACCTTTAAAGCCGACAGGGAAACCACAACTTTTTTCGTGTTCAATCAAATTATAGCACGATTTGGTATACCCAAAGTGATTGTCACTAACCATGGTAGTCATTTTCAAAATAGCATGATGACGGAGCTGACCACTATGCTTGGATTCAGACAAGAACATTCATCTTCGTACTATCCTAAAGCAAATGGTCAGGTTGAGGCTGTTAATAAAACTTTGAAAACTATCATCAAACGTACTATTAATGTAGTTCGTTCTAACTGGCATATCATGGTATACCCCACACTTTGGGCATATCGAACTAATGTAAAAACTGCTACGGGTTTCTCCCCCTTCTAACTCGTTCATGGAGTGGAATTTGTTACCCCAATTGAATGTGAAATTCCATCCTTGAAAATAGCTATTCATGTGTTACCTGATACGACGGAGCTTGAAGAACGTTTAGTACATTTAGAACATTTTGACGAGCAGCGTAGAGATGCGCTAACAACAAATCAAGCTCACAAAAATAGGGTCAAAAGCCAATATGATAAGTCAGTCAAGCCTTGAATTTTCTCTGAGGGGGAACTTGTTTTGCTCTGGGACCAAGACAAAGAACCCCTAGGGGCAGGAAAGTTCAAGTCCATGTGGTTGGGGCCTTATGTCATGTCAAAAGTTTTAAAGAAGGGCACATATGAATTGATTGATTTTGATGGGAATAAGCTGCCTGAGCCTAGAAATGGGCTCTACCTAAAAAAGTACTATGCTTAGGCTTAGCACTTTTTCTTGTATTTTCTTGTATGTATTTTGATGTACACTAGTTTGTCGGTTTGTGTTTTTTATACCATCTATTGGTTGTTTCAGATGTCTTCCAAGAGGTTCATAGGTTTCGCTGATGGCGCCAGTCGCCACACTTGTAATATAGCTTCAGCTGCATGGGTCATTTACTCTCCCTCAGGACAGTTAGTTTCCTTAGGAGGCACTTGCTTAGGTCCTGCTTCTAATAATGTCGTGGAGTATAGGGCTGTAATTGAGCTTCTATGGGATGCTTTTTCACGTGGTATCACTCAGCTGGAAGTTCGACTAGACTCTCAACTGGTGGTTTCCCACCTCAATTGAGCTTATCAGGTGCGGAACCCTATTCTATTACGTCAGTTTACGCAAGTTGGGTTATTGGAAAGAAGTTTTGAATTCATTACATTCAATCATATTCCAAGGAATCAAAATTCATTAACTGATGCATACGCTAATTACATCTTGGATTGGCATTTAACACATTTATCATAAAATATACATCATACACATAAAAAACATTTGTAAATAAATTGGCAAAATATATATATATATGTGAATATCTATCTATAGATAGCTCGAGTCTCTGATCCTCAGATCCAGTCATAATTGTATAATATACAAAAAATTTACAAAATATGGATCAAAGTCCATCAAATGCCCTAGATCTAAGCTGGACCACCCTGGTCCCCCCAGTCTCCCTATACTCTGGCTTCTTCAGCCTCTTCGGCTTCAGCAGCCTCAACAACATCTATGTATACTAATACTGCTCTAGCTACCCACCTCAAAAGGCGTATCCAGATAGGTGGTACACCAACCACAAACTCCTGCATGATGGCCAGGATGTGCTCAATCCGTAAGGTGGGTACTCTCTGGGTAATCCTGGCCAGCTTCCCCTCAAGAACCCTAATCAGCCCCTGGTCCTCTCCCAAGATAGGACACACATACATGCGTGGATGCCCTTCAGGGCGGACTGGTCCAATATCTGCATTTTGACATGTTTATAGGATTAGAACTCTTATACATATGTATATATCTCTATATTTAAAATTCATAAAAATTTAAAAAAATTGAAAATAAAAATTTTCTAACTCTCCCCATGCTCCTCCTAGAGGGAGGATGAGGTCTGGATCACCACAGAAGTCCATCCCAGCATATGGAAACTGCTCAAGTGCTGGAAACTGTCGCTCCCACCAAAAGTAGAAGTCATGATCATAAACAATCTGCACTGAGCCACCACCTCCCTGGTAGAGGAAGATATCTCCCCATCTACTCAGCCTAGGCTGACGAGGAGAACGAACTAGTAAGGGAACCACAGGGCTCAATCCCAGCACTCTCTCAAAGAAGAAGGCTACTAGTATGCTAGAATATCCAAAATTCTTCCTCCTTCCTCTCTTGCAGTCAGAGAGTTGTTTTCTCATAATCGGGATCACTCCCAAGCACCAATCATATAGGGCCCCTTGCATACAATCCACTGCTAGTCTCATTTGGTTCCGTGTAGTAAGGTGAAGAGAAGATGATCCTGCAACCCTCACTATGGTACTTGTCAATACCTATAGAGGAAGATCACGTATGTGTACAATAGGGATGCAACTCCCTCTCTTTTGTGTGCCTGGTGCACAGTACATGTCAATATAGTTATGGACACTTAGAGGGTCACCGCCTCTGCCGGTGCCTTCCAAGTTGATTGGAGCTCCCCGTCGTGATAGACCAACAATAAAATAGATATCCTCCGAAGTAATCTCCAAGGACTCACCTTGAAGGTCAAACATGCCCAAATCATGATCCCAGTAGTTTATCATGAACTCTAAGAGGCAGACATTGTCCCGCTTAGGTGATGTACATAAAAACTTTAACAACCCACCTGAACGTAAAACATTCATAGTGGGGGCATCCTAGAGTGCTTCTTGGTCCATATCTTCATGTTCGCGCTCCCTCCACTCAAGCACCATCTTCAAACCTAGTAAAACAAGCACTGCAAACCTTTAGTTTCATGTAAAATTTCAAAATTTTGATCCTATATACTTCTTGTTCACCTCCTGCAGCGTACGCGACTGTCTATTTAGGCATGTCGTGTACTGTACACGATTTTCCTTTGGGCAACCCGTGTACAGAATGCATGTACGTGAGTTTCAATATAGCGAACCTGCGTACATAGCGTTCCTTTGTTGAGGGTGCTCAAAAATATAAAATTTGGGCTCAATTTTGAAAATTGCTAGGATCAAATTGAAGAGCTTGGGGTGTAGTATTACCTCACACTTGCGGATTTGGAATTGGTCCACCGGATTGTCCACACCGAGCAATTGAAGGAAGAGGTGAAAACTTGTCTTTTATGGCTAAAAATCCAAATGGCGAGTTTTATTTATGTTTTTGAACTATTTATAGAAATTTTATTTCTCAAGTGGGTTTTTTTCCTATAGTTCATAATTCATCAAACTAATACCATATCTTTTGCCTTGTAACAGGTTTATCATCGTTCTAAGGTGTTTTTTGCTCATATAGGATGGTTTTTTGTCATTTCATATGCATTTTGCATCTATACCTACTCCATCTTAAACTTAGCAATCAACATTTTAACCACGGACTATGGTATTTTTAACCATTAGCTCCTTGTCTTTACCATTATTCTTCCGTGGATAGGGCCTTCCTCTCATGAGTATCCTCATTTAGAACCTATGTTGTCTTTCGATACTCATGCTGCAGTTGTCTTAGGTATATGGGAATCTTTTTAGCTATTTTTCATGCCAAATGGAGCCTCATTTTGGTCTCTTTTTACAAGCTATCCCTTTATAGGACTCCCCGCCCTTATGGAGTTTCTTTAGGCCTAGGTCTGACTCCTTAAAATAGACTTGACTGCCAAGTTAACTTGTCCGTTCAAGCTCATTAAGAATATGTGAATGGGCATCCACATTGGTGGTAGGTTAGATCTTGCTCGGACCATGTGGAATAGCACGAGAAAGGATCACTCTCTTTTCTACGAAATTGAGAAGAGTATTCTCAGGCATAGGTTTATTACTTTTCCGGACTTGAGGGACTAAATTTACGGAAAAGGAACACTCGGTATGAGCTTAGTTTTCTCTTTTTCGTGCTCTAGACCTAAACATGAAAAATATTTCGAGTGTATTTTATGTCTTTGTCATGCTCGTTAAAACACTAAGAACAAAGCATCGAGTTTATTGTTGTAAGCCCCATTTCTCATACTCAAATGGATTTTTCCAAGTGATCTTGCTTTCCTTCACACTCGTAAAACTCAAGCTATATGCTGCTCTCGAAGGAGTGTTGGGTAAGTGGTATTTTAACCTTTTTCGGACCTCCCTGACCAAGTACGAAAAAGGTTCACCTTTTCTTCTACGGAAGTTAAGAGAGTTCTTATGTGGTATGTTTTATACTTTTCCGGCCTCAGGAGACTAAATTGGACGAAAAAGGACCTCCCTGGAGTCTTCTTTGGAGTTTTCAGACTCTCTAAATGTGAAAACACCAGCTGAGCATGTACTAGTTCAGGCTCATAAAATCCACGAATCAGTAACACTATCAAGCATTATTCCCTCTTCTCTTCAAGCTTGTCAAAAAATGAAGAGAGACTCGAGTTGACTTTCCTGGACTCGTTAAAATTTAACAGGGAAGGTAAGGAAGAAGTTTTCTCTTGGTTTTCAGTTAGTGGCAGCATTTCATCCTTGAACATAGCACTCCCTGTCTTTTCCAATACTCATGTCTCAGTGTTCACTTTCAGTTCAACTATTACTTCGAGTTTCTTACTCCTCCTCTTGTCAGTTCTACCTGGGGAATCTGATCATGTCTCCTACATGACAGATAAGTCTAGTTGTTCTATCTATAAAGTTAAAAGTTGCCTTGGGTCATCTCTGTTTCGTGCTCACTGTTTAAGGACTTAACTCAATGTCTGATCTATATCCTGATCCCATCATTGTTGTATCTGTTAGCACTTGTGTCTCCCTTCCTTTATCCAGTTCCTAGTCACTCTTGTGATCTGTTGGAGGATCTATTTCCTTCCTTATCACAGTATGGTTCCGCATCAGCACTTCCTGACGACGGATAAGTAGAGTTTTGACGATCGTGCCTCAAGATTCACTTTCATTATTGGTGAATTCCTTTGCTTCAGTTGTCGATTATCACCTATTGATTGAAAATCTGTTGAATCTGCTCCATGTTCGACTTCAACTTACATATATTCACATGGCTTGGATTGTATTGGTTCTTTGGGATTGTTTATGAAGACCTTAGTTCCCTATCTATGGACTAAGTTGTGCAAGATTATGTTGTACCTATTTACACAGCTTCTAGATCTTTGAAGACTCATCATTATTGTATATTGTGGCTTCAATCCACCTTTGTAATATACGTGGTCTTGTACCCGTACTATATGATGTACTCAAATATTGTAAAGGAGCTAGTGTTCCAGTATATTGAACATAACATCCTCGAATATGACTTTGTATATGACATTATTATGTATTTGTTTCAGGTACTATCTCTGCTCCATTGGATTTCTAAGTTCTCTAAAGATAATGATTATAATGTATTTCAGCCATCACTTCCCTTTGATCTCACACATTAGGGGGCATCTGTTATCAACCCAAATGGCACTTCTCCGTCCGAGTGCCGACACTTCATATGTTGGTACACAAAATGACACTTTTGGATTGAAGGTTGCCTAAACACTATATATGGGCATGACATGAGATGCATTCACCCTACAACTAGCTTGCTATTTTATCATTCTATGTGTGGATTTCCATACGCGACTATGTCCATTGAAACTCGCGTACATACGCAACTATGTTCGTTGACAACCCACGTACTGTACGCGACTATTCTCATTGCAACCCGCGTACATATCTGTACGCTGGTTTCCTTTATAGAAACTCACGTGTCATACACGGGTTTCCAGTATCAATATTCACGTACACATCCATTCGACATTAAAAATAATAAAACATGATTAATGGAGATTTGTTGAGCCCTAATCATTAACTATCTCAACTGTCTCAACCTCCTCAACCTTTGAAACTGCTTTATTTCCCAAAGTATAAATAGAGGCCTTGGAGAGGGCATTAATCAATCAATATTGGAGAGCAAAGTTATGCTGGTGGTATATCTTCAGAAGTCTTTGGAGCAACAGAACTTAGAATTCTTTGGTTGCAGAGGAGTCCTTGTCTCAGGTGTTGGGTTGTACACTTATCTCATTCACTATTGTTAATAAAGAGAATTCTTCTTCCAACTTTGTGTTGAGTCTCTTTCATGTATCATGTTTAATGAATGTTTTTGAATAAGCACTCTATATATTGTTCATCTAAGCTGTCATATATACATGTATAAGATTGTACTTGGAGAATTTTCTCTTTACAGGTGAAGGAGGTGCATCCCTGAAAGCTTTGGAGAGAAGGGAGAGAAGCAGAGCGGGAGAAGATAAAGCTAGGATCAACAGTCGGTAATCGGGTGAGTCTAACATTTCTTCCTATTTCCTTTTCTGTACTTTAAAGCCGATTGTCTGCAAGTTTTAGAAGTAAGTTGGTAACTCCAGACCCTAGGTTACAAGGGTGTTTATTCTTGTACAATAGCATGGAGGTTCTAACCAGGGAAACATTGCTCTCAGTTACTGTGGTTTTAGACTTCAAGGTGTGGACCTTGAGCACGAAGTACAACATTAGTGCGCTTCAACACACCTCAGCAACGATGCACCTTGGCAGTAGTGCACCTCATCAACAATATTCCTTTGAAGGCCCTGAGTGTGGACTCCAACACCACCAGGATTAGACGATGACTTCGGGAGGAGATGGTGGCCAGGAGGTTGACTAGGAGGCCCTCTTCCAAAAAGAGGCTCTTGCTCACATCCGCAAATCAATTGCTGCCATGGAGGATGAAATCTATGGTGAATTCAAGCTCAGACTAGGGCATGATCATTCACCATGTCCAATTACTCGAGGCTGAATTTTATCTTGACCAAGTCCATGAGTGAAAGGGAAAGCTTCGAAGAATGCATGAACCTGACGGTCAACACCTTCAAAGAGGATGTTGAAAAATGGATAATTCACATGAAAAACCTCATGCAACTCTCCAAGCCCCCATTCAGCAGAGCTAATAAGGATGATAATGATGTCAACACCAACAAAGCCCTGGAGGATGAGGCCGAATCCTCCAGGAGGTTCTAACTGCTATGCTTTGTTCTATCTTTCATGCTCCCCACAAGTCTCTCCTTCTATTATGTTAACTTCTTAAGTTGTATTATGCTGTCAACCTTCAACAATTGGGCAATAGTAGTTATATTTAGATGCTTGGTATACACCATTTTACATACCTTTCTCAAGTGGCTCCATAGCCATAAAATCCTAAAGAAGATGAGCTAATCAAAATCTACCTATGAAAAATCTCTTGCAATACATAAATATATGATATTTTTGTGACTAGAATATAGAATTCCATGCAAAATATATAACAACATGGGAGAGGTCAATCATTCACATTGTGTTTTTAATAATGCTAATGTTTTAGCATTTTCAAAAAAGTATGAACTATTTTAGTTTGTATATTTATTGTTTAACAAATTTTGATATTCCAACTATCTTCTCTCACACTTATATAAAAAGGTTTTTCATTTATTGAAGTTTGAACTATATAAATTTGAACTAAATTTTTTATATAGTAACGTCTTATCCCAATAGCTAAATAATACAATTTAAATATTTTCCCTACAAACAAATATTATTCTTTATGCTCTTTTTTATAATCTTATTTTGTGAAACATCTATTTAAATCCTTCTTAATCAACATTATTTTTTTTTTCATATTGTTTCGCATGATTATAGAGGCATTCTATACATTTAAGTGACTATTTTTTTTGCACAATTTTTTTTGGGAATATTGATCGGGTTTTATTTAATTTTTAATTTCAATATTTAGATAGAGATTTATATAATAATTATAAAGAAACTTTAATAAACATATTTAATGTATATTTGATTTTATACTAAATTAAGTCATTTTCTCTTAAACTTTATTATTGTCAATACACTTATTTCCAAAGTGTATTTCCAAAATGGGGTGACATTGCCTCGTGGTGGCTCTTGTTAATTTATAAGTTTGTTCAATTTTTTTTACAAATATTAAAGAAGAAAAATATATATTTAATATATTGCATTATTAGGATGAATAAAATATATGTAACATTTTAAAATATGCATCATAATTTAATGTTTTTAATAATTTGGTTGAGACTTAAAGATATAATTAATATAATGCATTATTAGGTTAAATAAAATATATGTAACATTTTAAAATATGCATCATAATTTAATGTTTTTAATAATTTGGTTGAGACTTACCATATAAGTTTACAATAGAATATTTTTAATTGTTGAATTGGGAATAAAGTAACCAGAGTTAATTAAGTTATATTGAAATTTTAATTATTAGCATTAAATTAGCTGTTTAAATGACTTAAAACTACAAGAAAATATTGCTAATATTAACCGGTTAAATGACTAAGACTAAGAAAATATTCATGATCTTTTTAGGGAACAAAACGTGGTCACTTAAAGGACGTGATAGAGGAAAACGTTAAATAACTAACCACATATCTAAATAATTTAAGAAAATGGAAAAGTAATTAACAAAACTACATAAAGAGATGTAGAGGCCGTTGAATAGCAAACTATAAAGAAAAAACTAAGACGATGGAAATTAAGGAAAAACAATTGTTTCTATTATATCTAATTATATTGTAATGAGCAAATCCCTCACTTGTAATTATAATTATAATCTGGTTACATATTACTCTATATATTTAATAATATTAAAAATATGTGTTTACATGTTTAATCATTAAAATAATAATATAAATATTGCATTTATATACTACCCATTTATAACTATAATAAAACAATATATGTCTATAGTGTATCTCCTCATGGGTGATAGGAAAGACATATCTCCTCATGGGTGATAAGAAAGACATATCTCTTCATATGGGTGATATGAGTGTGATCTTCTAAGAAATTATTTATATTTATATGAATATGTATATGGTTGGAAAGCATTGGATCATTATAATTTTTCTTTTCTTACATACACAAGTCTATGTAAAGTTTGAAAATATATTTTCTACCCAAATTCTTTTCTAGGTATACGAGTTATCGACTTTGAATAAATACAATGGTTTTCTAATAGTACAAAATAGCCTTATAAAGTTCATGTTTTACATTTAAATAAATAAATATTTGTATTATTCTAATATGTTAATCCATGATTTTTTTTTTATAAAATTCATATTATTATAAAAATGTCCTTAAAATAAATATACTTGGTTAGAGTCTCTTTTATATGTGTTAAGGTATTATATTCAATATAAATTAATTAAAAATATTTAATAAAAATTATAAACATATAAGTTAATATTTAGACGTTTTTAATTGAGTGATGTACCTTGCATCGCCAAAGCTTGGCATTGGAATGAGTAGAGGTAAACTGTTGGTAGTGAAATGCTAGTAGAGATGCGTTGGAGAGATGTGTGCGCTACTTTAGAGAATAATGCGAGGTGAGTACAATATTGCCTTGTTAAGAGCTTGAATGATGAGTATGTTGAGCCCTTGAACTCTAGCTAAAAATGTGCAATATTGAGATTGTCTGTTAGAAGTGATCTAGCAATTAGGGAATCTGATGCATTCAAAGATATGATACAATGGTTCAAAAACCCTTCGTTAAAGACTTAAGAGGCTCATTCCAAATTGTTTTCCTATCCACAACAACTCATGGCTATTGTCAAAGAAGCTCGATGTTGTATCAACCAACAACTAGGGCACAAATTTTCCCTTCAACAATATTCATCACAAGAACATAGAATTTGCACAACATTGGATCGTTCAACAACCTACACTAGATTTAATAGGAATTATGACCAATTATTAGTCACAACTAAGGGTGACAAGGATCTTTGACTCAAATTAAACGATAACCCTAGACTCCATTCATATCTCTTGAGAGAAAATTATCCAATCCACATGATCAATTATTATTTCCTCATTCTAGATATGGATGGAGGGAGGATGAAAACCCTGGCTAGTGACATTGAAGACATATAACTTGTGGATTACTCTTTTGACTCAATGGAAGGGGTAAATATATTCGAGTATTTAGGTTTTGTTTCATATAAGTGGTCCTTTGTATTGGAAAACTTATCCCTTTTCATAGGCTCCAACAAGGTGGTTTCTTCCGAGGAAAATCAATATTTTCAATAATAATAGTTTAGTGGACTTTTGTGATGCATAGTTATTATGTTAGGAGGATTTCTAAGGAAGTAAATGGTCAACAAGGGTGGTAGGTAATAGTTGTCCTCTTGCGGTGGATGGAGTTACTCTTTTCAGTAATCAATCCATTGTCAATAATGGTTCTTAAGTGGTGTTGTAGCTTCCCATTTTTTAGGTTCCCAAGAGTAATGTGGAAGGGATTCACCTAATTACTACCAAAACTTGTGGAGACATTGCTAATCAAACATGCAAGGTTCATGTGAAGGAGGAGTGTGGGGATATAGGTGGTACTAGTTTTGTTGGTGGTAATCTAGACTTAGGGTGTTTGGTCACCTATTGTGTAAGTAGTTTGTAGGTATCGAGCTTTGAGGGATCTCCTTATTGAAGGAAACGCATAAAAGTTAATAGAAAGAAGGAAGGGTTCAATTAGTTGTTGGTGAGGAGATTCGAGTGGACCAAATTTTAGAGTTTACAGGGAGAACCCTAGTCGATAAGTTTCTTGGGAGTCAAATGGAAAAGGAAACCCTAAACAATTGGTTATAGTGTAATTGGGATCCTTTGATTATATATGGTCTGATGTTCTATCTATTGTAATGAAGTGGAATAAGTTTTGTCTTTGACTATGAGGAGGATGCAACTCTTGTTTTTTAGGGAAACTAGTTCTAGGGATCTATTTTCTTAAACCTTAATACCTGTAATCCATGTTTCATTCCTAATTAGAGGTGGTTACATTCCTAAGTAGAGTTGGTTACATTCCTACCTATATGGATCAAATTTCCAAATCTTTCAATGGAATTTTGGACTCATAAAGGCATATTATGTATGGGGATTAAGTTAAGGAAAACGATACTGGTGGACCAAGAATATTAAACAATTTGTAGGTAGACTATTGCTCATGTCACGATTGAAATGGATATAAAAAACACGCTACAACAAAAACTGGATTTAGCGCCGAATTTTAGTGTAATGTTTTCACAATTGTTGTGAACAATTCGGCGCTAAACCTGGAGATATTGTACAATTTCATAAAACTTCGTCTATTGCATCTTTTTTTCCATCCTTTTTAACATCCATTTTTGCGTCCATTTTTGCGCCCAATTTTTTGCATCTTTTGTTATGCCCTTATTTGCACCCAATTTTGCATCTTGGTATTGCATATTTTTATGTGTCCTTTGTTACATCCTTTGTTGCATCTTAATTTTCTCCTAATTTTTCATTGAGTCTTACACCCAATTTTGCACCATGTTTTTCATTCAAAATTATGTGTCTAATTTTGCATCCAGTGTTGCATCTAGGTTTGCATCCAATTTTGGGCCTAATATCGCGTCTAGTTTTGCATCCAATTTTACTTATAATGTTGCATCCCCTTTTGCATCTAATTTGGCATCTTGTTTTACATCTTTTTTTGTATCCATATTTGTTCCTAATGTTTCATCTTGTTTAACGTCATATTTTGCATCTAGGTTTGCACCTAATGTTGCATCCTGGTTGATGTCTTTTTTAGCATCTATGTTTGAGACCAATGTTGCACCCGATGTTGTGCCTAGTTTTGGGCCCATGTTTGTATCTAATATTGCATCCTGTCTTGTGTCCAATGTTGCATCCCATCTTTCCTTCAATATTATGTCTAGTTTTACATCCAATGCTTCGTCCCATTTTGCATCCAATATTGTGTCTCATTTTAAGTTTTTGTTTGCACCAAGTGTTGCTTCCATTTTTTCACCTGGTTTTATGTCCATCGATACACCATATTTTGTGCTGAATTTAATGTCCAATTTTACATCTAGTTAGGAGTCCACTTTTGCATCTAGTTTTGGGCCTAGTATTGCATCTAGTTTTGAGTCATTAATTGTGTCTCTTTTTGCATCCAATTTTGTGTTTAGTGTGGCATACATTTTTGTGTCCACATTTGCATTTGACGTAACATCCACTTTTGCATCCGCTTTTGTGTTTGGTGTGACGCCCACTTTTACATCCTGTTTTGCATTTAGTGTTGCGTCTAATAATGCATCCATCTTGCACTACCACATTTTTGACCTTTAGAAATACATTGCAATATCATTAGGGCATGGAGGAATTGAACCACCAACCTCCTGCTTGCAAGGCATGCGCTCTTCCATTGAGCTAACACCCTTTAAGAATCGGGAAGCAGAGAAATATTAACACATAGATTTCATCATTTGTAATTCTAATAAAATACAATAAGATCCAAAGGAAGTCATGCTTGAAATCCAATTTATTTTTCCAAACACACTAATAAGCACAAAAATCTACTGTGAGAAGACACCAAAATATCCTAAACAATTACGCAATATATTAAAGTGGTATGCAAAAGGGTCTTAGAGAACAAGATAATGTATTGATGCATACCTAATAACCTAAACTTGAGAAGGACAAAGAAGAAGGGATGTGTTTAAAAAATAGTTATAGAATCCAA
Source organism: Pseudotsuga menziesii (assembly GCA_001517045.1). Lineage (NCBI taxonomy): Eukaryota > Viridiplantae > Streptophyta > Pinopsida > Pinales > Pinaceae > Pseudotsuga > Pseudotsuga menziesii. The sequence goes on from LPNX010252858.1 coordinate 113,231, forward strand.
TTGAGGATGTGTGTGTTGTATGTAAATGCTGCTATTCATTGATGATGTGATTTTGTTCAGAAATGGGATGGTAAGAGAAGCACTCATGAATGATTACTAAAAGAAGATGCCTACTATGTGCATCATATATGATCTAATGAATATTTTAACAATGAACACCAACAAAGAGGATTTATATTATGTGCATTATTTATAATCTAAAAATTAGTAAGATGTCAACAGGGAAAAGCATCATACCAGTTTCCACAATTGATAGGGACATAAGGAGGTATATGAAGTTGAGGGATTTTCCATCTTACTAACGATTTTTCCATTAAGGGATTCTGAAGGGGCATTCCATCACTTCATCAAGTTATTAATTATTGTCAAGTTATTCTGTAATAGAAACCACATGAAACAAGAAGAGTGCACTTAGGATGTTAGATTATCAACATTTACCACTATTAACTATGGCTGTAAAAGTTCTACTCACAATGTTATACTGTATTTAGTTTTCACTAGCTCATGACCCCATTTTCCTCATGACTCTATCTTTATCAACAGTTACTTTGCATATATAGCATTTTAATAATGGTGTAAATTTTTGGAAGGATGCACTAGCCTACTCATGAAACTCAAACTCATTGCTACCCTTCCATTTCAACATCTCCTATAATTTATGGTTGTCCAGACTTCAACCTTTATTTCATTTTCATTTATAAACTACAAGCATGACACATCTCATCCATACTAGGATTTAGACTTCACCTTGCTGCTCTTAGTATGAAAATGAAAAAAAAGCAGTTCATTTTTTCTATTACTCTCGTTTTATTTTCTGACTTGCCAACCACTTTAATTGTTGTTGGAAGCTATAAATAGCAGTATTCCCAAAGAATATGTTGAGTAGTTCATTTGAATTGAATTTTTCTATCATTTGAATTGAATTTTTCTATCATTTGAATTGAATTTTTCTATCATTTAAATTGAATTTTTAATGTTACCATTAATAATTCCAGGATGTTTGAGTAGTTCCAACCTCATTGAACTTAATATGAGGAAACACTACAACAAATTTGACTTTTAGGGGGGGTTGTCTTCTGCCTCCAAGAGTCACTTTTAGGGGCAGTTTTAGATTTGGAGGCAGTGTTTACAAAACCGCCCCCAACAACACCGATGCTAAAATTTTGTACTTCCTTCCAAGTTTTAGTAATCATGTCTAGTTGATCTTGAGGAATCATGACATTCATTAGTTATAGTTGTTTTTAATTGAACAGAAAAATATGTTGGAACAACAAGTAGGAAGCATGATTGAAGAGAATTTTCCAATCTGAATTTCCTTGATATATAGTACACAACCAAGCAATTGAGCTCCTTGGTAGTCTTCTAGAAATTGATATTTTCCAAAATATTTCCTTTTCACAAAAAGGTGGACTATATTATACAAGTGTATCAAACTCAAGAGATTAGCACTTCAATGTGTAGTCACTTTAAAATCCATTCAAATTATTTTTCAGATATTTTGTAGAAGGCATCTTTTGGAAAAGTGGTGGTAACAGATAGTCTATCGAAAAAGGAACATTGTATGTTGTTACATGACCAATGTGGTTCCATCCACAATTAAAATTAAAATTGCAAAACCTGCATATATGTGACATTTCAAATTTGCATGAATTTTTGGGGTTTGTCTGCACAAAATGTAATGAAAGCATAATTTTCATGAGATTTTGCATGTTCTATCTTATCAACTTATGATAGTATGATATCCATGGCTAGATATCTATCATCATATTTGAATCACGTGTACCAATATTTCATGTTCTAGAATTTGAGTTTTGTTTCATTGGTTAAAGTTCTTGGTATGGACTTTGAAATCTGATTTGGATTTGAATTAGCAGAAACATCAACCAAGAGGAACCACAAAAGTAAAATAATCTATGGAAGAAGAAATCAACACATGCATCTGGTCAGAAGGATCGTGTACTTGTTGACACTGTAAGATTAATTTGTTCCATAAATTCCATTAGAAAAAGAGTCTTGTTTTTTTTGGTGAATGATAACTTACTCCAAATTTAATTTGATTTTTTAGTGGAGAAATTATCTTCATCCATGTCTGTTGAAAATGACATCTTTATGTTCTGCAAGGATGTTTGAAATATATATTAGGAACCAGTTAGTTTTCTTGTCTTTAGGCATTCCTTGTGATTTATTGTCTTTGTAAATGCCACTTGGAACAAACTCTATAAGAATAAATTGATTTTGGTTTCGCATATTGGGTAGAAGTAAACTACTTAGGGAAGGTCGAATAAGGTGCTATTATAAATCCAAACACAAATACCAAAGGATAGACAATAATTACTATTTTTCTAGCACACAGGTTGGTCTTTTTTTACACATTTAATTTAATAAGGATGTTTATGAAATTGGATGTTCTATACATCAATCATGTTGCCTATGAAACATCCACTAGTACAAAATGAGACATATTGATGGATAGCCTAAGTGGGAGTGTTCTTTTTTCAACTTCTCTTTCATGCTGAAAGGGGTGTGGACTATGTGGAACGTGGCTTCATTAATGGAGGGAACAATATGGTTATGAGCTTAATTTGTGGAGTTGGGTGTTTTTCTTATTTGTTGGGTGCATATGTACATGACTTCTCAATAGTAGGGATTACCTACTTACACCTGAGCAAGAGAAAAGGGAACTGCAATTCCCCAAACATAGTTTGCAAGTTAAAAGTTTCATCTATGGGAAACAATACAACAATGTTGTGAGTTCAATTATGAGACAAACTTCCTGTAATTGACTGTGCACGCCATATTTGTACTTAAAAAAAGGATGCCATAATACCATAGGGGACAAAAAACGATATTATCATCAACAAGTCAAAGTTCTAATTAATCAGTCAGATTTCCCTTATACCAGAACATAACACAGCCATCACATATTAAAGAAAGCTTTTTGCAAAAATAGATTTTAGTCTTCTTATACTTGCATTGCTAGATTGGGAAATGCAAGTCCATGATTTTTTTGCTACTTTGTTTCTAGAAAAGGGGATGCATGAAATTTTTTAGAGTGAATGGCATGCAAGGGATTTTTCATCTCTTTTCATGCCACGAATTGTAACATTATGTACTAGTTTAACTAGGAGTTTAAATGGGAGAGACATCATACCAATGGCATATCCCACGTTGTTTATTCAGTTGCAGGAATGAGACTATATACAAATTAGTGGACCAACAAATTCTACTTTTTAGATCACTATCGTCAAAATAGGATTCTCTAAAATATTATCGGAGAAGAAATCTATTAATAGTCAAACTTGCCCTAATCTTATTTCTTAATTTTTGAGTATAGTTTCATGTTTGAATACATATTCAAGATATGAAATAGGAATACAATGAATACAAATATGGTGAAAGAAACCTATAAAAGAAACATCTATTGCACACTCGAGCATCACATAACTTCTCAATTTCTCTTCCATCGGTATTATATTTATTTCAGTTAGTTGTCATTTTCCCCATTTGCTAACAATCTTTCCAACTTGATACCTAGATACAAAGAATAGTCATCTATATTCTCAAGTAAACTTAAGGTTTCTAGTAGCAAAGATTGTGTATCTTTCCTTTAAAGGTCTGCAATATTATTACGTATATTACTATTTAATATCTTAGTCATTCCAAAAGGATTTACAATTCCATCATTTGGGAATGGAATCATGAAAAAAGGATTTGACTTCCAAGTTAAATTCATTATCATGTATTCCAATAGAAGCTAGATTGTAGGGTGTATGCAAGTCTTTCCACTATTTACTATGTCAAGGGACTGACTTTTAAAATCCTTCTTGTAAAGAATTTGATAAATTTAGTAATAACGATGACACCAATCCTAGAAAACAAACAATTGAAATCTATACAAAAACATAATTTGCATTACAAAAGTACAAATGCTCAAATTATATTAGCATACTCTAGATAGGAGAACATACCTTTCAGGAAACATAAATATAACCTATACAAAACATCTAACATACAATACATAAAGTAGCTCAAATGTCTCTTACCTCTCACAGATGTAGTTTTCATTAGAGAAGTACATTGTAGAATTAGTACACAAAACTAATATGCCAAGAATTTTTGAGGCATCATGGTATTGTTCAATATTCCTAAACATATTTGTTCCAGTAATTTTCCAAAGGAGGGCCATATGTTCCCTTGTCACTTGTAGAAGAATTTTTCCAATGGACATGGAAACCTGTTTTCATAACAATACAAGTAGGGTTAAAAAGTATGCTTTCGTTGATTATAAATGATAGTAGGAAAGAATAAACTAAAACAATATTGAAACAGTCATTGTATCTTATAAGTTTCTAAGTTATAAAATATGTAAACATAATGTAATGCCTAGAAATAATTGCACCCTCTGTTTTTTGTTGTCCTATAAATGATTTGTCTCTATACCTAATTAATGATCCATATATTCATGCCTTTAATTTATCCCATGCACAGTGAAGAAAATAATGCTTACCATAATCAAAATTCCATACTCAATAGATGCAAATGATACACCAATAAAATATCTCATGCAAACATGCAAGTTCAACATAGCAGTTTTGCAGATGAGAATTGTTGTTTTGATATCAATCAAACTAAAAACTGCAACAATAATAATTGAAGCCAAGATTGCATTGGGAGTATTTTTGAAAAGTGGTGTGATCAATAATACTAACAGAATAAACACTCAAACTAGAAGTCCTTTCAAAGTAGAGTAAGTATGAACTATGCTAGTGACACAAGAGTTCACTTAAATTCATCTTCTTTCTTTGCTTTCCAATGACAAAAGAATTGGTAAATATTAAATTTAAGAACTACAAAAATTGGTGAATTCTTAATTTGACAGAAGAATTGGAAAGTATTAAATTTACTAAATACAAAAATTGGTAAATCTGCTTAAATCGGTAAACCATCATGGAGATCCCAATATGTTCCATGCTTAGATATTTTGGGGGCTTGAAATGTAGAATGGATTGCATATTTATCAACACATTTATTCCATGTATTGTATATTTTATTTCATCACATGGATCTAATATGATTGCAAAGACCAAGAAGACACGTTACTAAGTTGGTTTAGGAATTTGTGGAAATGCATATCAACATTCTTTGTTAATATGGATTTTCTTAGAGAGACTAGATTTGAAGCTAATAAAGATTTCATATGCAAGTCTTAGTGAAATTTAATGTTCTCATTTAATTTAGATGAAAATGGTTCCGATTCACATTATAGACAATTTTGTTTCCATGGCTGTTGCAGGTTTTTTCAAGAGATAAGATACCAAAATCTGCTAATTAGTTTTATCCCTCTAGGGTAATCCTATCATGCATAAAATAGATGTGAAAACCACTTATGACAACTGTAAATAAAACAACAAATCGACTCTATATTCTTCAACATAAATGATAAATAACTTAACAACTGCAACCTTAACTTATGTCAAATCAGCAAGATATATAAATGCTGGAAATTACAAAACCATCAAGGAATAGATGGATGAAAGTTAAATATGAAATTACACAAGTATTATAATCCTGGAAGATTCATTAATATGCATAAAGATGAAATTCATGTACATATATGATATCTCAATCACAAGGCAAGTACAATTCTCTAGCTCTCATAAACCTAAGTTAGGGAAAACAATGAAAACACTAGCTCACACCAAGGAGCTCCAACGAGCATGCATTAGACAAGCATGTTCTCCAAGGAACATAGGGTTTCATTTCAAAACTCTAATCTCCAAATATCCAGGGGATGAAACCCTAACCCCAATATTTAATATGCTTCAAGAAGATTGAAGAAACCTTAGCAACTCCAAGACAATGGAGATAAAGTACAAAAGAAGATCAAGAGAGAGAGGAAGGCTAGTTTTCTCCACTTAATTTGTCACATCGCTAAAACAAGATGAACAAGAATGAATATGGTGAAAGAAATCTCTATTTTCTCTATATACATGAGAGGTAACGGAGGAAAACAATACATACACGGGATTATACTCTTACAAGTAACCTACAAAGGCACATGTGGAGGGCTATAATCCAAGTACAAATTTCAAAGTTCAAGGTGATGCCATACACAAGCAAGGCTCCAATGCAAGGGTGCTTTACAAGGTGTGTATAATTCTCCTCCTACAAGCCTCTAGTAACTCTAACTAAACTCCTAAGACATATAATGTATTGTGTCCACTCCCCTTGCATGAACATAGAAACAATGATGTCAACTATGTTTTAATTTAGAATAATATGGTGCTCAACTACTATATTTTTTTACGATTGGATGCTTGCAAAAAAATGCAGCAGCTTTGGGATAATGCATGCACACTCCCCTAGAGAAAAACATGGGAAGTTAGTAATCATAGTTCCATCATAATGATAGGAAGCTGATATAATGCACAATGTTTGTTAATTCAATTCAATTTTTTTCCATTTATGTGGATGGCCTAACAGAATGAATTTCCAACCATTAACTGGAGATTGTCAGTTTTTTGTGTTTCCAAGGTCTAATTACACTGAAAATGGTACAAAACTATCTTCTATTAATGCACACAATAGAGATAGTTTTTTAATATACTTTTTGACTAGTTGCCCCCTTATGGGACTTAAATCTTTTTTTTTTGGTTCATATATTCCATCTTCTCTTAATGCAAAAAATAGTGGTGAATCATATTAAAAAACTATTGTTTAATGTAAGATAAAAGATTATATATCAAAAGGTGTTTTTTACCTTTAATATTTTTTTTTTCAAGCCATTGATGATGAATGAAATCAAACATGAAAAATGGTTGTTGGTCTTTTAAAATGGCCACACGGAACCTTTGCATCAAAGGTACAATGCATTTGTCCTGATGTCCTGTGTGTAGATGAGCGAGATTTATAATATTTTAATATTTAAAAAGTAAGAAGACATGTATTTTTGGGATTTTTATTTTATACATGCCAGGTGCTGAGGTTAAATTTACCACCCATATCTATAAAACACTTTTTATAGACCCTGCCAATACTATCAAAGCATATTTTAGCTAAGGTTGTATTAATAGGCAATATTTACGCCGAGAGTAGTGAGGTGTTGTACAATCCATCATGGGAAAAATGTTATCATGTACATACATATATGATAACAAAAAATTAAATAAAACTATTATGTTGGTTCACATTTAAATTTTACGCAAGACTAAGATGGATGAAGAACAACGATAACGTGACGATGGTCTGAGAGGCGAGAGGTTTTATGGTGGCTACAAGTTGTAGGGATTGTTTGTTCTTGAGGGAGGGGCCAGGGGCTTAAGCCTATTCTATAGGCTGGGGGGCTAGGTCTGGGGATAAACGAGCCCACGGACGGTGCGGCAATGTGCCCTGTTCAGAGCTCAGAAATGGAAATCAAGAAAGACAAAGGAAAAAGGAAAATTCCTGATACCCAGCTAGAGAAGGATTGAGAAGGAGCAAGTGGATCCATTAAAGAAACCACAACAAAGGGAGCGAACAAAAGAGTTGGGAAATGTGTGCCAAAATTGAAGACGGTACCAAAGCTTCATATCAAATTAGATCGAATAAGGGAAGACATTAACTACATGAAGGAGCATGCTCTTATCGGTAAATTTGTTGGGATCTGGCCCACAGAGAAGACCTTAGTGTGGTGGATAAACACCACCTGGAAACTGCAAGGCCATTATGACCTGCAACTGGGAGCAAAAGGATTCTTCATGATTATCTTTTTTAATGAAGAAGATAGAACCAAAATCTTTGAGAGCGGGCCTTATTTATTTGACTCTGCTAGTCTGGTCTTAAGACCGTGGAAAGAAAGATTTAATCCAGACAAGGAAAATCTCAAAATAGCCCCGGTCTTGATTAGAATGTATTCCCTTCCGATGGAGTACTGGACAAAATAAATTCTGACGGACATTGGGAACATCCTAGGGAAATTTGTAAAAGAACCAGAGCAAACCTGATAGAGAAGGGACACTTCATATGCCCGGATTTGCATCTATCTTGATATATTGAAGGATATTCCAAATGAAATTGACTTAACATGGGAGGATGAGGACTTGTTTCAAGCAATTGACAATGAATACATACCATTTAGATGTAGGTGATGTCATGAGCACGTACACTTGTTCAGAGAATGTCCACAGAACAAATGACCAGGAGGAATGAAAGAACAAGAAAATCAATATTTTGAGGGGTTTATCCGAGTCCAAAGTAAGAAAAGGTTAGCCAAGAAGACTATAGGACCTGAAAATTTTTAAAAAGTCCAAACAAAAAATAGGTTCGAAGCCCTCCAAGAACCTAAGCAGACTATCATCTAGAAAGAAGAAAAGATTCAAAACCAGTAGACCCAAGAAACTAATCTCAGCACAAAGATCCAGATCCAGGAAGAGCCTTAGGAAATGAAAGAAGATGATAACAAGACACCAGAAGCTGAAGAGGAAGAAATGGAGATAGGAGATCTGGATATGATAGATGCGGCACTTTCTCCTGCAAATAAATAAGTTTCCAATGCTTATCACATCTTGGAATATAAGAGGCTGTAACAACACCTTTAAGATTCATCTTCTAAGGAGAAAGATAGAACTAGAAAATCTGGGAATAATTTTCTTACAAGAAATAAAATGCTCTAAGGTGGAACTGAAGAGCATAGGAGGAAAAGTCTGGAAGGGATGAGAGGCCATTGCAGTGGATGCTAAAAGGGAAGCTGGAGGTATCTGGATTCTCTAGAACCCAAGAGAGGTTTCCCTCTCTGACTTCTCTGCAACTCAACGCTCTCTTTCTACATCTTTTCATATATTAGGTACTAGTACTAGGGGTTTATCAATAATGTGTGCGACCCTCCTTGGGTAGAGCAGAAAATGCAATTTTTGGACTCCTTAGGGATGCTTAAAAGGATGGCGAAAGGAAATCCATGGATTCTTGGAGGGGACTTCAACTTGGTCAGGAATCTTGATGAAAAAAAAGGTGGAATAAGGAAACTAAACCCTATCAGTGAGTATTTTAATGAATTTATTGACAACCTAGATTTGGTTGATGTCAGAACAAATAACGACACCTTTACTTGGAATAATAAACAAACAGGAGATAAGGGCATAGCTTGTAGGCTAGACCACTTTTTGGTCTCAGAATCCATTATAATGAACAAGGGAGAACCGAGGGATGTGGTACTCCCATCAGTCGGATCAAACCATTGGCTTATCAAGTTGGAAAGGGAAAACATGGGGGTTAACTTGTGTAGACCTTTTCGATTTGAAAATTTTTGGCTTCTGCAAGATGACTTCTTAGAGAAATTAAAAGAATGGTGGGAGGAAATACCAACCATAAGAGGAACAAGGATGTACTAGTTCCCTCAAAATCTTAAAATCTTTAAATCAAAAATCAAGAATTGGAACAAAGAATCATTTGGTAACATCTTTAAGGCTAAAGAAGAGTTGGATGGAAAAATCAAAGAGGTGCAAATTAGAGGAATGGGGACTGGTTTCACGGTGGACATTCGAGAGTAAGAAAAATATCTGATCCGTGAATTTAGCCAAAGAGAACAACATGAGGAAATATTATGGAATCAGAAATATAGAGTTAAGTGGCTCCAAGAAGGAGAACGAAATACCGTTTTTTCCACAAAGAAGCCATTCAACACCACCAGGGAAATCATATGGCTAGATTGAAAACAGAAGAAGGACACATTGCTGAAACCCAGGAAGAACTGGAACTCACCCTGAATTCATTTTTCTCCAAACTCCTAGAGGAACATGATTGGGACAGTGATGTTTCCCAAAGGGAGGTTCTGAGGCACATTCCAAAAGTCATAATGGAAGAACATAACTTCTTGCTTCTGAAACCAATTGAGCAGGAAGAAGTTGACGCTGTGGTCAAGCAAATGGCGAATGATAAAGCCCCGGGACTTAATGGGTTTATCACCAATTTATTCCATGCCTGCTGGGACTAGTTGAAAGAGGAAGTTTGGGCTTTGGTGGAGGATTCAAGGAAGACGGGTAATATTCTGAAAGCTCTAAATGCAACCTTCCTAGAAATTATTCCAAAAGATATGGGAACGAAAGATCATGGAAATCTCAGACCAATCGCCTTATGTAATGTCATATATAAAATCATCTCTAAGATTATAGCCAACATGATATGTCCCATGCTTCCTCTAATAATCTCACCTAAGAAGGCGAGATTCATTGAAGGAAGACAAATTCTGGATGGAATTATCTTGATACACGAAACCATCCACTCGGTCAAAATTGGAAAATCCTAGGTATGCTTCTGAAATTAGATTTGTCTAAAGCTTATGATAAAAATGAATTGACAATTCTTAGTAGGGGTGCTTAAGGGTTTTATATTTGCTCGTCAATGGACGAGGTGGGTCATGAATTTGGTATCTTCGGCCTTCTTCTCCATTTTAGTTAACGATACCCCCTCCACACCCTTCCAGGACTTAAGAGTAATTAGATAGGGTGACCCCATGTCCCCCTTTCTGTTCATTATAGCAGCTGAGGGTTTAGGCAGAATTCTCAAGAACTTACACATGGAGACTAATATCAAAGGGCTATCCCTTATTGAAGAGTTGGAACCTCAAACTCATCAATAGTTTGTAGATGATATGATTCTTATGGGTCCTTCCAATGTACAGGAAACACGAGGCATTAAATATGGGCTAGACACTTTCCTGGAAACCAGCGAACTTGAAATCAATAAGGAGAAATCCTAGGTTTACTTCTTTAACATGCTAAAAATAACGAAAAGGAAGATTCTAAGGATTCTGGGATTCTCTGAAGGAGGGCTCCCTTCCAAATATTTAGGAGCACCGCTTGCATAATCGACCATCAGACAGGTTTCTTGGAAGGATCTGCTGGACAAACTTAAGTAGAAACTCAGCCAATGGAGTTTTAGAGCCCTGAAATTCCCAAGTAGACTCATTCTGGTTAAGTCTGTCCTTCAGGCTATGCTGCTCTATTTATACTCATTTTTGGTAGCACCAAAGTCATTGATTAACAAGATCAAGAATATTCAAAGGAACTTTCTATGGGGAGGATACGATAGCCACAAGAAATGGCCATTGGTGGACTGGAAAAATGTATGTAAACCCAAATATGCAGGAGGGTTAGGTATTCGTGACCCTTTAGATACCAATAAAGCAATGGGAGCCAAGATATGGTGGAAATGGAAAACACACAAGGAAGAACCCTAGGTGAATCTATGGCACCCGAAGTATGTACCCCATTGGCCAAAACAATCACTGATAATATTTGGGGAGGACCTCCTGAGATCTAGCTTCTGGAAATAGGCTCAGGAAAATCGAAGCCTCATCCAAAGACACAGTTTCTGGGGGATAAGAGATGTAAGCTCAGCTCGGTTCATTAGCAACGCATGGAACCAAGAGAAAAGTATTGAAAGTTGGGATGATGTTTTGACACTTATATTCCATCTTCATAATAGCCAGATAAAGAAGGTGAAGGAATTTTGGGACTTCGAGTCCCCTAACCAAATATTCAGGACATGGAAAAGGAAAGACTAGTGGCAAACACTGGTACCAATAGAGGACATTGAATATTTCTACATGGACCTTTGCTCCAGGAAGATCCCCTGGCACAATGGATGGGAAAAAATACAATGGGGATATTCCAATCTTGGAAGGTTCAACACAAAAGATCCCATAGGGGTGCTGAATGAAACTCATAAGTTGGAAAAGGAATCCAAATGGAGAAAAATTTGGGGAGGGAAATGGTGGCCCAAGGTTGCAACTTTCTACTAGTTCATTCTCAAATGTCAAATTCTCACATGGGATAACATACAAGTCCGGGGAATTTTGGGACCCTTAAGATGTAGCCTATGTGAAAAAAGCAATGAAACTATAAATCATATGTTGGATTAATGCCCAATAGCAGATGCTATATGGGAAATAGGAGCCAGGTTGTTTAAAAAACACCATAGATATAACGAAAGACCCGACATAACAATAGCTTAGTGGTGAAAGAATATATTCAAAAATAGAATAGTAAACATAATCTAGGAGCTATTTCCGGGTTTCACAGTTTGGGAAATTTGTAAAACTTGGAACTTAAAATTTTTGAAAACAAAAAGTGGCGGGTTGAAGAAATATGGGCGATGATAAAATCTCATTTAAAAGAAAGTAGAATTCTAACCCCATGGACACAAGAGGCTTTTGAGGTAGAAGCAATAGCGAAAAAAATTCTTCACGGGTGGGGGATCAAGAAGTTACCTGTGAATAATTCATGGCCCAACAAAATGATTAAGTAGCTGAGCAACTCAGAATCATGGAAAAATACTTCAACAAGCGCCTTCAAGTTGAACTTTGATGGGGCTGCAAAAGGGAACCTGGGTCCTGCTGGCTTCGGTGGAGCGATTAGGGACTCATAGGGAAGAATTCTCAGCATCTATTGGGGAAACATAGGCACCAACACTAATAACCTAGAGGATCTTGAAGGACTCATTAATGGGGTCTTGTGGGCCTTACGGAACCAAAGAATCCCACTGATTGCAGAAGAGGACTCACAGGTGGTCATCAACATAGCCAAAAGGCTTCAGAACGGAGTGACCATAGGCCAGGTCTCCAAAAACTGGCGATGGGAGTGAAGGCTTACTGTGCTAAGAAGTTGGCTAAGGGACAATCTCGTGCTTAGGTTCTCACATGTAAAACAAATAGGTAACAGGGTGGAGAATGCCTTAGCAAATGAAGGGGTTGGCAAGGTAAGTTCCTTCCATGCAGAGGAAACCGACGACAAGAGAGATGGTCCGTTATGGAGAAAATGTGAAGCACTGGCGGTGGACTATGTCAGGAAGACAGATGTAGGCCATCCTCAATAGTTGTCCACTACTCAGCCCCCGATGCAAGATAGGTGCACTCTCATTCCCTCTTCAACAGTGTCATCCATCACTTCCCCCCCACACGCGGCCCCCTCCTCCTTTCTGGGATGCCTTTGGATGGCCACGTGATCCGACATGCTAGAGTCCTTCTCCACATCCCTGTGTCAGGAGCGAATGATGGTGATGGGACATACATACCACATGGAATTTATTTCATGTAGGATGTGGCTAAGGCTAGGACAAGTGGGAATCGGTTGAGAGACTCAGAGGGGGATGGTGCCATGCATGCCCGATGCGATGAGGACGATCTAGAATCAGGCCCTCAATTATAAAATTGTCTCCTTTCATGCTTGCGAGGTACGGTGAGGTACAAAGGATCATATATTTTGGGTTTACCAGTGGGGAGCTATCGACTCTCTGTACTTGGACTATCAATAGTAGTAAGTCCCATACCAGGGGAATTTAATGGGGGATTAGATTATCAATATTTATCATGGAGAGAAGGATCTGACGAAGATCAAATGGTTATGGAATCGTAAGACTGAAGTTTCATAGGGAGTGAAAAGGAAACATCAACCGATGCAGATGAGGGATGGTTACATCATTAATGTTAAAGGAATGGATATATATTCATCTCAGGATGGTGAGAGTATCACCAGGGTCAAGCTCAGCTTTGATCATCTTCTTGTGCAGGACTCTCAAAATTACCCGCTCTGAGATAGAATGGCTTAGCAATGGCGAGGGCAGCGTCGCCAGGGACAGCGGGGAAGAGTGGAAGGAGGAAATTTACCCCATGCCTACTCATCGGGTAGCACTTCACCTATGGAAGAAGGCCCAAATCCTTTGTCATTTAACTGGGGAGCACAATATATGGCAGAAACCCCGACAAGGGTCGAAGCCATTATCGCTATTAAGGAAGTTGAGCTCATCCATGAATATGAGACCCAACAAGGGATACCTTTAGCTGGGAGTCCATTCTAGACGGTGCACATCTCATTGGCTCGGGATATCCAGGAAAATATGCAACTGGTGCATGGCATCCGAGAAGCACTATCCATGATTAGACAAGGGCAGAAGGAGTGTGCCACGGGATTCAGAATGATGGATTCAATTATGGGTGATTTGCTGGGAAGTCTAGGGGATCATCCCTCAGTGCTGCCACCCTCACCCATTGATCCTCAACCATAGTAAGGCCCTTGGAAGGGTAGTGTTTTTGGGTTTTTCATCTATTTTTATTTATACTTTCTATGCTCGGTCGGTGAAATCTGGTTTTATTATGCTTATAATGAATATGGTTTTGACAATATATGAATGTAATATTTTTGTTTGGGAATGGGTAATCAATAGGGAATCCATCACCAGCTATTTGTCTCTGTGCAGATACTGGATCGAGAGGCATTAGGCTATTTTTCTTTATAACTGCTATGCTATGAATGATGTTAATGTGGGAAGGGGTCTGGATGACCAGAATCTTAGAGAGATAAGGGGAGTTAGGAATGGGGGAAATGAAAGAATGACCCATCTGAAGAAGTTCCCAGTCCAATGTGGCTCTTTCAACTGGTCGGGATTGAATGTATTCTACTTTTGTACCATACAGTAATATAAAGTTTCTCTGCTTACTAACAAAAAAAAAATTACGCAAAAACTAAAAAGTTTAAAACAAGCATGGATCCATCTTGAATACTTAAGCCCAGATCAATTGAGCACCAAGAGGGATCATACTTATTGAGGTATAAATTTTTTATCATTTACTTCCATGTCATGTATTAGTTCCTTCATATTAAATGATAAATTTTTTTATGCCTCATGAAGTTTATTCCCTCTAAGTGCTTGAAGATCTGGGTTTAATATGGATATACACAGGTTACATCAAAATACATATTTGCACTCAAAGAATAACCTACATGTCCTAAAATAGAAATATGTGTTTGCATCTATCAACACTTCAGATTCTGCATGTACTTGAACTCTCTATTAAAACATTGAGGAGTGCAAATATTGCATGGTACAAAGTAATTCAAACTGTAGATAATTAGTAACTATGCTTAATAAATTTGCAATTTGGAAATTATGGACAACAAGCAAATATTCAACATACATTGTTCTTTTTGGGCTAAGAAATGCACTTCACCAACTTGAAAATGTCATGCTGATAGTCTAGTGGATGGCTCAACTCTAGATGGCCCTAGGGAGGAGAAACCTCCATTAGCGTATCTAGGCTTCTAGGCTTCCATTCAGTGTATTCGGTGTATTCAACGTATAAACATACCCCCATTTTGTAAAAAAATCATTTTTATAATGAAAATGTTTTACAAAAAATATATTAGGGAAAAAATATGAAGCTCGTATCTTTTAGTATATCATAATGACAAAATATGAAGCTCATAAGCTTTCAGTACAATAGTATGAACATACATAACTACTACTCCTAGTGCTCATGGTAACACATGATAGCTCGAGCCACCCTATGGAGTAGTTGTCCAAGGCGACTAGAAACCCCAGTTATGTGGTGTTGGTAACACCAAGGTATGTCATCTATAAATATATATGGGACATCCACAGTTAGCCTCTAAAGGTTCTCCTCGATCTCTTGGAGTTTCTCCTCTACCTCAATATTTCAGACTGCTGCCTTCCTCAATGCTCCGTGCCTCTAAATAGGTGATGAACCAATTGGTCATGATGGTCCAATTTTTACAAAATATAACATGAAGTCTTAATATAATTAAAAAATGAAATATAACAAAATGAAAAGAAATAAAAAAGAGATAATCTTTCTTACCTAGTTCTCCCCATTGATCATCCTTAGGGAGTGGTAGATCTAGATCACCCATGAAATTAGTACCTGAGTACGCATAATCATCTACCATGAGGAGATGACCATGCATCCATATGAATAATGCATATCCATAGGTAATCATTGTTCCAAATCCACCATGTCGGGCTATATCCTTGACCCACCTCAACATGCAAGCATCTTGTGGCTCAACATCATTCAAAGGTACCTTTGGACGTAGCAATGAGACCCGTTCAAGGAAGAAAGAAACCACAATGGCACCATAGCCAAATTGTTTTAATTCTCCTCATCAACATTTTTTTAATTGATCCTTCAGGCTCACAAAGGGTCCCTCACTCCAATTGAATATAGTAGGATCCATACACTCCAAGGCATAGAGCATGTGAGACCCAGCGGTTTAATGGGAAGCCTTGGTACCCGCCATCTTCTCGATGGTAAATAGAAGAGTCCTAAGAGGGTGGTCCATCACATGTTTTATGGGTATTTTCCCACCCCGAGAGTGTGTGCCAATGGTACAATATTGATCTACGATATCGTCTATTGTCATGTCTCCTCCTCTCGGTTCAGATAGTGAAACAAGGTTTCCTTACCTTGAGAGTCTAGTGAGAAAATAAATGTATTCCACTTCCAAAGTGAGGGTGTGAGTACCAACTTAGAAATGTTGTTTTTTTGGGTCCCACATTCTAATCGAATTCTCCAATAAACTAACATGATCCCTCATTCCCAGAATCCATAAAAACTTTAGAATCCCACACTCTCTCAAAGCCAATATAGTGTTGGGATTGTTTTCGGCTTGACCATCATCCAACTCATGTTCCCTTTCCTTTCAAATAATCATTTTTGTTTCAAAAAAACCTACACAATATGATTGAAACAACCATTAGAAAGAAGCCCCATCAAATATTTTTTGAAATTTGGCTTAAAGTTATTGTTTCGAATTTTTTGGGTCATCGATGCACTTCTCTTTTAGAAACATGACATTGGAGAAATTTCCACATTCAAACAGAGAGGTCCTGATGATTTTTCCCTTTTCAAGAGGTGCATCGGCGCCTTTCCAGAAAGGGAGAAGAGCGTCTCCTAGAGTTCTCTCTTAATCCATAAACAAACAACTAAAAACCTACCAAAAACAAGCCAAAATTTGAAAATTTTACTATAAAATGGAAGAGGAAAGGTTGGGTGTTTACTTGAATTTGACGGAATGCTAAATCATTGACCAAAGCTCCTGCAATCTCCACAGCAAGCTCATTACAGAAAAGAGCCTTTTGTACTCAAACTCTATGGTAAAAACCAAATTGTAAAAAACTTTTTACTTTTGCACCTTCTATTCTCTTTTTGGGGTGAAATATTATATTTTGTTTTAATTTAAAAAAAATATTATATTTTGTTTTTGCCATTTTATTAATGTTTTGAATTAAAAAAGGACTGTAATATCTATTTTTGGAGATTTCAGGCTGAATGATTTTTTGCTATGAAGGAGTTTCTTTTTTGCTTTTTCATGCTCTTTTCCAAAATGAAAAAGATTTTGAGTGCCTTTGATACCATATTCATGCTCATTAAAAACTAAGCGAAAAGGTGTTGAGTATACTTTTATCACTTTTTTGGACTTGTAAATATTATATGAAAAAGGAACCTCTCTGAGTTTTCTTTAATCTCTTTTCAGACTCTCTAAATAGGAAAAGATCGCCAACAAAACTTGACTCTTTCACGCTTGTAAATGGGTTAGAAAGGTCATCTATCCGGTGATAGTTTATCCATTTTTCAGACCCTTTAGACTAATTTACAAAAAAGGTACAGTATAGTTCATCATAACTAGAAAAGTTCTCCTAGGTATCTTTTTATGCTTTTTCGGACACTGGGGACTAAATTTACGAAAAATTCTATATTGGATTTTTTTTTAGTCTTTTCAAACTCTCTAAACATGAAGGGACACCGAGTTTACCTTCTTTGAACTCATAAAAATCAAACAATGAAGGAATTGTTTTAGGATTGAACCCCTCCTTTCTCAGGTTCGTAAAACATGTGAGATTGGAATCATCCTGTGATGATCTATATCGAGCGTTTGTTACCCTTTTCAACTCATTAAAAAGCAAAGAGGTACTCATCCATCATGATGGAGAAATTAAGGGAATTGGAAAACATTTTTCATTTGTATTAATGACAACTTATAGTCACCCTTGAACATGGCACTTGTTTGCATTTCATTCAAATAGTTGGGTAATCATCTTGTCCTTGAGTCTATCCACTTTCATGAGTCATTTTACTCATTCTGTAATGTCCATTTTCTGAAATTTTGGAGAAATGCACAAATTGGGAAAAATTCGAGCTTAACTAGTCATGACTCTAGAGGGTTCCAACTTTCATCAAATGGTCCTGAATTTGAAAGGAGATGGTATGGTGAGTCTTAAAAAATCCCAAGGTTTTTTATGGATACTTATTATCATACTTTAGACCTCTGCAAACTTGTTTGGGGCTAATGAAAAAAAGACCAAAATTACTAGGAAATTGTGTTCAAATTCCCCCAAGCATGATGGCCAAACTAGCTCTCCAAATAAAGTATGACCCTCCCAAATTTAAGAACAGAGTATGTGAATGATTATCAGACATCAATTAATATCGTTAATAATTTTTATTAATTTAAACATGGTTGTAATATATGGAATAAAAATGTCTTCCCCAACAACATAAAACTCAAAGGAAAACCCTCCCACAAATCTGATACAACACTCCTCCAAGATTGAAGCCAAAGTCATGGAAACTAGTGATTCAATGGCATGGAAATGCAAGATTTTCACACATGATTTTCTTGGATTTTGACCTACAGAGGTTATGAAAATGAAATTACAGAGTACATCAAATATTTCTTTCCCAACATCATCCAACTCATAGAATATCCCTCATACAAATCTGGTATAAAACTACTTCAAGATTGAATCCAAATCCCTGAAGACTAGTGATACAAGGGCATGAGTATGCAATATTTTCATACATGTATCTCTGATATTTAAACTTACAGAGAATTTGGAAATAATATTGCATTCCATACATCTCATATTGATTCCCCATCATCATAAAACTCAGATAAATGTCCTCATACAAATCTGATATAAAGCTACTTCAATATTGAAGCCAAATCCATGAAAACTAGTTATTCAAGAGAATGGGGAATGCGAGCCTTTCATACATGTATTTACGATATTTTGATTTAAAAATATTATGGACATGATATTACATAGCCATACATCATACATCAGATCTTGGGCATCAACTATCCTCATCAAAGCGCAAGCACCACTCCAAGAAGTGCGCCATCAACATGAGAGTGTGGGGGAATTATGGAGAATAAGGATTGAGAGAATGGGGATATAGATGATAATTTGACTGTATGGACCTTCAACCTGCAAATAAAACTCCTTCATTAATATCCCATGAGAGGTATGAATGGCCTCTCCATCAACCAACTTGGAAAGGAATCCAACTCCCTCAAAATTGGTTCGCAAGCGAGGAGAGTGAACACTCATCGTGCAATGGACAAGAAAAATCTCTCCAAAATACCAAAGGACAATTAAAAAATGATCAAAATATATTATCATTCCTCATGAAATCCTTTTATTAAATTTATGAGGCCTCCTAAGGTCGAATTTCCCTTCATGAGCTTCCTTTAACTCATCTTAGTGGTTTAGTAACTCTCATGACACTTGTCTTCCTCTTCATGCTTCAATTATTTCCCCAATTAGAAAGGCTCCCTATAAATCCCAAATTAGACCTCTTGGTGACTATTTTTATCCCTGACATGTCATATGTGTCATATGTCAGCAATCAGGTCTGAATTTGTCATACTTGTCATAGAATCTTCCATCATTTGTTGTCATAGAGGGCATAGAATCTCCTTCCAAGTGGAACACCTTGTCTTATAGTCTCTTCCTCTTCCATGGGAGTGAACCTACTTTACCAATTCTAATTCCTTGGCTCATTATATTATATTTGACACCACATAACCATCTAGTAATGTTACATTACCCATTTCTTTGAATTTGGATGAATATCATGCCAAGTGTGCAGGGAATCAAGTCACCCAAAGGCTCCATAAGCTTCCAAGTATCTTCATGAACTCATGCCACCTTATTTTCTTATAATTTATCATTTATGTGACCAAATTAAATGTGAATATGGTAAAATAAAGTTCCTTTGGGTCCCATATCCCCTTATTACAAAATTTATGTCTGCATCTCAACTTAGGGAACCAGTAGGTTGGTGAAACATTATTTGCAAATAGTCATATTTGGAAATTATTTAATTGGGGACATGAAAAATCCTCCCCACTCAATATTTCTTGTCCTCAAGCAATTCCAAGTTTATATTCTGAAATATTTTTCATATTCCCAAGTAGCATCCTCATTTGGTACTCCTTCCTTTGCACTAAGTGCTCTGTTATGGTTCTACTCATTAATTTTAATTAGCTGCAATTTTAGTAGTGGCACTCATGTACTACAATTTTGTGTTCCCAAAATTAAATATGTTTGGCTTGTGCATATTGATATATCCTGTAACATCACCACTAAAACCAAAAGGATTAATCAAATCCATAAAACCTAGATTTGTGCAAATAATCTTTACCTCCATATTTTGGAAACATTTTCTGAACTTTCACCCCTTTGTGCTTATGTATAATTCTTTGAAGTTGGTACTAAGTTACCAAACTTTGAGTTTCTTAAGATTCCAAGAAAATATCAGAGAGGAACCACCATGCTTGCTGCTGCACTACTCTGATTACTATCATCTTCTCAAGTGGTGACTAAATATCCAATGCTGCTTGTTGCCCCCCAAAATTGAAACCAATGAGACAAAAAATGATCATAGGGTCCCATATGATCCTGATACATGCATGCTGTGAAATGTCTATGATGAAATTCCATGAACACCAAGCATGTGAAAATTGAATCCATCTCTCAAAAGGTCTCCCACATAGGAAACTAGAACACTGCTCTACAAAGATGAATTCAAACAACTGAAGGTTGGCTTGCTTTCTCAAACTAAAAATTGAATTGCTACTCCAAGTGAGATGAAACCAAGAAATGCCAGGATCCCATTGCTTATATGGCACCTTTACAAACAACATGAGTACAAAATATAGATCATGAAAGTACATAACAACATCATACAAATGTACATCATTAAGGTACCTCATCAAAGAATCATGAAAGTGCTTGTACATCCAAGTAAGTAGATCTCATGTAGCCCATACACACAAGCATCAAGTATTATATCATGTCTGATCCAATGACATAGGTGAGGATCCCATGTCCTAAAATGATGCTCCAAAAGAATTTAATATGCATCAAAATAATAATCATCCATGTATTCTTTTATCCAAGAAGCGAACGAAGAACCTCCACCAAAATCTGAACCAAATAAGGAGAAAAGAAAAAATGAAGACTTCAAGTGGCTCAAGAAGGTCTCATCAATACACCCATGAATATGTACATCATCATGAAATAATATAGGATGTTGTTGCCAATAATAATGTTCCTCAATCATATATCTCTTCACCCAAGTGTGGGATGAAGTTCATCCAACATCAAATGGACTAGGAAAGGAGAAAGGAAAATCATGAGTCTCCAAGTGACTCAAGTGAATACCATAGGTGCATTCATGTAGATGTGTATCATCATAATGTAACAAGGTATGCTGCTGAAAATGTAAATTATATGGTTCTCTAATCATGTCACCATCAAAAGGAGATATATAAAGTCCATACTCTTCATATGGCACCATAAAAAAGAAACCTTTCACCCATACTTCATTAGGATGAATGCTGCAAAATTTGGAAGTGTAGGATTTAGGGGAAAGAACCAACTCACCCCAAGGATTATAAAGTGACAAATGTTCATCATGTGAAGGCTCCATAATTATAGGAACATGCACCTCCCTCAAAAATGTAAAACTTTTCCCATAGGTTGGTTCCAAGGTAGTGTAATCATGCACTTCTTGAAAAAGTTTGCACCCATATTCAAGAGGAAACTCGAGTTCCTCTTCCACCATAACTAGCGAATGGATCTCATCAATATAATCTTCAAACACATCATGAACCTGCAATTTTTCATGTTTCTCATGATCCATCATGTCATGAGAATCCTCCAAGCAATATACCATATGGCAATCTGAAACATAGGAGGAAGAACAGGTATCCTGCAACCTCTCAAGAAGTTGCTCATTTTGAATTTTTATCTTATGAATATCTTCATTATTCTTCAAGTAGGATTCATATAACCATTCACTAAGCTCAGTCTCATTTTTTTCTATAAAAAATAAAAGACATGAAATTGCCTTTGATGTTGCAGATTTCTCTTTGAATCTTCTGAGTGTCTTCAAGGAAGGATGGAGTCTCCAATGAAGAAACTTTCCAACAAGAATTTGATACCAATTCTTGAGTGTCATGGAGTATGATAAGGGCCTCATGTATATCCCTTTCACTCATCTTCACATACCCTTCAATGAAGGATGGTTCATGAAACCAAACCTCCTCTTCTTCTTTATGCTTGCTTTGATCAACTTCTTGAACTTC
Source organism: Pseudotsuga menziesii (assembly GCA_001517045.1). Taxonomy (NCBI): domain Eukaryota; kingdom Viridiplantae; phylum Streptophyta; class Pinopsida; order Pinales; family Pinaceae; genus Pseudotsuga; species Pseudotsuga menziesii. The sequence goes on from LPNX010252858.1 coordinate 135,436, forward strand.
AAGTGGCGATGGGGAAGTTGATCTTGGTTCTGTTGATTGGAATATTTCACCTCCTGTGGACAGCAAGGTGTTCCGCTGGTCTAAAAGGTTTAGATCCAGAACAATTAGATCATAGAGGTTGATAACCCCCCCTAGACACTGTAGATATCTGGAATACAAGGCTTCGATAGTTCACCTGTGTACATGCAAAAGAGTTCAACATGAAACATATCAAAGCAACCAGAATATGATCTACTAATCTATGCTAGTGAGTAAGGAATCTAGCAATATATATATCAAATCAAACATCAACAATATATATGGGACAAAAAATAAACTTGCATTAGAAATATGAAGAAGTTTACAACCAAGCCTTAGTGTTGACATGCATCTCCATGAAACCAGCTCTTCATCCCCAAAAGCTCTGACTCTATCTCTCTATGCTCTCTCCAAATGATCTTGGGCCAAGAATTAGTCCAATAGCATAACAATACCTTCAATGTTCCTCCCTCAACCATGGCTATGAGCTCATATTTACAGGGCTTTAATGGATAGAGATGGTTGAGAAATTAGTGGGTGAGGTGGCCTCTAAGAGCCTAGGATGAGTGATCTCAAGCTCAACCAACCCACAACAGTAGGGATAAGGGATATCTCGAGGCTTATCATCTAGAAGCCTTGAGAAGCTTCTCTTTTTCCCTTTTTTCCCAGGGTATCGCGATTCTCCTTCTATGACAGAGCGGTTCCGGTAATAACCGCCTATGGACCAAGGGTAACAGGTGGTGGCACCGCTTGTGGACAACCTATGAAAAGCGGTGCGAGCAAGGGTACCGCTCCTGGATAAAGGAGGATGAGCAGTGCTAGGAATTTGTATGACAGACTGATAAGAAACCATTTAGTCTTCACTCCAGAAGCTGGATTTTCAGGGCAAGTAGGTATGTCAAAGGTCTTATCACATGATGGTGAAAGGATTTTGGTATAACAGGATGCCCCCCAAAGCATGAGTCTTAGAGTGATATGATAAATGAGAGCTTTGAGAACAAGTCGTCGCTAGGAGATGAAAATGTTGGCTCGATTGGAGCATGTCATCAAGCAGGCATCTGCAGTACATCAGTATGTTGACTCATAGATGCAAGTAACCAAACTCATATCTACAGACCAATACAAGGAAGATCCATGAGTGGAATAAACAAGCATGGCTACTAGAATATAGTGTAGATCCATGTGATAGAGGACTCAAACTTGGACATAGCTACCAGACATACAACATAGATCTATGTCATAAAGACACAAATTTGAGCATAGCCATGACCATACAAATGTGGATCCATGCTAGATATACAAAACTCCATCGCAACCTAGGGAAAAAGCAATGAGCACTTTTAAACAAATGCCCAGGGTCTTCGTCTCGTCTTCCACAAAGTACGATTCTATCCATGTGACTACAATGATCTGAAGTCGAACATGGTAGAAACCACTTGATTACCAGCCAATGATGTGAACTATTAACAAGTGCGAGGAAAATCACCATTAATGTCAATGATTCCCAAGGTACCCTAGTACAATCTATTGAGTGCGGATAGATGTCCTGATGTCGAACACCCAGTCAATTATATCGATCAAAGGTCAATGATGTGAACCTATGTCAAGAGCGAGATAATCTGTCATTAAGGCATACAGATCTCAAGGTACTAAATATCGTTTCTAAGACTATTTCCCAGATGATGAGCTGATGTCGATGGGAATAGTCTCATCGAAGGAGGGCCATGATGAGTCCTACATCGACGACACGAATCTCGGAACATAGTTCTGGAATGATGTGAATGTAGTAACCATATGACTGACTCAAAGGTACTAACACAAATACTGTGTAGACTGCAGAGGTAAAACTTCTTCAGATCCCCTTTGAACATCAAGCGACACGACAAAATGACTTGGCAGCATGACTAGATAGGACAAATACACAATGCGACAATGGACAATGCATTCTTTTGAAAGACTCAAAGGACTGACATGACTCATGAAAGTGGATCATCATGGAGATCAGTTGAATACCCAATTGACTGACATGATTGTGCAGACAAGTGCCATGTTCAAAGGTAATGACAAACAATTGCCATTATTTGCAAAATGATTCCCTTTCCCATTTTCCCCATCATGATCGATGAGTGCCTCTTTTCGATTTTACGAGTTCAAAGAGGGTAACAAATAGTCGATATAGCTTGTCAAAAGACAAGTCCAATCCCATATGTTTTATGAACCTGAGAGAGGATGGGTTCGTTCCCAAAACGGGTCTCTCAATGTTTAATTTAACGAGTCCACTGAAAGAAAACTCGGTATCGTTCATGTTTAGAGAGTTTGAACGAATACGGAAGAAGACTCCATGGGGGTCCTTTTTCATATGATTTAGTCTCTAAGGCCCGAAAAAGTATAAAATCATGCCTTAGAGAACTCTTCCAGTCATGATTGGCTGGAGTGTTCCTTTCTTATAAATAGTACTGTCTGAACCAAGAAAGAGATAACCTATCGTCGGACGGACGAATCTTCAAATACTTTAATGAGCGTGAAGAGGACAAGATCACTTGACAATATTTTCATATTTAGGGAGCCTAAAAAGGGTTTAAAGAGAACTCCATGAGGTTTCTTTACACAATGTCACTTTTTATGAGCCTGGAAAGATTCAGAAATGGACTCGACTATATTTTCATGTTTAAGGAGTCTGAAAGAAGATGTGAAAAGAAGACTCCATGATGTTTCTTTACACAATGTCTTATTTTACGAGCCTAGAAAGAAACTTGAACTAGACTCGAAACTTTGATACTAGATTTTAACGAGCGTGACAAAGTATCGTAATAAATGCTCAATGACCTTTTCTATTTTGTGAAAGTACGAAAAAGCCATAAACAAACTTTCCAAATCTTTTACTAAAGTAAACCTACAGACGACTCATAAACAAGTGTTAAATGCATCCAAAATCAACATTAAGGGATTACGACAAACATATTTTGACCAGAACATGATGTAATATCAAAACTATACTAAGTCAGACCCAAAAAATGTCTATATAAGGCAAGTAAATGGTAAAAAAATCAAACATTTCACTATTTACCTCTAGCAGAGAGCACTTGGAGCATGTTTTAGCCAGATCTTCCACAGCTGATACCGAAAGTTTCCACCATCCGTTTTCAGTCTCGTTAGTTGCAGGTAACAGATAAGACCTTCATCTTTCATTTCATAGCTTTTATCTTGGGATTCGGTGGGGTTTTAGGCCTATTTGGAAAGCCCTAAAATCCAATTTGCGGGCACCATGGCTACCCTTTGCAGGATAGGCGGTACCACCCGAGAACCATGCCAAGAATATGGTGGACAGGCAGTGCCATCGCCTATCTCCAATGGGGCATAGGCGGTGCCGGCCGTGGAGAAATTAAACCAATGATATATACAAAATTTACTCATTCTTTTGATTTGTAATGACTCAAGGATGATATTAATGTATACCATTGTTGTTTTTGGCAGGTATAGGATTCCAAAATATGGTGATATGGAAGGAAATAACACATGATGACGAGGATGCCCCTGCTGAAAGGAATCTGGTTTGTATTTCTGCACTTCGGAACTGTGGGCTTCTAAATTTCTTCCAGACACAAAGCATGGTGTCCCACGAGAGACTACTGGAACACATACTGAGAATGTGGAATCTAGAACAATAGTATTTTGAGGTGGGGGCACATATACTTACAGTGGAGGTAGAGGACATCTACTTCCTGACTGGCCTATCGAGATGGGGTGCCCCTATCTCACTGACAGGTTCCCGTGATGGGGACATTACCACCAGAGAGCTCATAGACCGACACTGTGCACCAGGTATAGGTACATCGGGGAAGAAAATCCCCATCAGGGCAGTGACAGACAGGGCTCTACAGATTGTTCTATTCACCATGCAGAGGGTGGCAGGGAGCTAGGGTGTACATTAGGCTTCCAGGGCACATATGCTATATGCCCTAGAGGCCATGGCACCTACGGTGTTCAACTGGGTGGAAGCATTGCTTCCAATCTTCAAGGATCAGTTGACTAAATGTTGGCAGGGAGAGCTGAAGTAGTTCAGCTTTGGTTCCATCTTAGCTTGTTTCTTCTTTGAGAGGGTCCCCCAGATGAGGCCCCAGGTTACTTTTTGGAGTCTGAGAGCACGGGACCCCTGCATGCTGAGGTGGGTTCAGATAATGGCTCGCACAGGAATGGGTAGGGGCAGAGTGAAGTTCGGTGATGCATTCTTCAGATGGCTACGGGATTAGATGCCCATGGTCGAGGACTATGCCTATGTAGGCACAAATTTTACAGGTGATCCTGACCTACCACTCCTGCCTGGAGGGCAGTGGGGAGACATTGGTAAGAAACAAGAAACCCTAAAGATGGAAAATGTTTTTATGTTTTATATTTTTTAGGATAAGTGATGAGACCTGTTTGTATTCATGCAGATGTTGGAGCAGCGAGGCCTGGAGGAGCATCTCTGTTAGATAGGCAAGTTGGAGCTCGCTTCATGCCACAGGGTGATGATATCACCGGAGAGCTAGAGGAGAACCTTGAGAGGTTGACTCTGGACATCCCAGATGCTGACATAGATGACCTCCCAACTAGATATCAGAGATCTACAGCGGGAGTACCAGGTCGATTCAGCAAGCTACTACGCAAGGTGGCTCGAGCAGCGATGTGCTATCACGAGCACCACTAGTGGATGCGACATGTATACTAAAAGATGATAGCTTCAGGATTTTGTATGATGATTTTGCCTAAAAGCCTATGTGCTTCAGATGAGGTCTCAAGACCTATTTTTTGTAAAAAAATTTCGTATATATATATACAGACTTTTACATGATGTTTATATGTTTCAAATGGATAAAATGCATTTTCTATGAGTTCTATGTGTCTTTAAATATTTATTTACAGTGTACCATGTTTGATTAACATCATGAATGGACAATATGCCAATCTAGGATGTAATTAGCCAATGAATCAGCAACTACATTATGTTCCCTAGGGATATGCCTATATGTAATGGTTCCAAATGATCTTTCTAACAAACATACCCTCTGGAAGAGGCGGAGGGGCACTGGGTTCCTAATGGTGTAGACATGGTTTAAATGACAAACCATGAGCTGAGAGTCCATCAAAACTACTAGATCATGGACATCCTAGGAGGAAGCTTCATTCAGAAGACCAATGACTGCTTCATACTCGGCGATGTTATTAGTAGCGGGACCTAAGCAAACCGCTCCTGAACTGACCAAATATTCAGCTGGGGAATAGAGAACCCAAGCAGTCGAGGCTAGATTCAAGGTGTGGCAGCAAGCACCATCAATGAAGCTGTAGAAAGCCATCTGCATGACCAAAACATGGTTTAAACAGATGCAGACACTAAAACTCAAAACCATCTTGAAAATACTAAAAACACACTGAAAGTCAATCAATATACATATATACAAGATACCATCCAAGAAGACCTAGGAATAGTACCTTTTCAGGTACAACCCATTGTGAGGTTGCCCCAAAGGGATTCCATCATAATCTACCAACTCATAGGCTCCTTTCTCTAACACCTTGGAAATAATGAAAGCTCCATACCACATAGACTCGAACTTACCCTTTCCTAGCTTGTCATATCTCTGGTCATAAGTCAAAACTAGGTCACCCTCGTTGAAAACATGAGGCTGGATGGATTTATTGTACTGCACCTTGACGCATTTCTTATATGCCTCATTAGCCAAGGCATCATCTCTACGAGTCTCATCAAGGTTATTTAAGTACACAAATCTTGCTTCCTTTGTGGAAGTGTCTGGGACAAGTTTGACGGCAAGTTGTAAAGATGGAATTTGACATTGGATCGACAAGACAACTTCAAGTCCATAGACAAGCTGGAATGGCGTGAAACTAGTGGCTGTTTTCACAGAAGTCCGATAATATCAAAGAGTGGAAAAAAAAATGAGATGCCAATTGGATTTATGATCTCCAACCATCCGACGAAGCATAGTTTTCAAAACCTTCTTAATGGCCTCTACTTGACCATTAGCTTGCGGATAATATGGCATAGAGTTTTCATGGCGAAAACCTAGCTTTGCACTCAATTCCTCCATCATTTGACTATGGAAATGAGATCCGTGATCAGTGATGATGGACTGCGGGACTCCAAATCTAGCTATGATATGATTGAACAAGAAGAGAGTGGCAATCTTACCATCTTCTGCATATGTAGGCATGGCCTCAGCCCATTTAGTAAAATAATCCACGGCTACGATGATGTAACCATACCCCCCAGCTGAGGTAGGTTTACAATGCATGAAGTCAATCACCCATTTGGCAAAAAGGGCCAATGGCAATGACAGGGCGAAGCAGAGCAGTATGGGTGCGCTTTTTGGTATAAAAATGTTGGCATGGTGGGAATTTCTTAACAGCCTCATGACAGTCTTTGAAGACAGAGGGCCAAAAATAGCCAGCGTGAAGGATTTTCTGGGTTGTAGCCATCCCAAATAAATGACCGCCACATGCTCCAAAGTGGCAATCATTTAGCACATGTTCATCCTCCTCATGAGTGATGCATCGCTGGAGAATGAAGTCAACCCCACGTCTATACAAGGTATCATTCAAGATAAGGTAGTACTTTGTGGGGTGACGGATGCAGCGACGATCATCGCAAGATAGATGTGGCTGAAAATGCTGGGTCTAGAGATAAATCAGCAAATCTCCATACCAAGGATCAGTAGTTCTAATTAGGAATAGGAATTCATCTGGGAATGAATCGCTGGGCTCACATTCTGTGGTAGAACAGGGAAGGTCACATATAAGCTCGACAAAAACCAAGGATTTCTTTGATGTAGCCTTGGAAAACTTGAGATCGAACTCCTAAAGGATGATGATCCAATGTGATTACTTGCCTCAGAGTACCTGATGAGTCAGAATGTAGTACATCAGGTTCTGGTATTCCAATATGGTGGTAGTGCGAAGCATAATGTAGTGACAAAATTTTTACACATCAATGACCGTGGCTGTTACAGAGAGAAATTCCTATGGCTTGGGGTACCACAACAGACAGCTTGACTCCAGAAATCAATCTTTTCCAATATGCAATAGAAATAAAATGTCTAACACTA
>LPNX010252858.1:143473-154574 GCA_001517045.1 Pseudotsuga menziesii
TATGTGAATAGAGGTGTCAAGGTCAAACATAGTAGTCCATCATCTGATTACCAGTCATTAATGTATATCGTTAACAGACGCGAGATCGCCCACTGATAATGAAAATGGGAATCAAGGTACTAGAGTGCAAACTAACACGTGTGAATAAATGTGTTGAGGTCGAACACTTGAAAGGATCCATCGATCAGGGGACATTGATGTATTCCCAAGAGACTGTCAGTGGCGAGAGAACCTGCCACTAATGACTGCAAGTCTCAAGGTACTCAAAAATTACTCTAGACTCCAATCCCAGAATAAATGATCTGAAGTCGATGGGATGAAATCCGCTGGAAGGAGGGTATTAAGGCATCCCCCATCATCCAACACGAGGTACTTAGCAAAGCTGTATAATGTGGAAGGACTCAATCATAAAGTGCATGAACCAGTAACTGTATTGGGAATGTCCGACATGCAAAGTCAAGATAACTGAGGAATGGCTGACTCAGGTTTCAACTTCCTTCGAACAAGAGCATAATGGCGTATGGTGACTGAATGAAGGTAGCATAGACTCGATATACAAACTGGGACATCTTTGTGACACAGGAGGCATGAACAGAGGCTCCACAGGTACTGGAAGCTTAACCAGTCAGTGGAGATAAACTTAGATAAACGAGTACAGCTCCTAAAGTCAAACTATAACCCAACGAATGGATGTGATATAGAGTGCTCTATTCGAAGGCGACACGACTCGACAGCTGCCAAAGATAACATCTTTCCTTTTCTGGATTTTTGGTTTTTTGATTTTTTTTTGGGGACTTTTTTAGTTATTTGAAAAGCTTGAAAAAAGAATAAACTAGCTTTATAGTTACAAACTAGGAGGAGATGAGTGTCATAAGGGCAAACAAACTAGTTCCAAGCAGTGGAACATACCTATGCTTAATGCAAGGATACATGTGTAGGATATCGACACTCGGGGGAAAATCCCCTCCTGGTAAAAAGGTAATCAAGCTGCGAAGGATATAAAAAATTGCTTTGCATGGCTAGACATGAGACAAGCTCGGGCTATATGGCTGAAACGCAATGTCAGGGGAGCCGGCATAAAGCTCAATAAGGTAGGAAAAGCTCATGATAATGCATTCACAACTTGACACGAGGGATTCTTGAGGGAAATAGGCCAGCATAAGATCAAGAGGAATATGAGGCTCTTGCGAAATGTCATGGCAGTACTATACAATGGACTCCCACACCCTAAAGGAGAAACCATCAGCATGGGCACCAAATTCAAATAAGGCACTAACTAGGGTACCCATGTAAGGTGAAGCTCTACCACTTGTATCATGCCACTTCTAAAGCAGGAAGAAGGTTCCATGACATAATAGAGTGGGTTCGTACCTAAGGTCATGGTGATATGGTCACAAGGTCATGCAAAATGCAAACAGTGGTGAAACCTAACCTATATGCTAGTTTAGACATGATACCTGAGATCGGCATGAACGGGTGAATCCAATGGTTGAAACGGCACTGAAAAAGGTCTTCTACAACACCAATTATGTCAAAAACGTTCCAAAATGGTTAGAAAATGTCGAAACTATAGGAAAGGGGGTTAAAATTTTCAAATATTTGAAATTTTTTCTATAAATAGTAAAAAATATAAATCATTTGAAACTTTTACCCATTTGAGCTCTGATTTTCAACTGCAAATTCCAGGAGATCCAGCCGGCGGAATTCACAATCGTTTCTTCCAGGTATTTACTCATGCTCTCCTCTTGCATTTTGACATAATTTTTATAGATTTTCATGGTCAAATGAATTTTTTAGGCCATCCCAAAATGAGCACTACAGCCCACGCAGAAATCGAGGCTTTTTCTGCGTATAGGGATGGATATACATGGAAAAGGACCTCAAACCCGTGTACATACGCGGCTATTTTCAAAACAGTCGCGTATGAGGCTGCGCATATGATTTTCAACTAAACTAATGGGCAAATTTTCAATTTATTTTGTAGGATGGTGCTAGAGTGGAGAGAGCATGAGCATGGTGAAGTAGAGGAAGTAGTAAGGGCCAACTTAATGGCTCAACAAGCTCTTAGTGCATGTGGACTCTACAAGTTTTGGTGTCTTGGTGGTTTGAGGGCCAAACCAAGACTGCCACAGATGCTGGTAGACTATTGGGATCCAGACTCGGAGTCCTTTCATATTGACGGGATGTCCCTCACTATAGAGGTGAAGGACATATACTTTATCACTAGTCTTTCTAGACGAGGGGAGGTGGTGAACCTTCGTTCCCGAGGTGGACCAAGGGGTGGCCTGACTATCAACGAGTACATTGCAGTGTACTGCTATCCAGACACTGAGAAGGTGGGGAGTCAAGTCCCTACCAAAGCTATACAGTTGCTGGGCCTAAAGGCCATACTATTGACACTGGGCAGGATAGCCGGATTAGCATCACTCCACCAGGCCTCGCGGCCTCTGATGTTCTATGCAATGGAGTGCATGAGACCCACAATCTATGACTGGAGTACTACGCTACTGAGCAACATGAAACATCAGCTTAGTGAGTGTAAGGCAGGCAGGGTGCGGAACTTCGAGTTCAACAGTATCTTGAGCACATTTTTCTTCGAGCATGTTCCAGGATTGAGCCCTAGAGTGGATGTTCCTCTCCACGGGGTTCGATATCTGGCCCAACGGCGTTGAGCAGATGTGATGCGTAGACTGGGGGGTGGTAGGGTGGCCAACCCATATCCAGCTAACTTCTTTCCATGGTGGCGACGACAGATAGCTGCCATTGATGACTATCCCTATGCAGGGATAGATTTCCGGGGGGACCCAGACATGCCATTGCCACCAGGATCGGCATATGGCGATATAGGTAACGAATCTCGACCCTCACTCTTTTTTTTTATAAATTTTTTGAGTTATTAATTTTTTTTGTATTTTCTTGATTTTATGGAAGCAAAAAGACATGTTTTTGCATGACAACACATAGTGACATCTACCATTTGTGTGCAGATGTGGGACCACGGCGGCCAGAGGGCTTCCCTCATCATAGACGGAGGGGAAGAGGAGATGACATCACGGGTGTGGATGCAGAGTGAACGCTCCAGAGCATTCATACCAACTTTGTGAGACTGACTCATAGAGTTGCCATGGCGCAAGTCAAGGAATTTCCTGAGGCCATGCAGTGGCAGGTGGTGGGTGTACCACGTGCATGGGTGCGTTTATTTCGATGGCTAGCTAGAGCCATAGTGACATTCCATGATCACAACCCTCCTCCTCCTCCACAGGATTAGACACCTGGGAGTGTATACATTTTGTATGACCGTGTATTATATGATGGTGGCTCAAAAATCCCCAATTTTGTATCATAACACTATGTATTATCACATTTTTGATGTATAAAAAAGTTTTATGGTGATCGATTTATTTATTTGCATGTGTAAAAATTGTGTTTGTGATTAATTTATTATGAATGAAACAAATGCCAATCTAACACGTAGTTAGCATATGAGTCAGCAACTTGATTATTATTTCTTGGAATGTGTATATATGTTATATTGTCAAATTGCCATTCTAACAATCTCACACGTAAGAATCTTCTCAATAACGTCGAATCTCTAACATGGTACAAACCATTGAGCTATGACACTACTAACTACGAATCAATACATACCTCAAGAGATAGAATGCCATGTAGAATGACATCCCATAGAAGCTCAATAATGGCACTATATTCAGCAACATTGTTGGAAGATGGCCGTAGACATACGCCTCCTGAAGACAGTACTTGACCCATAGGAGTATAAATCACCCAAGCAGCAGAGGCTGAGTGTTGAGTGTGATGGCTTGCACCATCTGCGAATCCTATGTAGGTGGAATATTCCCTTGACATCTGCCAAAAGAAATGAAAACTAATCACAAACTCGATCACGATAAGAAAAAGACCTAACTATGCAAAGTTGTGCAATAATATACAACAAGCAACCTTGGATAAATATTATGCATAGTATTTTTTGAGATAGAGCCCATTTCTAGGCTCCGCCAAAGCTGTTCCTTCGTAGTCCACTAACTCATAGGCACCCTTCTCTAACACACGCTTGACCACATAAGGACCATGCCACATAGGATTAAATTTCCCTGCCCCCAAGGGTTCTTTCGGCTGATCCCACAAAAGGACCAAGTCTCCTTCACTAAACACTCTTGGACAGACAGAATTATCGTACTGTACCTTAACACAATGCTTATTAACCTCTAGAGCCACCAAGGCATCCCAATGCTGCTCATCGAGTTGCTCAAGGTGAACCAAACGCTCCTCCAAGGGTGAAGTGTTTGGTAAGAGTTCCACAGCTAGCTTCAATGAAGGAATTTCGCATTCAACCGACAATATCGACTCCACTCCATGCACAAGCTGATATGGAGAAAAACCAGTGGCAGTCTTAACTGCGGTTCGATATTGCCACAAAGCAGGATATAACATAATGTGCCAATTATTCTTGCTTTGTGCGATGGTTCGTTGGAGAATGGATTTGAGTGATTTATTCACTGCCTCTACCTGTCCATTCGCTTGGGGATAGTAAGAAGAGGAGTGCTTTTGCTTATACCCTAACTTCGATGCCAACTCTTCCATCATACGGTTCTGAAAGTGTGAGCCATGGTTAGTGACAAGCTCTTTCGGAATCCCAAACCGAGTAATAATTTGGTTGAATACAAAGTGAGCAGCTGTCTCACCGTCAGATTTTTCTGTAGGCATAGCCTCAGCCCATTTTGTGAAATAATCAACAGCCACTATAATGTGATGGTGCCCCCCAGTTGAAGCTGGGTTGCAATCCATAAAATCGAGCCCCCACTTAGTGAAGGGACCGGCGGTGATAATGGGATGTAACGGGGTAGGTTTCGAGCGCATATTACGTGCGAACACCTGGCAAGGGTGGCACCTTTTGATCGCATCAACACAATCCTTAAAGATCGACGGCCAGAAATAACCCGCTCTCAAAATCTTTTGAGCTGTAGAAATCCCAGATAAATGACCACCACACGCCCCTCTGTGGCAATCATTCAGCACAACCTCATCCTCGTCATGAGTTAAACAATGTCGTAAAATGGAATCTAACCCATGGTGGTACAAAGTATTGTCCACTATAAGGTAGTTCTTAGAGACGTGACGTAATCGTCGTCGTTCATCTCGCGAGAGGTGAGTAGGGGTCTTTAGTGTCTGTAAATATATTATGATATCCCCATACCATGGGTCTAACGTAGAGATTAAGAAGATGTGTTCATTGACAAATGTATCTTCACAAACCAACTTCTCGGTCTCAGTCGGAAACTCCGATATGAGTTCTACAAAGACTAAAGACTTCTTCGATTTTGCCGAAACAAACTTGAGATCAAATTCTTGCAGAATGACAATCCATTTATTATACTTTCCCCCAATCATCCTTCGGGTGAGGACGAATTGAAATGGATTGACATGGGCCACAACCAATGTCTGGCGAAGGAGAATATAATGTCTCAAACGCTGAACCGCATGTACGGTGGCTAAAGCAAGCTTCTTGACATGAGAATAACGAATCTCTGCGTCAATAAGGTTTTGGCTCAGATAATATATGACATGCTCTTGGAGCTCCTCATCCCCTTGAACCAACACCATACCAATCGTCTCTAAAGACGCGGCCACATATAATAAGAAATCACGGCTATAGTCTGGAGGACTAATCACCGGGGCCGATGCTAGGGCTCGCTTGAGTGCATCGAAGGACTCTTGGGCTCGCTCATCCCAATAAAAGGGAGTATCCTTCTTCAAGAGACGCATAAAGCCTCTAGTCAAATTGGCAAAGTTGACAACAAATCTTCGTAAAAAATTTTCCATGCCTTGCAAACACTGAAGATGACGAATATTCTTCGGGGGAGACAACTGAAGTATTGCCTCAACCTTCAAAGGGTCGACTCTTATACCCTCTTTCGAAATGATGAATCCTAACAAACGACCTAACTTCACACAAAAGATGCACTTATGAGGATTTAATCTAACTGAATAGTTCCGGCATCTTTCGAATACCAATCTCAAGTGATAGGGATGACGCATTCTCATACGAGAATGAGCAGCGAGATCATCCAAAAATACCTTAATAATTGACTTGAGATCATGGAAAATGAAGGTCATTGCCCACTGAAATGTAGCTCCAGCGTTTTTAAGGCCGAAAGGCATTTTCTGATATGCAAACATTCCCCAAGGACAAATAAATACAGTCTTGTGTTGGTCCTCAGGTTTAATCTGTATCTGATTATACCCAGAAAAGCCGTCCATAAAGGAGAACACTTCGCTTCCCGCACACTCATCCAAAATATGATCTATAAATGGTGTGGGGATGTTATCCTTAGGACAGGCACGATTCAAATCGTGGAAATCAGTGCATATGAGGATTTATCCTTGCTTCTTATCCACCGGAATAGGGTTTGAAACCCACTTCGTCAAGGGAACGAGATAGATGAAACTGGCTTTCAATAGTTTCTCTATCTCTGCCTTAATGGTGGGTGCTTTCCTAGGGTTCATCGCTCGTAAATGTTGTCGAATAGGCTTAGCCTTGGGGTAAGTCTTAATTTCATGCTCGACAATACGAGGGTCAATACCTGGCATCTAGTCGTAAGACCAAGCAAAAATATCATGGAATTCCTTGAATAGCTCTTTATATTCCAGAATCTCAGCATAGGAACATTCCGCCCCAATATAGACATTCTCTATTGTGCCAGGGTTGCGAGAGATGTTGATAGGAATCGTTGAATATCTGTTTGCCATGTTTCCATCAGCCATCAGACCAGGAGAGCTTAATGGAACCATAGGACTACCAACTCTCTGACTAAGAATCTCCCTATAATCCTCATGCTCCAAACGGTTAAGCGCTGGAAGGAAGTACGATCTATGATGAAGTTCCTCCCATGGTGTCTCAACTCTCGACATAGCCTCAATAATCGCTTCATCCGAAGGGAACACCGTATCAAGGTAGTCGTGGGCATGAGAAGACTGTACTGCCCATGCTGGCAGCACATAGGGGTCTTCCTCCTCCGTCCGCGACGAGGAAGAACAAGGCCCTGCAACATTCTTGAGATTAGCTTGATAAGCTATCATAGCTGTAGGTAGCGGCACACTCATCTCGACAGGCTCACTCGAAGTACTCGGTGTAGGAATAATCCAAGGGTCTTCCATATGATTCGTGCGAAAAGACACCAATATCGTAGAAGTCGAAGCCTCATCGAAACTAGATCCTATCATGAGGATCGGTGCAGGACAACTAAAGCTTCCCATGAGGGATGGATACATGCCTACACCCACACTCCAGTTGCTGGCTAAGAGTACTCAACGATCGGGATCGAAGCTCCTGAGGATGCGGTAATAGACGGATTCTTGAATGTCATCTGATCAATCGTTACGATCTTCCCGTTATGTGGAAAGCATACAACGCGGAACAAGGAAGAAGCAACGGCTTGCATACTGTACATCTAGCTCCTACCCAGCAGGAGATTATAGTTAAGGGGCACATCAACCACCTCCACCTCTATCGTAACGGTCTTTCCCTCCAAATAGACTTTAAGGGAAGGAAGGATGTCGTGCGGCCTAAAAGATCTCCCATCGAAAGCAGTTAACATAGTCGCTGATTTAGACAGCTCAAGAGAACCGAGACCCTTCCAACAGGCCAAAGACATCACAGAAGCAGCAGCGCCCTCATCAATCACAGTACATTTGATAGTCATACCAAAACATTCTACGTGCACCAAAAGAGACACATAGTAGGGCAAGCGAGGCTGATGTCCTGTGGTTTCAAATTTGATCACAGAGGAAGAATCATCATCGTTCACACCAAGGGCAGAAAGCAATGCCTTCCTTTGCGAAGGACAACTCTGAAGCACTTCCAATGTAGACATCACACAAGGAGTATGGCCCAAATCCTCGACAACTGAATAATTTTGGGCGGCTCGGGCATTTGGATTATGCCCTGAACGCTTAAGAACTCCCTTAGGAATGTGAGGTGTAGCCTCAGGTTTATCCGTAGGTTTCTCAATGTGCAAAGGGGATCCTAGTGGATCAGGCTCTTTGCCTGGGCTGGGTTGTGACGAACTATAATCTTTCGCACGAGTCACAACGTTTGCAGCACGGACCATGTTAATGCACCCACGACCACTACCCTCTGGTGGATCATCATCACTAGACTGGTCATGGGACTTCGAGTTCATATTTTGGTTATGCAGTAAAGGGTTAGTTAGCACAGCTGGGCCTTGTGCTAAGAATCTCGAAGCTTCTTCAATCTGGGGGCACAAGTAAGTGAGGTGATCATCCTTACATAGCTTGCAAGGGAATTTAACCTTACGTTTGCTTGTCCCCCCCAGCATTTCTACTGTTCTTGTCATTATTGTTAGCATTCTCATTCTTATTCCCACCCTTTCGATTATTATTTTTACTCTTTTTTCTATTCCATCCGGGCTGCTGGTTACCCTTCTGGTCCGACGATTGCATAGAGAGTACATTCGCTATTTGGGCGGGTTGAGACGAAGCCGTAGCTTGTCCTGAAACAGATTGGTTGAGCGACAATTGACTAGCTTGTTTTGCAATCGAATTTGCAGGTTTCGCACTTGCACAACCCACAATGCCATCGGAATTTGGTCCAGGTTTGACTTTGGGATCGAAACTGGAATGAGGAACTTTGGGAATAATATCATACAAAAAACCGGACTGAGCATAGATCAAGTCCAGTTCCTGCGCCCTAAATATCGCTTGTTCCTCATTCTGCACTCCGGATGTGGAAACATCCTTTGCTATATATGGCAATAGCGACTTGAGGAACCACTCAAGGAGGAATTTCAGAGGTATAAAATATTTAATTAATCTCTTCCGTCTACGCTACTCTTGAATATGATCAGAAATATGTGTGGCTTTATCTTGCTGAAATGTCGACAAGAGTTCAGTATCGACGTCACAGCACACTGGTAGCTGGAAGTGATTAAGAAAATTCATTGCAAGGTCGTCAAACAAAGTGAAAGCTCCCTTAGGCAACTCTATATACCATTTCGCAGTAGGCCCTGTGAGGGTGCATTGAAATAGTCACAAATGGACTGATTCCCGATGTAACGAATTCGAAGAGAACCAAAGGTGAAACGTAGTAACGTGTTCGCTCGGATCCTCTCTCGGTTTGCCTTCGAACTTAGGTATGTCCGAAGGAAGCTTGGTAGAGACAGCTGGCCAAGCCAGGTCATGAGCCACAGGATCGTTTGTAAGTCTCGATAAGTTAGGAAGATTAAGCGTCACAAGGAAAGGGAGCCTAGGATGATGAGGTTGATGGATCGCTCCCTGATTCATATAGGGTTGATTACCACCATGGCCTTGGCCATAGTGTCCTCCTCCTGTCTGACCCGTATAGGGTGTCGTGGAAGTACCATAGTATGGTGGACCTTGGCTAGTAGGAGCTACAAAGCTGTAATTAGGAGACTAAGTAGGTTGTTGATACCCGCCTCCATAAGGTGAAGAAACCTATCCATACTGCATCCCATGATAAGGTCCATAGGTCATTGCATGCGATGCCCCATGAGACACTCCGTAGGTAGGAAGATATGCTCCGGAAGTAGGGATATAAGCCCTGGAAGTAGCAAGATGACCTCTAGAAGCATGAACATAGCCTCCTGACGCAGCGGGCGGTATGTGAACTTGAGACACAATCAACCTAGTAACCGCAGTATGGACTTGACTCGTAGCCATATACCGGCACGAAGGACCACGTGAATAAGGTGGAGGATGTACATTTGAAGAACTAGGGACCGAGGATGAAGGAACCTGAGTAATAATATATGTATTACCGGCTATCCTCACTCGTCTCGGATCTATTATCCTAATCGGATCGCTAACCCTAGACCTAGCAGGGAGATATGATGTAGCTTCCACCACTAGGATGGAAGGTGCAATGTGACTAGTGCTCCCAAACCTCTCCGCATTGTAAGGAATGAGAGTGTCCCTAGGCATAGTGTTAGGCTCAAAATCGGATTCGACATGAAATGTCAAATCATGTGTAGGGAAACCAAACGTAGCATAACTACTGTAGCTAGTGCTGGAAGGTTCAAAATGAGTCTTGGCGTCTTTCGGCATTCCATATCGGTAACGTGTCAATGGGGAATCAGACCTGGTGTGAGTAGGTCTATCATGCAAGGGTCCTATCTCAGAAATCACAGGACCTAACTCAGCTAAGTCGGGTGAAGGATCATAAGTAGGAGTAAATTCCCCATCATCTACATGAATGCGAGGAGGTGGTTTAGGAATATCCTCTAAACGATCTCCCATGGTGTGTGAATCAATGTGTGACATAGTCCGCTTGGACTATATAGGTCTCTCTCCCAAAGGAGGGGGAGAAGTACAAGGCGAAAGTCCTGCTAAACGACGAGAACGGCGAGGAACCGCACTCAAATCCACAATGACTCAAAAAAGAGCAAAGACTCTCTATTTACGTAAACCCTAGGCCAACTATCGTGCACAGAGAAATCACTAATAAAATATAAAGCCAAATGCAAGCAAACAAGGGTTGGATAAGTGAGCTCCTGAATGAAGCAGGTATGTCTCACCTAGGAGAGGCTTGAGACTCCCATACACAACAAGCGGAGGTACGTAACCAATTATTGTGGCCCTCAGCTTCAACGCGTAAAGTGACTGTGCTATCCGAACCCAACCTAGCCGGGACACCTGTAGAATAACCCCTGCAAAGTACCCCCTTGATATCCTAGGTAAGGCCACTAAGGTCACCTCAATATAATCAATGCTCAGGTGGATAGTTGTAGGCGAGATTGACCGTATGGGCAGGGTAGCAAAGCCTGAAACTCTTGAAAGAGCCCCCAGATACAAATACAATCCTGGAAATATCTCCGGTGCTACTCAGTTATGACTAGGGGTCATCCTAATCAATAACCGCTCACTCTGCCTCGTGCTTAACTCCCTTTTGAGAGGAGGATCCTGAGAAACATTGGTTATACCAAGGATTTCACACACTCACCTGGATAGACACACTAGATGTTGTTGTTTAGTGATCTTGGAGAATTAACTTACAATGAACTATTCCAAGATCCTAAAACCTAATCTTGTTGGTGCACCCTAGAAA
>LPNX010252858.1:154879-195015 GCA_001517045.1 Pseudotsuga menziesii
GCACTAGGGTAAAAGAACTCTAATGCACTAATCTCAAACAAAAAATCGAAAATGCCATGACAAGAACCATCTTAAAAAAAATTTATCCTAAAAAATGTTTCTGGTCAGAAACAGAGGTCAAAATAGAATCAGGCAGTGCCAGCAACCAATTATCTTCCCCAAAAAGGCAAAATCAAGGGCATACGCGACTGTTCGTAGTAAACCCACGTGTATACATAGAAATCACAGAGGAAACCGCATGTATACGCGATTGTAAATCAAAAACCTGCATACAGGAAGAAAGGTGCATAAAATCAAGGAAAACAGACATGCTGAGACAAACTTCACACCAATCAGACTCTACCAGGAATACATGCCCCCAGACCCAACACAGAAACAAGAGAGAAAGAGCAATTCAAATTCATTGAATGCCGAGAAAACAACCCCCAAAGGACAACTACTAGGAACTCCCCAGCGGAGTCACTAATTCTGTTACGGAGAGAAATTCCTATGGCTTGGGGTACCACAATAGACAACTTGACTCCAGAAATCAATCTTTTCCAATATGCAATAGAAATAAAATGTCTAACACTAAAGGATCAGACCTCGTACCTTATTCCGGACGGTTGAAGTAGATCCCCGTTGAGCTTTCCAATCTGTGGCTTGAATTGATCTGTTACTTCCTCAACAACAAGTAAACAATACAAGCATTCTATATATCATGGTGTTAGATCTATTCTAGCATATATAATCAATAATGTAAAAGAATTTGACATGATCCCATGGATAAAATATTCATTCAAACACACATTATTGTACAGGAAAAGATATTTCTATTAATATAAATCAGATATTACAAGATACAACCTCTGACGGCACGTCTGCAAACCGGAGAAACTGAATCCCCCACTTGGGCCTCCACCACTTCGATCCTCCATCTCTTGATAGCAAGCTCACAAGCAAAAGGAAAGCTTGGGAAGAACACAAAAGTGCTCCAAGGGACAAAGGGGTGCAGACTCAAGCATAAGTTCCGGCAACAATGGACTATAGTTTCGTTGCTCTCAATTCTCTCTCTTATGCCTTCAATGTACCAAGGGGTTCCTTATATAGCTTTTCAAAGGGATAATGAAAGGTCGAATCCGAGCGATATCAAGGCATAGGGAAGGCCAGGAGTTAAATGAGTTAGATCCATGTCAAGGAAAACTCCAAAAGGATTTGGATTATGCACACATCCCGATGTACACGGTTTTAGTGGTCAAACCCGTGTATGTACGCGCTTATATGTTTAAAAGTCATGTATAGCATTTTTCATGTGTTTTTAGGGATGATCAAGGAAACATCAAAGGACAAAAAGTGGTCCATAGGGTCTAAGGAGTCTGCAGCGGGATAGGAGAAGGCCATACAAAGTGTGATTCACCTAGAGTGGTGAAATCTGCTATAACAGTGGCCAAAGCTAGCTTCTCCACATGTGAATAATGGGTTTCAGAATCAATAAGATTCTTACTGGTGTAATAAATCACATGCTCCTGACCGTGGAGATTGTCCTGCACTAAAACTGTGGCGATGGTAGTAGTGGAGGCAGCAATATACAAGAGAAAATCCTTTGAATAGTCCGAGGGGTGTATCACGGGTGAATGAGTCAGAGTGTGCTTAATACTATCAAAGGCGCGTTGGGCCTAGTCATCCTAGAAGAATGGAGTGTTTCTTTTGAGGAGACGCATATAACCGTGCTTTTCTTAGCGAAATTGCACATGAAACGGTGGAGAAAGTTTTCCTTCCCCTGCAAACTTTGGAGTTCAAGGATGTTGGTTGGGGGTTGGTAGATTAATGATGGTGGCAATCTTCAAAGGATCGATCCGGATGCCATCTTTGGATACCACAAAGCCAAGCAGATGTCCCATCTCAACACAAAAAACCCATTTATGCGGATTGAGCCATATGTTATAATGATGACATTTTAGGAATATGTCTCTAAGATGACCAGGATGGTCCTCTCGTCGCTGTGAATGAGTAGGGAGGTCATCAATGTATGATTCAACAATATGTTTAAAGTCATGAAACACATAGGACATCGCACGCTGGAACGTGGCGCCAACATTTTTCAAGTCGAAAGGTAACTTATTATATGTAAAGGTTCCCCATGGGCAAATGAATGTCATCTTATGCTGATCGATGGGAAATATCTCAATCTGATTGTGGCCGGAGAAGCCATCCATGAATGAAAAGATGACACTTCCAGCACAGTTGTTGATAATCTGATCGATGTGCGGGGTAGGAAAGTTGTCCTTGTGACAGGATTTATTTAAATCCCTAAAGTCGATGCAGACTCTAATGGTGCCCTGCTTTTTATTGACAGGGACCATGTTCGATACCCATTCCGTCAGAGGTACAAGATAAATAAAACCAGATTTCAGAAGTTTCTCAATCTCAGCTTTAATAGCTACGACCTTCCTAGGATAGACTTGCCTAATTTTCTGCCTGACAGGTTTAGCCGTGCGATAAGTTTTAATCTTGTGGACCACAATGGAAGGTTGATCCTCGACATTTCTTCATAGGACCAGGAAAAAATATCACAGAATTCCTTAAAAAGTGCCTTATATGCTTCAGATTCATCTGTAGAGCAGTTTTGCTCAACATGAACATGCTCAATAACATTAGGCCTAGCTGATATGTCAATTGGGTTCGTCTGAGTAATTTTGCAAAGTTTTCCTATAGAATCTGTATCTTGCAACAATATAGGACTTTGCGGAACATTGACAATATCAGTAGGAAACAAGGATGCAAAATCATGGCTGCCCAAACTGGTATTGGGGAGGAACATGGATCTATGATGGTGATCCTCCCAAATGGGCTCATCTGTATTCATGATCTCTATAATGGACTCGTCAAAAGGAAAAGTCTTGGAGAGATAGTCTAGAACTGAAAGAAAAGGTGCTAACTAGTGCGGTAAATGGTAAGGATCCGAAGCCACTAAATGAATGTCATTAGTGTGATCATCGGAGCAAGTTTGAATGGTGTCATACATAGCTTCCCCCCAGCTCGACCGCGAGGGCTGATATGAGGCCATGGGGTTGGAAACCTTATCCATCAAAGGCTTTAAGGGTCGTAGGTGATGTAACAAGCTCAGGAGAGCCAAGAACTTTCCAAAAAGTCAGAGATAACACCGAGGTCGAAGCTTCTTGATCTATAGCCAGTGATTCGATTCCGGCCACCTAGACATAGCATGGTCACAGTTGTTACCAAACCTCTTGACTGATTCGAATGAATCAGAAGAAAGGGTAGACAACCTCAGAACTATAGGTTGGGAAGTTGTTATCCATTGCTAGCTAGTAAGTTGTTACAAATAAGGAGAAAGATCAAGGTGAAGGCTAACTCGAAAAATTAAGACAAGGAAAGCCTTTGTTGGGTAAGTATAGTTTGTGAGATTATCTTTTCACTTCCTCTGTGTAATTTATATGTGTTTGAAGCTTAGTCCCATCCATCATTTGGTCATTTTTAATCCCATTGTTCTACGAGTTACTTCATTCTCCCAAGACAGAATTCTAGGAAGGGACTTTGCCAACCGTATCCCCTTGCTTTTCTTGATTTATAGATGTGTACATGAGAGAATACAGTGTCAATGTCATAAATGTTTTGATATCAACTTTCTGGTTTTGTTACTATTGTGATTTTATATTGCATGTGATCTGTTGGTTATTGCTCCCATTGACACTTCAGTTTTAAATTTTCAAAGCAATAAACTCCATTTTTACATTAAAAGTAGGATTCCAAACTTTATTCCATCTCAAGTGATGCAATTAACATTAAATTGACCTTTCTGTTCCCCCAACTGTGAAGTGCACCAGGATTCCATCGATGATATAATAATGTTATATCCCCTTCCACATTAATAGAAACCAAGACCTCTATCCAACCCATTGAATTATTGGTTCCCTAGCCTCGAGCCTTAAACTAGTTGTATGCAACTTTTGTGATCTCTAATGCACCCCTCCCTTCTCTGCCCCAGGCTTTGTCTGGGTTCTTTCTAAAGACCCTATCAAATATCAAATGGAAATGAGGTCTTCAATATCACATCAACTACAATGAATAGACTGACCTAACGACTGTACATTCATGGAATGCCAAAGAGCATTCTTCATAATGATGTATGGAGTGTTGTGCAAGAGTCATAATTCATGTAATCCATTGGTACCAAAAGGTATGTCCATTTCCATTACAGAATATTAATAAAAATAGATGTTATGGGTCATGCTAAAATGAAAATAAATCAAATCACTCAACAAAACCAAAGAGAGGGCTGAGAAACCAAAAGCTAACTTTGAGGCAGGCTCTTCGCTTGGCTAGTTTTTCTCAGCTTTAACATCTTATCCCCCTGTTGATGATCTACACTGCCACCCAACCATTCTTCTTTTGCACTGAATTTTCATATGCCCTTGGTGCCATTTGTGTGTGAAAATGAAGCTTGTTTGGCCATCGAAAGACATAAAGGAAGAATAATTCATGCATATGGCAAAGAGGGAAGACTCCATAACTGTTGTTGTGTTTGTGTATTGGAGACTCACCTAATGATGGGCGAGTACATATAACATTATAACACTTTATGTGAGTTACAAAGAGCAATGCAAGTTTTATCTGATATAATGGAAACAACTTTAAACTTTTTCAACTCCATTTACACCCTGCTTAATGCAGATATTTAACCTCGGGGAACAATAAAATATAATGTATTTTTCTCATTCATAAAACTAATATGTTGTGCATTATGAAAGGGCTTACTCTTTCATATCTTGTGATCTAATTGAAATGAATATTCATCAGATGTCCCACTAGAATTTAAATAAGTTTTTATCTCCATTTTATGTTCTCTAAATGTACTCAGAATCATAAAAGCAAAAACAAAAAAACTCATTCCACATATATTTTTTAGAGATATACATTGAAGTTGAATTTTCAATCAATGGATATCAAAACATTAATTTAGTTATCAAATTCAGTCACATTGATTTAGAAATAGCGGGCAATGCATCCACAAATTTTCCAAAAGAAACCACATTTTTCAATGACTGACACTGCAGGATATATATTCATTGAACACACATATGAACTTTTCAGACAAAAGGCTACCAATATACTTTGTTAAACTTCTAATAGATAATAGTTAGTATATATTCTATGTTTAGGAGAATGATCTTTTATTTTGAATTGTCTAGGTTCGTAGCTCAAATATAACTCAAGTAATATTAATATAATGGTCTTGCAGCAATCATTTGAGGTTAATGGTTTATCTTATAAACTAAGAATATGAATGTTATGAATTACAAAAAGTAGTTACTAGGTTTAATGGTTTTGCAGATTTAATGGGTCAGCCCATGAATCAGATTTTTTTTCTATTTAGTTTTATGAGTCTGGATTGCCTTGTTAAGATACCATCTACCTATTGTATGCTCTCTTGTGACATTTTCAAGGAATGTAATTTTATTGTTCGATTAGCATCTCATAAAAAATTGTTTATGTTTTTGTCTTTTTCAGGTCATTCAAAACATACACAATGGTGAAAAAATGGACATTATGCATTGAGGTGTCATGTTACCCCAATCCAAGACAAGCAATCATTGCATATGCCCTATACAACAATGCTTCGCATGAGATTTTCCAAAGAAGGTGGGATATACATGCTAGGACAACAAACAATGAAGCATATTATGTTGCCCTTATTGAAGGGCTAAAAACAACCAAAAACTATGGTGCAAATGACATTTTCGTCTTCACCAACTGAGGACTTCTGTGTAACCAGATGAAAGGGGTGTATCAAGCTCGAAAAGTCAATTTAAAACTCCTCCATAAAGAGGAAAAACATTTTTCAATTTCAATCGTTTACGATAAATCACCACTCATATATTAAGAGGATGTCGAGTGATCTATTGTCTAAGACAATGTCTACTTTGGGGGAGAGTGTGAAAGATAAAGTGGTTTCAACATCTATTCCATCAAAATCTATCGATAGACATTGTTACACCTCTCCAATATGTATATGTTCATTTGTTATATCTGTTTTGGTGTCTTCCATGGTGTTGCTGTTTCATTAAGGAAGAAGTCAATACTATATATGTGTCTCATATTGTAATGACCTTGGATTGTACAAAATTTTGAGTTTTTGATGGCGAATTTCTTTTTGGCCATTTCAATTGGAAAATGTAATGATCGATACATGTTATAAATATGACTTCGCATGAGTGGCAATTGTGTTTTGCAAATTGGGGTATGTTGTTATTGAAATACAACTATAAATTGTCTTATTTGTTGTTGAACTAGAAACTGTAAATGTTTATTTTAGGCTTTTCATATTACTTAATACCTCAACTTATATTGTCATTGCATACATAGATTCGATGTGATGTAAGTTACCCATCGCTTAAAATAATCCATGATGCTACATACAACATAACAAGTGCTTGCATCTGAATACAATATTTGAGACTTGTTAAGAGACAATGGTGAATGCTGAAGTACACTTTATTCTCACTTTCTAGATAATGCATACATACCACAAAACATTGTAGTACTTGTAGACTCCATACAAGCTACAAAATAGAAAACACTTAAAGTGGATTACTTGTTGTAGGAGTTCAACCTAGTAATCTAGTATAACAAGGGGAGATTAGAAAAAAGTTGGAAAATTGCATTCAAGGTCTCCATTTTCTACCTTTATAACTTCACTCAAACTAAGGTTTGTATTTTGACTTGGTTTAGGAATTTTGCAATAGTATTGAAACCACAAATTGGATAAAAAAATGATAAAGCAATGTTTTCAACTTACCACCACTGTCAGAAACAATACTTTCTTGCAAATAGGTGGGCCTCTTTTGAAGTAATTAGATTTTTGCCAAAAATAACACAATGACACAATGACTTGAAGTGTTTACACAATGAAAACTACAACACTTTAGTCAAAGTGTCAATGTTTTCAATGCGATTCTTCTTTCATTTCTGAATGGTTACTTTTAGGTGATTGAAGAACTTTTTATTTGAATGGTTGCTTCTAGGTGATTGAAGAACTTTTTACATGGCCAACAATGATCCCTTAGTTTGAGTATTGAACTTCTAATTAGGATGGCTGGAAAAATGCTCTCCACAATTTAGTATTCTTTTAAGTAGCTAGCAAGAAAATTTAAATGCAAAGATTATCAAATCTCTAAACCATCCAAGCTAGACCCATTTATACTCCTTTGCATATACAAGTTTGAATATGTCATCCATGGATACATATTATGCCCCTCATGTTCCAACATACAAAGGGAAGTAGAGTCATCCACCAATCCAAAATTATGTTGCATGGGTCAGCTGGGTTTAGTTACAAGTACAATAACAGTGAAAATTTTGTGAGTATGGATGCAAAGGTATGAAGATTTTACATTATAAAGGTTATCATGATGCAATTATGAATTGACATGGTCACACATCCAAGCCTTCGGTAGTCATGTCATGTTGCATGAAAATTTAAATTGTGTTTTGAAAGTATTGTTGCATTGTGGAAATGTTACATTTAACATCATTTAAAGGATGGTAAATATGGGTAAATGATAGTTTGATTTTTTTATAACAAGCTTCTTTGCTATCCCAAAAGAATTAAAGGTTGATAAATGATAATTTGATTTTATAACAGGATTCTTTTCTCTCCAAAAGGAACGATGATAACATGATTTCTTTTACAAAGTTATGTGGCACACAATCAGAGGTAGCTGAATTTTGAAGGCTATGAGCCTATTTTCATTTTAACCAACAAGGGACAATTTTACCAACTTTGGTATGTTGATGAAGTACTGCATTTTCTTTTTGCAAACATTTGATATAATCACCCATTTTCATAATGGCATTGTCCAATGGCATTGAAATATTTCTAGGGCTGAAATTTTATAAATTCAGTTAATCATTGAAAGGAAAAAATAGGTCCATGTCTCAAACTTCGCACAAACAGTCCCGCAACCTATGGAAACTATTGTCATAATTCAGAAATTTCCCAAGGTTAGTAAATTAATGAACAATGCAATGTATGGTTGGAATTGCTACCAAATATCTTAATTTTGGTGTTATAGAATTGAACTTATTTAACTAAGATGAAAATGGTATATCGTTGATGTAAACCACATATTTTGAAATGGAAGCACACAAGATTTGCAAAAAATGCATAAAAGAAGTGATATTTTTCACAACAGTTTCAATTTTCAAGATAAATAGGAAAAATCTCAACAAATGATTGACCATTATATATTAAACACCCTACACATTCACCTCAATTTCCATAGCAAAATTCAGAAACAATGATGGCCAGAAGCTTTATTGTCAAAACCTAAGCATAAGAACAAAGATGCCTCCTCATGACAATCACATTAAACATATATGAGAAAACGGTCCTTAAAAATTCCTAGAAGCCAACTATATAGATGCAATTTCTAAAACATGATAATAAAACAAAATATCGATAATCTTATTTTCCAGTCACAATATCTAAAGGCCCGCCATAAAGCATAATCAATATAGTGCACTATTTAAAAACACTTTCTATGGACAATTGAGGGACCTGGCTCCTCATACTGGGTCTTGGCAATCCACATCTGCATGCAAAAAAAAGCAAAGATATAGTTAATATGCAATCAAGAAACAATATTTGTATTCATAAACATTGCAAACCATATAACCAAACAAGAACCTTAACTCCAAACATGTCAAAAATTGAGAATCGCCTGCTGCTCAAATGTGCTAAGAGATGCCAAGATAGAATCATCAGTACTTGTGCCAATAAATGATGGGTTTTTCATGGAGATAGAGGTCACTATGCAAAATGTATGTTGCATGTGAAACATAATGCAATATTCACTAACACATTTTTCCTACATTATATGGGGTGATTAGTGATTTTGTTGCATGCAATGCATACACAAGGGTGCTTATGCTATTCTTATAACCCAAACTTACTTCATGTTTTACATATCTCCATTAATTTGAAGGTAGTCCCCCAATGAGAGATCAAGTTTAAACTTCCATCATTATATTCAACAAGCAAAAATCGAAGGATTATCTTACATTTGCCTATAAAAAAACCGAAATCCTAAATTGTAGTACACCTTGGATAGACAAAAAATAATGATTCCAACCAACAAAATTTGAAGAATACTTCTGTGAAAATTGAAGAATTCCCATTCCTTTCCCTACAAAAAAATACATAAACCCACACTGTTATGCACCTTGTACAGGAAAAAAAATGATCCAGCCAACAATAATTGAATAGTAGGTGTAAAAATTGAAGGACTATCTTACCTTTCCTTGCAAAACAAAGTGCTCCCACCACTTGCATTAGGTGAATTAGGTGCTCATTATCATTTGGGTAACCAATAAAAAATGATGTGAATTAAAGGTGGTGCCACAAAAAAGGAAACACATGATTTCCCAAGAGAAGGAATGCATGATTGCAAAAAGAAGAATGTAGAAATATCGATAGACAAGATGCCAAAAAGTAGAAAATGCATGCCTTCGTAGATAACGAGAACAAACTGTTTATCGTTCATCAATCATAAAATAAATCTGATAAATATGGAAGAAATTGATTCTTACTGCTGACGGAATTAGCATGGGCAACAAATTTTCTGAGATTTGAATATAAAAAGATGATGCTCTAAGGAAAGAGCATCATTCTGAGTACATTTAGAGAACATAAAATGGAGATAAAAAATTATTTAAATTTTGGTGGGACATCTGATGAATATTCATTTCAATTAGATCACAAGATATGAAAGAGTAAGCCCTTTCATAATGGACAACATATTTGTTTTATGAATGAGAAAAATACATTATATTTTATTGTTCCTCGAGGTTAAATATCTGCATTAAGCAGGGTGTAAATGGAGTTGAAAATTTTTAAAGTTGTTTCCATTATATCATATAAA
The DNA here is from genome assembly GCA_001517045.1 of Pseudotsuga menziesii. Taxonomy (NCBI): domain Eukaryota; kingdom Viridiplantae; phylum Streptophyta; class Pinopsida; order Pinales; family Pinaceae; genus Pseudotsuga; species Pseudotsuga menziesii. Next base: position 164,800 of record LPNX010252858.1, read on the forward strand.
AATTGCATTGCTCTTTGTAACTCACATAAAGTGTTATAATGTGATATGTACTCGCCCATCATTAAGCGAGTCTCCAATACACAAACACAACAACGATTATGGAGTCTTCCCTCTTTGCCAGATGCATGAATTATTCTTCCTTTATGTCTTTTAGTGGCCGTACAAGCTTCATTTTCACACACAAATAACACCAGGGGCATATGAAAATTCAGTGCAAAAGAAGAATGGTTGGGTGGTAGTGCAGATCATCAACAGGGGAATATGATGTTAAAGCTAAGAAAAACTAGCCAAGCGAAGCGCCTGCCTCAAAGTTAGCTTTTGGTTTCTCGGCCCTCTCTTTGGTTTTGTTGAGTGATTTGATTTATTTTCATTTCAGCATGACCCATAACATCTATTTTGATTAATATTCTGTAATGGAAATGGACATACCTTTTGGTACCAAAGGATTACATGAATTATGACTTTTGCAAAACACTCCATACATCATTATGAAGAATGTTCTTTGGCATTCCATGAATGTACAGCCATTAGGTCAGTCTATTCATTGTAGTTGATGTGATATGGAAGATCTCATTTCCATTTGATATTTGATGGGGTCTTTAGAAAGAACCTAGACAAAGCCTGGGGCAGAGAAGGGAGGGGTGCATTAGAGATCACAAAAGTTGCATACAACTAATTTAAGGCTCGAGGCTAGGGAACCAATAATTCAATGGGTTGGATAGAGGTCTTGGTTTCTATTAATGTGGAAGGGGATATAACATTATTATATCATCGATGGAATCCTGGTGCACTTCACAGTTTGGGGGAACAGAAAATTTAATTTAATGTTAATTGCATCACTTAAGATGGAATAAAGTTTGGAATCCTACTTTTAATGTAAAAATGGAATTTATTGCTTTGAAAATTTAAAACCGAAGTGTCAATGGGAGCAATAACCAATAGATCACATGCAATATAAAATCACAATAGTAACAAAACCATAAAGTTGATATCAAAACATTTATGACATTGACACTGTATTCTCTCATGTACACATCTATAAATCAAGAAAAACAAGGGGATACGGTTGGAAAAGTCCCTTCATGGAATTCTGTCTTGGGAGAATGAAGTAACTCCCATAACAGTGGGCTGAAAAGTGACCAAATGATGGATGGGACTGAGCTCCAAACACATATAAATTAAACAGAGGAAGTGAAAAGATAATCTAACAAACTATACTTACCCAACAAAGGCTTTCCTTGTTTTAATTTTTCGAGTTAGCCTTCACCTTGATATTTCTCCTTATTTGTAACAACTTACCAGCTAGCAATGGATAACAACTTCCCAACCTATAGTTTTGAGGGTGTCTACATTTTCTTCTGATTCATTCGAATCAGTCAAGAGGTTTGGTAAAAACTGTGACCATGCTATGGCTAGGTGGCTGCAATTGAATCACTGGCTATGGATCAAGCCTAAAATATTTCCAACCCACCCATTTTCTATGCTTTGCAATTTGTAATCTAGTTTATCCACGGAAAAATTCAAAGGAAAATACAGACCATGGCAAAAATACAAAGCCAAAATCGCTTACACAAAATATTTAAAATGTGATTCTTAGAGGTGTTTTTTTTAATTTGTAAGTGATGCAGATTAGTTAAGGTATCTGCAAATTAGTTAAAATTTTTACTACAAAGTAATAAATTTGATTTTTTTCCCAAATTCAAATGCATGGCTAAATACTAATTATGTATTTGCTATTGTAACAAACTGCAAGCCATGCCATTGAACGCTACCCTATTGGATGTCTCGCTCAGTGAAGGAAACAAAAGTTTAAACCTCATTCTATGTCATCTTCCAACTGCATATGGGGATTAAGACTTTACAGGAAAAAAATTTGAGAAACAGAGTATTGTTGCAAGTGTCGAAGGCTCAGCAAGATTTTATTAAGATAAAACTAAAAGTGCTAAGTAGATAATTTCTAAATTTTAGGAGTAAAATAATTTGTTTTTTTTAATGAAAAAAACTTCAAAAATTTTCCAAACTTCTCTAATGCCCAGGAATGCCTTTCAAAAATTAATTGGCTAAATTTGAAGGAAAAAAATCTATTAGCTACCACCAAAATAGTTGAAAGGCCAAAAGCTTACAGAGGGCATGTACAGTGCAGAATGGGATGGTTCCTATCACTACTACCCTTTGGCCTATCCCCAGCTTATGCACTACTGCTGGGTCTTCAAGAAAGTGTATTGCACTATACTGACCAAGGATCAAGGGCTACATGATGAGTTGAGCTCCTTTCCAGGTAAGTGAAGTAGTGAGAGATATGATCAGAATATTGCCAAATCCAACTAGCAGCAGCGTAGCGGAGCTCGTTGTCCATGCAGCTTTATTTTTGGAAGCTAGTTCATAGCCGACTTCATAGGGGAAGGCATCTTGCGAGTTCTCTGTTTCACGGGTAGTCTCGTTCAAATCCGAGTTCACAGCGTAGTTGGAAAGGTATGCAAAGTATGGTTTCTATGCAGATCGAGAGGATGGAGTAGTCACCCACCCCCGCCGGGTGGTGACTCGGTGAGTAATTGCTTGGACGTCCTGGCGGCGACGGGACGAGCGTTTGCCATGACAAATCAATCGTGTGGGACCCTCGTGAATGTGGCTCGTCCCACGGGATGGACTGTGTTGGTGGATCGAAAAGTTAGCAACGCCGGTTAACGAAGTAGTCTAACATCGGGTGAAATCGTCGAAACGTTAGACTACTCCGTTGTGGTATATATGGGAAGAAAAAACGATGAAAGTGGGGCCATGAAAATTAAAGAAGGGGACGCTCTACATGTGTGGCCATGAAAGCAGCACCCATGGCATCTCCATTGGTATCTGTCACATATGTGATTGTGAATTTGTGAGTGATGCCAATGACAAATGTGTGGGTAATGATATGAGATTGATTGTAAGCAAGTAGAGTGATGTAAGGTATCACTTTTAAATAATCAAAACTCATCTTTAAACCATCATGTATTAAATAATTAAAAGTTATTTTCTTAAAAATAATTGTGTAGTCTAAATGCTCGACCATTTTAAGAGTTTTTGGCAGTTTTTTGGTATCTTTTAGAGATATTTTCAAAAAATTCGAAAAGAATCGAAAACTATTCTCTAAATTTCCTAGAATGCAGATGCTTTCGGGTGTTTTTAAGAAGTTGAATCCATTTCTAAGTTCAAAATCAATTTTTGAATATCACAAAATTCTGATTTTGCAAAAAGAAAAATTTACTAAATTCTGATCGCTTTGTTAGACTTATCTTTAAACAATCTTGATCCATTTATATTATTGAAAATATCAATCATCATAGCATTTCAATAGCATTTATTATTAGGTTGAGAACACTTTTTACAATTGTAATTTTGTGTTTAACAATAACACGTGGTACTTTAATAAAATAATAAAATATTAACTAAACAATTTTTTCACAATATGAACCCAAATTTAAATGCTCAAAACCAAAAGATATATATTCAAATTAATTAAAACTAAAAATACGTAATGAAACTTGATACTTCTTGTTATGTGATCTCAAAGTTAAGTCACAATTAAATTAGGGATTTAAATACTAAATGAGTATAACTCATCTTCACTTTAGATTTACCAAGCAACAAAAGGGATCAAATTCCTTGAAGTGCAAGCTTCCATGAAATGGATAATGTCAAATCCCACTTTTCTTTCAAGATCTCTCCATGGTCTTGAATCATGATCAAGACGTGATTATGAATAGTCATTAATCAATTGATAGGATATGAATATGTATCAAATTGGATCCAATTTTTTTTTATATGGAATACACACAATGTAATCAATTAATTAATATTTATTAGATATTTAATTTGATGTTTTTTTAGCTACCTGCATTACCTTGACATTAATGTCCAAGATGTTTTTTTATCGTGCAAATTTTTCATACAAAATTTAAAAAAAAAAATTGTAGCTCAAAAAATTTGATCCCACTTTAATAAATTCAAAATTAAGATATTGGATCTATAATAATTACCATGTATACACATATCCAACTATGCATAATTCCATGTGGTCAAATATCTATGATACCAATGGAAAATGTATAAAATGTCAAACAGTATTGCAAGCAACCAAAAAGCATATTTCTATCTTGTCATCAACAAAATTTATTACACTTAGTATATATTTATAAACTAAAGTTGGCAACAAATAACTCTATTTAATTTTGAAATTATATTAAATATTTATAAACTAAAATTGGTCACACATAACCATATTTAGTTTTGAAACTATATTAAATATATATAATTGCAAAATTTATTACACTTAATATACATTTATAAACTAAAGTTGGTCATAAATAACTATATTTAGTTTTGAAACTATATTAAATATTTATATAATAAAGTTGGTCACACATAACCATTTTTAGTTTTGAAACTATATTAAATAAATATAAATATATTATGCTTAACAAACTTTTTCAAATATAGACTTTGAACTTTAAAACTTTTAATTATAAACCAATTTAAAATATATTTTCTTAAAAATACTATCTATCATTTTTTCCCTTAACTTTACTTTTTTTTTTCCTTAACATTAAATGTCAATTACACCAAGTACCTACATAATTACACATTATTCATTTACAAAAGGTCATATAACATTAAACGTTAATTAGATTACTCCTCAACAATAATGAAATCTTTCACGTGGCGATTTTTGAATATGTAGGTGTTATGCTTATAAAATATTCCATATGAAATATTTGACATGGCGATTTTTTGAATATGTACGTATTATGTTTATGAAATATTCCATATGGAAGTTTATTCGCAAAGGGATTAATGAATAAAGTGTATGCCACAAGAACTATCCCCTATCCCTATTTTTCATTATCCTTGAAATGGTGCCATGAATTCTATGATATGATACATATTCCATCCTGATCCCCTATCCCTATTTTTCATTATCCTTGAAATGGTGCCATGAATCCTATGATATGATACATATTCCATCCTTAGTGATCATACTAGGGTAATTCACCAAAATACATGCATGAGGGATGGGATATTTTACTTTAGGATTTCCAACTATGGTTTAGGCTAAAGGAACCATCCTCATCACTTCTAGCTCATGAATGTTTGACCCATTATTTTTAAATGAGGAAAAGATTCTATATCTAGTTTTTCTATCAGGGTTAGGGTTCCTATAAATGGATTCATACATAGATTATAGGAAAATAATTATAGTTGTATACTTTAAACCACTTATTAAAAGTTAAGAACTGTCTTCAATCTCTTTAATTCATCATGTTGGAACTTTAATACTTTAGTAGGAAAAATATTCCATTACAACTAAAGCGCATACACCTTGATTTGTTTATGACTCATGGCTTTTGTTATGCTCAATGCACTATATTGATTATGGTACTATCATTTTCATGCCTAAATGTAATATATAACTGAATGTGGATCTTTTTATGTTACTACCATTTTCATTCCTATATGTAATATATAACTGAGTGTGGCTCCTTTTATGTTTTTTTGGCAAAAATTGTGTGTGATGTGTGTGGCTATGAAAGTACCATCCATTGAAAATCCATCAATATGTACCATTACTATTTATACATATATGTGATTATGAGTGATGCCAATGGAAAATATGTGAGAGATATTAGATGATATTAAGAAATCAAATTGATGTAAGGAGTCACCCTCAAACAATCAGTATTATGTGCTTAAAATCATTTATTAATATTTAAGAACCATCTTGCTTCTTATCCATGAAATTGGAATTGTATCTTGGTAGGAAAAGGATTCCATTGGGAAAGCTCCCATTATGATTTAGGACCATTTAAATGTAATTTTGGGTTTAAATAATATATATTAGAAAAACCCTTATTAATGATATCAAACCATGGACGTTTAGGCTATAAAACCATCTTTATTATTACCAAACCATAAAATTGTTAAAACCACACTACACCTTGACCAATAAAAAGTAGGAAAAAGGTAGGCCAACCCAATTTGAAAAGGTCCGACAATGAGACCATCTCATAGCTCCATGAAATGCTCTACATAGTAGGTCGTCTTGGGGTTGAGCCCGAATAGAATTTCTATATGGTTGGATGAAACTCCATACATTTTTGAACCTTTAATTTGTGTATGCTTTATGGCATTTGTTGTGCTCAATAAACTATATTCATTCTTGTATTACTCTATTTATGAATATATACAATGTGTAACTTATGCACAATATTATATGTTATTATATAACTTGTCTTCTTAAAGGTTAGCTTATGGACTTAAATAGTGCATATTCAAGTATTAGTTAGGTATTTATACTCATATTATTAATGCAATTATAAACCAAGTAAGAGATTTGCATCATTTTACTTTTACTAAACTTAATGGAACACATCCCTTTTTAGATGGATGTTAGTCAAGTAATTATGTGTTGATTTATTGTTTATTTGGTTTCCTTACTATGTAGATCTTCTTAGGTCAAGAATAACTCTTATATCTTTATTTTGTTCTTTTAATTGAGAATCAATAGATTGTTAGTTGTGATAATGAATATTGGTTTTTTTCATTCCATAATCATTTAGGCTATTATGTTTTAATGAGCTAAAGAGTCTTTAGATGACCAAGGCATGTGATTCCCTCTACATCATAACACTGGTTCCATTATCAAAATCTTGTTGTTTGTATTGTATCAAGGGAGGATAATATATTGTACCTCGGGACGTACTTAAGAGGATAATGCTATGTATTGAGGCCATGTTTATTAAATAAGTCCTATGTAGTGTAAAACATATTAATTGTTATAGTTATTTCTAGTATGTTGTAACCTTCTAGTAAGTCTAATCACCTTCTCACAAACTAGTTAGATAGTCCAAGTGAGAATAAGATGAAACTCTATAATGAGTTGAGTGGTGGAGAAGAGAAACATTAATCGATAGTATCTAAAGAGTCAAGAATCTAGAATGGTAAGAGCCACAAACTAAATTTATAATAGAACCATTACCTTCAAGAAAAATATTATCTTTATAGCATTGTAAGCTATCTTCCTTTGTTAATAAATAGACTATTGTTAGCTAATGTATTTATATGCTTGTAGAATTGTGTTTGTCCTTAGGAATATCCTCCCATTCCCAATTCTCTTGGTCCCAATGGGCATGAGCATCCTAACTCATTGAGTATTCACCTTTTTGATATATGTCTAATCGTGTTTTGTTTTAGCTTGGTTACTAACTAGTTTTGTGATGAGGAAGTATTTTTAGTAATTAAATATTTACACTTCATTACGGATTTGAGAGTGTGTTCATTTGTGATAGTGGTTATCGAGTATTCTCTCTATTATGCATTTCATTTCTAGATTTTGTTCATTGATCCATGATTGATCCTTCAATTAAGATTTAGTGAGTTTCATTTTGGCATATTACATTTGTTGCATCTAATTCATTTTCTTAACCCGATCTTCACTTTTATTCTTGTACATTTAGTAGTTATATTAGTGAGATATAGAGCATAATAGAACACCTTAACTTACATATAATAATTGGGCCATAACCAAAGGGACATCTATTTCAATAAAAGAAGGTCTAATTAGGACCTCTTACTAAGTAAGACTCCTTACTTGACAAAGGTATTTTATTGTATTAAATAAATCTAAAAAAGACTATAAAATGTGAAGAACTCCAAAACTCTATTGTAAGTAGATTGTAAGTTAAAATAAATAAATAAAATAAGATAAACACAAAATTAGAATATAAATCATACAAATTAAAAAATGAAAAAACATGAAATTACAAAATTACAAATTGCATGTAATGTAAGGCTCAATCCATGAACTAAAAGCAAAAGCAAACAAGGAGAGCTGCTAATGCAGCAAGTCCCTACCATATGTGGTAGCTGGCAGCAAATAGTGGATATAGCTTAAGAAAATCTAGCTCGAAGCTACTATAAAACTACTTGTATTAATTTGAGCGTAAATGTTATTTAAGGTTAACCAGTAGTCGCATCATAGCCAATTTCAGCAACCACAAGACCCTACATGTCATCCAAAAGGTGGACCACACATTGAATAGCTTCCAACTGTGCAGCATGAAGGAGAACACCCACATAGAAGCTCAATACCATGCAGGTGAGATAGCTGTAGCACAATAAAAAGGCATCTTTCATTTGCTAACTCTCTGCTCTATCCGAGAACTGTCATACAAATCCCAAAGCACCTCAAGAAGACAACAAGGCGAATCTTAATGATGTTCCCAATTGCAAGTGTCAAAGAGCATCCAAATGTTAAGTTATTGGAGCTGAGCCTGGCGAGTGTGCTCTCACCGGGGCCAGGAGAGATTGTTCTGAGGATGGAGAATTAAGTCAACCAAGATATACAAATGTCAAAGTTGAGCATACAAACATCTACAGGAGACATAAGGCATGGCTAATGGCAACGATTGGTGTCCAAGAAAGAGCACCTATCCAAGAAAGAGTCTGACAAACGCAGTCATAATTAGAGGGTGTAGTTAATGTAAAAGGGTTGAGTTTTGTTGTTGGCTAAGTACACTACGCTAATGTAAAGTGCCACTGTAATGGGGCTAGCCCTGTAATGGAGGGTGCAAATCCACAACGAAATTGAACACCTGAGTGTGAAAGTAAACACTGGAGCCGAGGTGATTTTGTTCATGTAATGGAGGGTGCAAATGCACAACGGAATTGAACACCTGAGTGTGAAAGTAAGCACTGGAGCCGAGGTGATTTTGTTCAAACTTTAGATATTGCAGGTTGCCTTATTCATTTGAACAATATATTCGTGCGGCGAATTTATTTCATTCCATGGTTGTGAAATTGAACACCTGAGTGTGAAAGTAAGCACCGGAGCTAAGGTGATTTTGTTCAAACTTTAGATATTGCAGGTTTCCTTCTTCATTTGAACAATATATTCGTGCACGGAATTTAATTCATTCCATGGTTGCGATTTCTGATGAAGGGAGAACCCGTTGAGTACATTGAAGAAGAAGCATTTTATTAATTTCTTAAGTTTGCTTCTCCATCTTTCGTCCATCTATATCGCAGTGGTTTTTTTGGATAGGAGCATATGTTTACAAATAGTCACATAAACAATATATCCATGAATAGCCATCAAAACTTTCAAAGGGATAAGGAATAATATATAACTTTCAAAGGCATAAGGAATAATATTTTAAATAGGAACTATGTAGCCACGATTATAAATGAATAAAAAGTAATTTTTATTCCAGCCACGTGATGGTGTGTCACCGAAACTTGCCACGTTTAGGCCATGCAAAAACAACATGCACCACCAAATGCATGAGTGCCACATCCAGAAGCCCGGCGAGAGACTTGTGAAGTTGTTTCAGAAAGCAGATATTGCATGTTACTTGTCTTTTCTTTTCTCCTTGTTCTGTTCATCTAATGAGAAGATGTTGTTGAAAGTAGATAGAGACTAGTGCTGTTATTGTTTCCGCGACAGGGTATGTTAAGGGAGGAGTTGTACATGGTTGGAAGCTTATGTGCAAACTCTACTGTGGCCTGCTATTTCATGTTTAGCTGGATCATTTCGGTATTTAATTTGCTAATTCACATTTGTTCTTGAACACCTGCGAAGCTTTTCTTTTGAAACGAGTGGTATGCAACATCAATAATAACCTTTCTTGCTCTACTTTTTACACACTTTATAGAAAATCTGTAGACGAGGACCTCATCAAAGCTTGTGTAGGTAAAGGATATGTCTTTCAGATGGAGATGACTGTTGGGGCTGCTCAGAAATGTTACCACATCGAAGAGGTATTATCTTCTTGTAAGGATTCTAGAAAGAGATGCTCAAACTAATTCAACCATAATTTTGCCATGAAAACTACAAAAGAACTCATGGAGGCCAATTGCTAACTAGATAGAGGCCAATTGTCGGCAGTTGTGTACGAGCTGGTCAATCTGGCCTCATGGGAGCGTATTTTCTGAATCATTGGTTGTGTTGCATTTATTTGCGATTCCATATCTGATATTTGGAGTTGAAGTTGTTGTATTATGCCTGTACATCTGAATGCAGGATCCTGTAGTCATGCGCTTGCCACAGTGAATTAGATTATAGCGAGGGTAAGGGCGCGTAAGCATCAGGCAGCCGTTGTAGCTTGTTGCAATCCACAATCAGCTCTTCCAGGTAACTGATAAATTTGATATGTAATAAGTTAACCCTAGAATCATTCAATCAATCAAACCGCACATAAGATCTTTCCAGTTGGTATAATATTTTTATCGACAATTTTGAACTCATTCAGGCAACTCGTCAAAGAAAAGTTCCAGCATTTTGAGATTCAAGCGCCTTCACATGGACCAAAGGCACAAGCAAGATTAAATTGCAGTCCCTCTGTCACATAAGAATTGTTATGGGCATGTTGATTTCTGGCTCAAGCTTAAGACATTAAGTATGGTAGTCCACTTGAGAACACAATTTTCCATCGTCTATCCTCTGGTTTTAAAAAGATTATATTCAGAAAAAAGGGGTAGAGAAAATGTCCACAGCAAGCAAGAAAGGCACATTTGCAATCATTGCCTATTGAATTCTGTCTATAACCAAGAAAGAGTAACAATTCCTTATAGAAAAGACTTGTTCATTTGGACAATTGTAACACATTGATTTCAAACTCATTATCTTTTTTTGTTTTGTTTTACCTTCCGTTTGCTATAAGCAGTATGACAAGATAAGATAGATTGCAGTTTTTTCATTTGACCAGGTGCATTATCATAAAATAAGTTGGATTTTGATTCTGGATGCAACAATAAAAAGTGGATCTAAGATAATCATTCATCTCTGTTGTGGTGGTTGTGTGAATGTTTTAGTTTTTAAAGGCTAATCATTTTATGTTTGTTGATGGCAGCAAGATGGGAAATAATTTTAAAATATTTTTTTTCAATCATTCACAAATTAAATCAGTTAAAGAATTAAAAATTAAGTACTAATTCTTGGTTTTGAGATACGAGAGCTACAAGGTGTTGAACATTGCTGTCTTTGAAGGAGCTTGATGCTTGTCACTGTCTCAATCTGCATCTGGAGAAACAATTGAATATTAAAATCAACATATTATAACAATTGAATATTAAAATCAATATATTATAGGTAATATGATGAAATTATAAATCTTTCTAAAATATTTTTTTTAATTGGTTACAAAATAAAACAATTTTGAGAACCATAACTCTGATTATTTATGCATTTATTGAGTACTCCAACTCAAGTCCAGAACGTGGAGGTATGTTTGCAAAGTATCCTGTCACGTGGGTACACCAGCCGCAAGCCACAAAGGAGGTAAGTTTGCAAAGTATCCTGTCACGTGGGTACACCAGCGGCAAGCCAGAAATTGGTTGATTATATTCATTGGTTACAAAATAAATCAATTTTGACAACCATAACTCTGATTATTTATGCATTTATTGAGTACTCCAACTCAAGTCCAGAACGTGGAGGTATGTTTGCAAAGTATCCTGTCACGTGGGTACACCAGCCGCAAGCCACAAAGGAGGTAAGTTTGCAAAGTATCCTGTCACGTGGGTACACCAGCGGCAAGCCAGAAATTGGTTGATTATATTCATTGGTTACAAAATAAATCAATTTTGACAACCATAACTCTGATTATTTATGCATTTATTGAGTACTCCAACTCAAGTCCAGAACGTGGAGGTATGTTTGCAAAGTATCCTGTCACGTGGGTACACCAGCCGCAAGCCACAAAGGAGGTAAGTTTGCAAAGTATCCTGTCACGTGGGTACACCAGCGGCAAGCCAGAAATTGGTTGATTATATTCATTGGTTACAAAATAAATCAATTTTGACAACCATAACTCTGATTATTTATGCATTTATTGAGTACTCCAACTCAAGTCCAGAACGTGGAGGTATGTTTGCAAAGTATCCTGTCACGTGGGTACACCAGCCGCAAGCCACAAAGGAGGTAAGTTTGCAAACTATCTTGTCACTTGTGTACACCAGCCGCAAGCCAGAAATTGGTTGATTATATTTATTGAAAATATTGATTCTACTTGAAATTTCTGTAGATTGTCTAACATTTTTTTGTCATTATAAAATCTATTACAGGTGCAAAGAATTTTGGAAGGAGAGGCTGCTATTAGAAAGGAAGGAGAGAGTGAAGCAGGAAAAGGAGCATTACGATTAGCAAGCACGCTTATTTTTAGGTTTTTGATGTAGGGTAAGGTAAATTTCCCGTAAACATCAAAATGCCAGAGGATTGCAATAGGAATATTACAGATTTACATAAATGCTTTCTTATGTGATATATGAAAATCTAAGTAATTGACAGTGGTCAATCCCAATAGGCTGGATTGTCTATCCCTTTGCAGTTATATTCCCAGTTCTAATTTCTCTATGAATTAATCAAATGATTATACTATCTATAATCCATTTTAAGGTCATGCTCATTGCTATTAAGCTTGAAACAACATGACAAAGATATAAAAAAACCAGGTTGCTAGCTAACTGTGCTTTCATTTCATTAAACAAAAGAAAAAAAAATAAGTTGCTGGCTAACCATGCTTTTTTATAAATGTTATTGCGTACCAGTTCAAACTTTATGTCATGAAAGAACACCCACGACAATGGAGAAACAACAGAAGAGGAGCTGTAGTTGAATTATGGCCAATTGAGTGTTGATCACCATCTAGTGGAATCACACTTTTGATCTGTATCAATATAGTACTACCTTAATTGTATTTAATCAGATTAAAGTTTTGAAGGAATAAAAATGGGATAGTTATAGTGCATGGGTTATCACGAATAATTTGAGTCATTGCTTTTCTAGATTTAGCGACATCATTGTACATTCTCATGATAGTATATACCTTTAGGTTATCACGATTGATTTTCCGATCCTCGATTGACCATCTCCATGTAATGAAGGAGTGTTTGTTCTGGTTGCAGATTCATGTCATTATTCACCTTAGCAATGAAGACTGCCACTCCTCTATTCAGTTCGTCTTGCCTGAGAGAGGGTTCTTTGTTCAAGCCCGTGGGGATTTCAGGTCCCCCAAGGGGTTTGTAGCAGATTTGATTCCTGGCCGAGCTCTAGGTCTCAGATTTTAAGAATAAGAGGAGTTGCAGGATGAGCTTTCTGCAGGGTCTCCATGCTAGACTGTCTCTCAGATCTCAAATTTATGAAGGTTACTGTGAGGGGAGCACGGAAATAAGAAAAGGTAGTATGGAAATGAAGGTGCGGCCTGGAAATGATGGTGCGGCCTGAGCTACTTATAGTTGCTTTCCCTCTTAAGCCAATCTGCTGCCAAGCGGTGCATGCAATACACTGCAATAAAACATGTGTCATGTCAAAAGACACTTGCCACGACAGTGCAAAACTGTGTTCTTCACTGCATAGAAGTCTAACAGTAAATGTTAGAAGAAGTAATGCTAAATACTTCTAACATTACTTGGTTTTATAAAGCTGCAAGTAAAAAGCTCACTTTATCATAAGCTTTGTTAGAAAAAATGACTGGGCTGCCTCGTTATGAGGCCAAATAAGAACCTTAAGTGTTTGATTGGTTGAGAAAGCGGCCAAGGTTACCGATTGGTGGAGAAAGCGGCCTAAATTAAGGGATCAATGATATTGATAGGTGGAAAAAGTGGCTTTGAATTTGTTTGAATGCAAACTTAGGAAAAATACTTCATATTTTGTTTTGTTTTGTGTGCAGTTCAATTGAAAACGACGGCAAGGCCGTTCATAGAGTCCCTGCTAGCCGATGGCAGGGACTAATAAGTAAATTGCAAAATTGTTTAAATAAATATCACAATTATTAAAAGAAAATAACATGCACAAAAATTAACATTACAAATGAGGAAAATGAACTAAAGTGGAGAAATGTACAAACAAAACTTCACTATCAACTGCTTTTTTATATGAAACAAAACAATTAACATTAAAAAAAGAAAAGTGGGTGACAGTTGAAGGGACGATCAAATACAACATGAAAACTGATTGTTTGTTTATTTTCATTTGAAATGAACAATGTAACACCAATGCCAGATGGATATTTCAGATGCCCCAGTTGTTGTTGGTTTTACTGGTTATTAACAAGAGGTGGAGCAATGGTATCCAGCAACACCATATTTTACAAACAAACGTACAACCTGTATAGAACAGAAAAACTTGTTTGAATATGAAATTCATTGGTGTATATAATGTCAGATATCTGGGGTAGCTGTTATGAAGTACGTAAATATAACATAAATACTCGTGAAAGACAAATGAAATCTGTGTACTCAAAGGGGGCGGTGGAGATTCTACAAGTACCAGCTCGCTCACATAAAAATGGGTGACAGCGGGAAGTGTCTACAAATCTGACTCTTTTTGCTTCTCACAGGGATTGTTTCTCACAAAGTGTGGGTTATTAATGTATTAGGTAATGGATCATCTCCTAGTCGTTTATACATCTTTATATTCTTTTTTTATAATTATTTATTTCGAATTTGGAATTATTGTTATAGAATTAATCTTGACATTACACTTGTCTCATCATCATGCAATCTAGGAAAAACATAGGTGCTAGTCCACTCCAAATTCTAAGATACTAGCACAACCACAAGTAAATTGGTCACTGAATAGATACACCCAACCAGAACATTAAACTAATTAATACAAACATAAAATAAATACTATTTAATAAAAAAGAAATCTTATTCTTACCTCTTTCTTTAACCACCACTCAAGTGAAAGTTTTTCAAAATCTTAATCAAGATGCATTTAAGCATAGCAAGATATCAGCTCTATTATAAGCAATCAAATATCATCTCTATTGTAAGCAATCAAAGTGAGCCACCTTTAAATTAGAAATATAGATACCGCATATACACCTCAGCCTCAATCTATGTTATTTTGAATCAAGGTATAAAATACATAAAACTACACTACTACACAAAGGGGTTTTGGAGAAAATAATTTGAGACAATATTTGTGTGATTTTTCTTAACTTGAGACAAAAATAAGAAAGAGTGTATTCTCTTGAATCATTGTCTTTAAGCCATTGCCTTAAATTATTGTCTCAAACTATCTTCTCTATAGAGACCACATAAAATTAGTTAATTAAAGACCATATTGTCTTTGTAAATAATACAAAAATCTCAAGTATTGTCTTAACAGAGAAATTTTCTTAAAAATACAGTGCAATATCATCTCTTAATTTATTATAGGGCACGGTGAAATCAAACCACCGAACTCCATGCATATTCTCTTCCACTGATCTAGCACCTTTTAGAAAATCAAAAGAAAGGAGCAAATAGTTGTTGTACTACTAAGTGAGGTCGTAAAATATAACTATATATATAATAACATAACACATCGATACCAGATTATTATATGATCGAAGTAGAAAAGAATGTGATATAACTATATCTCAATTTGATAAATGGATAATCAAAACTCAAAATCTCCTCAAAATGCCAGAAATATCAACACAATTACCTTGATTTGACAAGCCACCATCCAAGTGGAAAAATAGACCGCGAACAAGTGGAGAAGTACTGCTTGAGGAGGAGAATGGCACTCTCCAAAACCCTTGCAGCTCGGGTGATGTCACCATGGTGTCCTGCAGCTCTCCTTCTGCTACAGCGAAGCTCTCCTCGGGGGTGCTGAGTTTCCTGTCTTTCTTGTCTCTTAAGGGTTCTTCCCTCTGCGCCCTGAATCGTTGCCTGGACCTGTATGTTTCTTCTCTGCGGCATTGTTGCCATCTCTTTCGAGCCTTTTGGACCTGTTTCCAAGCTCAGGTTCTTGGGTTCCCGGGTAAGCAGTTTGTGGTCTCGTTTTACCATCTTTCAGTGTTTATTGTTACCTCTGTCCTTAGGGTTCCTTTTATCTTGAGTCCCATTGCTTATGAGGGTGGATACCAGCTATTAGCCCCTCTTGGAGTCCCTCCCCTTCAACGGGGGACTAGTACCAACCAAGATTTCTAAAAAAGTGGGAAGTAAATCATTTTTTGGGCTATACTGGTGGTCGTCGTCCCTTCCACCACCCTTGCATGGGAATATTTCTTCTTTTTCCTCTTACGGTTTTTTGAGTACTGGGTTGACTTTTGCTTCTCTGTTGTATGACGAGGTGGTCCTATTTTTTTGGGTTCTCTTTCTCAACCCTCCTAGAAGCTTCTCTGTCCCTATCAGTCTTTTTCCTAGCTCCCGTTGACTGGATATTCCTCTGTGATTTGATCTCTTTCTCCCTTGATCACTTGCTTGCGGAGCTTTGTGGGTTTTGTTCTATTTTCTTTGTTTTTTTATCTTTCTATAGGTATTGGCTTGGGCATCTTCTCCTTTTCTCCATAGCAATTTCTCTGTCTCCTTGGTGGGTCGCTGACCTTTGGGTTTCGGCCATTGACCTTAGGGTTTTCTGTATGGTTCGTGTTCACACTTTGTGAGCTCTTTGATCAGGGTTTGTCTGTCGTGGGTCCCTTTCTTATCCTTTGTCATTATCCCTGGACTCTCCATAGATTCCTGGGTCTTTCTCTGTCGGCCACCACGTTGTTGGGGTTTGTTGATTGTGGTTCCCCTTATGGCTGAGTCAGATCCTCAGTCACGTTTCCACAGAAAGAGAAAGACTAAGTGTGTTAAGGCCCTTGAGGGGCGTTATAGGTTCGTCCTTGGTCATGATGTATATTTGGAATGGGTGTCATCCCTCTGCTCCCGCGCTCTTATTGGTCATTTGGAATATTGTCATATGGACAAAGCTTCATGGGTTAGCTGGGCCATGGAGCATTGGAAGCCTCTGTTTGATTACATTCTGACTGTCAGCTTATTATCTAATGGTTGGATCGTGTTTGTATTTTTGGACGCTGATCACTGTATGCGGGCTCTTGAGGGCATTTGGCGTGTTGGCAAAGGGTCTCTAGTGCTTGGTAGATGGCACTCCAATTTTGATCCCTTACGGGAGAGGATTTCTAAGAGGCGCTTGTGGGTCCTCTTACCCCACCTCCCCTTTCCGCTCTAGAGCAGACATATTCTCGAAGGCATTGGCAATACCATTGGGAGGTTCATATCGGTTGAAGACGATTTCCATCTGATATATGATAAGAGAGTTGCAAAAATTCTTGTGGAAATGGATATTTCTTGTGGGTTACCAGCTGATGTGGAGGTATTATGCCATGATCGCCTGCTGGTTTAGAAATTGGATTACATGCAAGTCCCCTTTCGATGCAGTGGTTGTCTCTCTGTGGGCCATTTGAGGAAATATTTCCCACAAAGGCATTCTGCTGGCACTTCTCCGGTCTCCTCAGCAATTGGAACGCCCTCATCCCCAGCCTCTCATGTGAAGGATCTCAATTGTTCTCCAGGTTTGTCGAAAGTCCCCTCCCTGTCTACTGCTTTGGTTCCTGATACTTTTTTGGAGGCCGTGGATAATTTAATTGTGTCACATAAAAATTCTACTCCTCCCCTTTCATTTCACTCTGCAGAGCTTCCCTCTCCGTCTCATTTGACTCCTCCTTCTGACTCGATCTCCCTTCCTCCACTAGATTCTTCCTCTACAGTCAATGAGATTATCCCTCTCCCTCACCATCTTGTCATTGCTCATCCCCTGAACATCTAGCCAACCTTTCCACACTCGGGCATTCCTGCGCTTGACTTGAATGTGGATTTCCCCCCACTTTCACAAGATCTTCCTCCACGTGGACATATCCCCTCCCCACCCAGTCCTACCTCTTCCCCCTCTTTCTCTGACCCCTCCCTCAAAAAATCCCTCCCTATTTTCACTGCCACCTCCCCCTCTTCTCCCTCCACCCTCCACATAAAATCCATTCGGTTTGCTAATGTGACTGTGAGGAAGCCACCCAAAGGGAAAAGGAGCATAAAGGCAGATCTTTCCTCTGATTCTCCCCCTTACATCCCTCTATCTGTTCGTATTGAGGAATCTGACAGAGACTACTCTTCCAGGGGACTTAGAGCATTGACCCCCTCCAGAGAGTTTTCTTAATGTTGATTCTCTCTTTAAACTCTCGGGGTCTAGGAGGGCAGACCAAATCTCTCAACCTTCGTTCTCTTTTCAGTTCTCTTAAACCTGATATCATTCTGTTACAAGAAACTATGTGCAGTGATTCTCCAGCTCTTATCACCTTTTCTAAATTACTCCCCTCCTGGGAGTACTGTGCTATCAGTGTGAAGGGACTTTCGGGTGGTCTTCTCTCTGCTTGGAATCCTTTGATTGTCAACTACAAGGCTTATCATACTTGTGCAGGTATCCTTCTCCAGGCCTCTATTCGAGGGATGCCTCACCCTCTCAACATTCTGAATGTATATGGGCCTTACAGGGACCGTAAAATTTTCTGGGATAATGCTCTCAGAGGGGGCATTCTTAACCTTCCGCATCTGGTGATTGGGGGGACCTTAATCTTATCCTTCGTTCATCAGAATTTTGGGGAGTCAAAGCCTCTTTTGACCCTCTTTTGAACCACTTCCTTTCCCTCTTCAAATCTGTGGGGTTGGTGGATGTGGCTCCTTGTGTATCTGGGCCTACTTGGTGCAATGGCCGAGCTGGCAGTGAGGGTATCAGCAAGCGTTTAGACAGATTCCTTATCTCTAATACACTGATTCCCTCTCTGGGGGTCTATAAGACCTCGATCAAGTGCTTGGATATCTCTGACCATTTCCCTATTGTATTTGAGTGGAATATCTGGAAGGGGTAACATGATTACCCCTTCAAATTTAATCGATCTTGGCTTGAGGATCCGGACTTTATTGCTTGGTTTATACGAGAGTGGGCTTCATCTTTTAATCTGGATTCTATTTTTGACATTGAAGATCTTTGTCTCTCTTTGAGGAAGCTCAAATTTTCCACTAAGAGGTGGACCAAAGAAAAATCTGACAGTCTGGTATTGGAATTCACCAACTTGGAATTAGCAATAGAATCCATCCTTGCTGGTCCTTCTAAGGGCATCCTCACTTCGGAGCAGATTGTCACCCTGTCACGTTTGAATGCTGAGAGACATAGAATCCTGAACCATTTTCTTCTCACTTGGCAGCTGAAAAGTAGAAATAAATGGGCCTCTCAGGGTGACTCGAATACTAAGTTTTTTCATGCTGTTGCCTCGGGGAGAAGGGTTCATAATTCTATCTGGTCTCTTGTAGACCATGATGGGGTTTTGATTGAGAATGAGGCTTCTTTGAAGAAAATGGGTAAATATTTATTTGCTAATATTTACAAAGATGAGGGTTCTACTAGCCTTGAGGTTCAACTAAAAGTTATCATGCTCTTTCCTAGATTTATCCCCTCTGATAAGTCTTCTCTCCTCTCTAAGCCAGTGAGTCTCCTTGAAATTGAACTCGCTCTCAAAGCTTTTAAAAAAGATCGTAGTCCGGGACCTGACGGTTGGCCTGTTGAATTCTTTTTACATTTCTTTGATATCCTGAGTCCTATTCTTCTCAAGGTTATTGACCAGACAAGGGTGACGGGGTTTGTTCCCCCTTCTTTGAACTCGACTTTCCTGGCTCTCATCCCAAAGAAGGATATTCCCCGTACCTTTGTTGATTTTTGTCCCATATCCTTACGCAACCTGCTCTATAAACTTATTGCTAAAATTATTGCTGGGAGGCTCAAGCCTTTCTTGGATGTAGGTATCTCTCGTGAACAATTTGGCTTCCTTAAAGATCGTCAAATCTCTGAGCCTATTGGTATTGTTCAGGAGGTTCTTCACTCCATCAAGACTAAGAATCTTTGTGCTTTCGTTCTTAAGCTTGACCTTACCAAGGCTTTTGATCGTGTGGATTGGTCATATGTCAGACTCGTCCTGATCCAAATTGGTACTCCCCTTCTTACTGTTAATTGGATTATGGCTTGTATCTCTTCTGTCAATTTCGCGGTACTGGTTAATGGTACCCCCTCGGCCTTCTTCAATGCTTTGCGTGGTATTCGTCAAGGCTGTCCTTTATCCCCCCTCCTCTTTATCCTTGTCATAGAGGGTCTTAGTCTTCTTATTCGGGATGCTAGAAGCAACGGTCTCATAAAAGGAATTCAAATATCTCCCTCCCTTGCTCTCTCCCATCTGCTCTTCATGGATGATGTTATCTTGATGGGATCTGGTACTCTCCTTGATTGGTCAGCCTTTGATGTAATTCTTGAAACTTTCAGCAAGGCCTCTGGTATGAAAATCAATGTTGAAAAGTCTTGTCTTGTCTTCTGTAATATGGACAATGCAGTTCAAAACTCCTTTGCTAATTCTATGCCCTACAGAATGTTACCTCTTCATTCTGGTTTCACTTATTTGGGTTATTTTCTTAAACCTCTTGGGTATCGTGTAAATGATTGGTTTTGGCTGCTCCAAAAATTTGAAAAGAGAATTAGTAACTGGACCTTCCAGTATCTCTCCCTGGGAGGCAGACTAATTCTAGTTCAATCTGTCCTTTCTAGCATTCCTGTATATTGGATGGGACTTGCACCTATCCCTACCACCATCTTGCAGAAGCTCAGAAGTATCATGTTTAAATTTCTGTGGGGATCCTCTGATAAAAATAAAAAGTTTCACCTGGCAAGCTGGGATGACCTGTCATGGCCCAAGGAATGTGGGGGCTGGGGTATCAAAAACCTTCAATGGTTCAGTATTTCACTCCGTCTCAAAATTTTTTGGAGGGTTCTTCAATCCAATGGTTTGTGGTCTCAAGTTCTTCACACAAAATATATTAAATGTTCCATTGTGGTTGAATGGCTCAGGAATAAGAATTTTATCACGCGCTGTTCTTCTGTTATTTGGAGAGGCTTTCTTCAGACCCTCCCTTGGATGGGCTCACATTTAGCATGGCAGGTGGGGAACGGTGAAAATATTGTCCTTGGTATCAATCCTATTGTTGGTTTGCGGTCCTCCTTCAGTTTCCCTGACGATCTGCGGTCTTACCTGGAAGACCTGAATATTTGCTCCCTCGCATAGGCCCATAATTCTCTGTCTTGGAAATGCTATTGGTATACTGCAGAAGATTTGGATCCTGGTGGATCTTACTCTACTATCTGGAATAATTTCATTGATAGTATCATTGGTGCAGGTATTTGACTCTCTAACAGTTCAGACGATCTTGTTTGGACCTATAAAAAGAATGCTGGTCCTATCACAGCTAAGGCGGTTTATGATTGTATTGTTTTTTCTCACTCTCCCCCGGCTCCTGGTCTTGCAGAGCCCTCTCTTTGGAACAAAATCCTTTCCATCAAAATATCATGCTTTATTTGGCTCACTATTCGGAATAAGATCCTCTCCTGGGAGAATCTCCAAAAAAGGGGCTTTCATGGCCCTAGGATTTGTGTTCTTTGTTGCGCGGATGAAGATACTGTTGAGCATTTATTTAATAATTGCTGTTTTTGGAGGATGGTTGGTATTCATGTTTGTGATATCTTAAACATCCCAGCCTTTGCTCCCTCTACTTCGATTGGGGAGATGATCAGAATATGGATTGATAACATGCCTAAGAACTCACCCTATTTCTCACTCCCTTTCCATATGATGTGGATCTTTTGGAAATTGCGCAACCGGGTTTTATTTGAGGGGTAAAAAAGGAATACTTTCAGCCTGATTAAGCAGATCATCAGTACTGTAAAAGCTCACCCTTCGCCGATTGCATCAAGGAAAGTCCGAAGAAGATTATTGGGATGTGCTCCCTGCATGATTTTTCCCTGTGGCTTTATGGATGGAGCCTCTAAATGTATGACTGTTGGTGTGGGCTATTGTATTTTCATTAATGAGACACATCACCTGGAATTTTCGCTGGGGGTCGGATATGGCACTAACACAAAAGCGGAATTGCTCAGCTTATGGGCTCTTCTCCATTCATCCCAAATGATGGGGATCCCTCTTGCCCATGTATTTGGTGATTCATCAGTTATCATCAACTAGATGAAAGGATCGACTGCGCTCTCCCCACCAGACCTCAGGCACTGGTGTAGGGAGACAAAAAAGCTCATTGGCAGCTTTATGGACTTGTCTTTCTCCCACATCTATCGAGAGCACAATAGGTTGGCGGACCGTCTATCTAAAAAAGCGCACTCTTACCCTCAGGGTAAAGGTTTCTTTAAGGAGTTTTTTGAGAACCATTTGGTTACTCAAGATTCATTTCAGCTTTTCTGATTTTGATTGAGGGATGTTTTTTTCTTTCATAGATTGATGCGTAGAGCGTCCTCTTTTGGACAACTGTTTTCACCCCTTTTGGCACACGATAGATGTGGATGTGAGGACAGTCTCTCTTTATGATGAGACAGTATTCTGATGGGAACTTTCATTTGCTCTTACGCCTTTCCCCCTGGCGATTACCCTCTGGGTTGATGTGGCTGTTTTCTGGTTTGTAGTGCTTGCTGGAACCCGATTATTGGGTGATTGTTATGATGTCCTTTGATTCTTACTGTGAATATCAAGGCAGGCTTTTTTCTTCTTGAAAAAAATTGGAGAAGTACTGCTCCATTCATAGTGCAATTAAATGGCATTAACTAAAGCCATTAAATCCTGACTAGCCAGTTGCACACATCTTGGTGAAGCTCTGGGAGCAATGTACTGGATTCCAATGATATTAATGGAAACCATTGAATGAATGAGCCACCTGTCACCTTATGTCCTACAAGAAAGAGGCATATCGAGAATAAACCTTACTGAATACATAATTCCACTTACGACTGCTTACCCCATCACCACGCTGGGTCTTGGGGCACAAAGAACCAAGCAAACGTCACGTGCAAAATATCAATAGAAATTAAGTTAAATCAATATTTAAATAATTCAAAAAATAAAATTTAATCAAACTATATTAAAAACATTTGAAAACTAAAAAATTTAAATATGCCTATCAAATTAATTGACGTAACCAATTCATATATATTCCCTGTCCGAAACATAATAAATTTTAATATTTGATTTCAATGTAAATACATATTGTTAAAAAAATATTAAATATTTTTAAATATTCTATTTATTAAGTTTTTCAATACAAAATTAAAACATTACATACATTAAAGTAAAAAAGTAAATACATCATCAATATGCACATTAAATTTATTTATATATATATAATTGATTTTGTAAATTTTAAATGGACAAATCTAACAAAAATTTAAAAGATTCATATTAAAATTATATAATATAATTCATCATGTAACTTAAATGACCAAATCCAACAACATTCCACAAAAGATCCAATTTTGCATGGTAATTTCATTTTCCCTTTATTTTTCCTTTTTTTTAGGTTTTTCGGTCATAACTTCATCTCGGTCATGGCTTGCATTGGATGTTTGTTCACCTCCAACATGCCTTGTAGCCTGGTTATGTTTTATATTTTCCCTTTATTTTAGGTTTTTCAGTCATAACTTCATCTAGTTCATGGCTTGTGCTGGATGTTTGTTCACCTCCAGCATGCCTTGCATCCTGATTATGTTTTATAAACATGGCTTCCATTGATTGATGGTTGATGTTTTGTTTCCCTATTTTAGATTTTTCATTAAGTCTTTCTCTTGGTAGTCTTATTTTACTTCTAGATACTAACTGAATTAGGGAAAACCTTTTCGCCAGCCGAAGCAAAAAAAAATATATTCTATGTTTTTTTGATGCTCTTGACTCAAAGTGTTTGTTTGAGGAGCAATATAATCTTCATGTCATCCCAAATCGAGAGAGCATGGTAAACTCCAACAATTCCTTGGCTAATCAACAATCCATCTATCTCAGTAAGCACAAAGCCTAAGAATCCGCATACTGAGCATCCGCAGCACCCACAGTTTGAGGGCAGTCGTATCTGCCCATCTACTATAATGAGATATGCCCCTTCAATCAGTCATATCAGCTCATGTTAGCTAGCCTCCCCTCATCAAAAACTTGTGAATACAGAAGAAAGTGAGAAAGGAGAGCAAAATTAGTAAGCGAACCAGACCGAATTCTTTATTTCGTGTATGGGATTAATAAAGGAACAATTGTCTACCTCACCTATTTATTTGCATTAACCTTATATCCGGTCCAATATTGACAAATGGAATACATATGGGATATGTATGCCTACTGGGATGGGACCATTGTGTAGAGAGATGCGTGGGTTTCAACACAAGCAACTACAACTATTGATGTTGAAATTTCGAAACCCCAATAGAGTTATTATTCATTACATTAACAAAGTGGTAGGATTAAAAAACTATAATAAGCCAAAAGATTTATCAAACGTATCATACTAGATAATAATTCATTTATTGAGCTGGTCTTTGGGATTTGGAAAGCATTATTTTTACCTATACATTTTGCAGCATCAACTTTGGGGGCATCTGGCTTGTTATTACTCCACTTGGAACTTTTGTCAGGCCATATGTCCATTGGCTCTTTGGAAAACATCAAGACGAAGAAGTATACACATTAACCAAATCGTCCTCAACCTAGCGGATAATTTTAAAATGTAGTAATTAATTTACAACAGATATTTCTAATTGCTGATTGTTCCTAGCAGTCTTGTGCCATTTTCCATTTGGTCTGATATTTCATGTAAAATCAAGGAGTACTAGGCCAAGGTTTTCAGTCTTCTACCTTTCTTGACAAGAGAAACCAGTCTTTTTCATTTTTTGAAAAGAGAAACCATGGATATCGAAACCGACTATTTGGAGTCTTTTGAGCAGGTTCACTTACTGTATTATAGGGTTTACCCTTTATTTACATTTGATAATTCTTGTTTTAATTTCCATGTTAATCCTGGTCATGGTTATAGTTAAGCTATGAGGTTTTCTCGGAGCGTTTGCAACTCTCTTAGTTTACTTTGGGTCTGAGAATTCCAAGCTACGTGGGGAGAATAACCTCGAGGTACTTGGTAAGAACATAAATCTTTTCAAAATATTTATTTGATTCATTTATAGCTTTATCATTTCCTTGTTGAAAGGATAAAAAGAATGGGTGTTAACTCCAGTTTGTTTTTATTGCATATCAATCACTGGGTGACCATGTATATACATCCCACTTGATTGAATGGAAATACTATGCCAGGTATGTCCTCTGAGCATTTTTTTTGTAAGAGTTGCCATGGTAGTCCGAGAAGGTCACGCTTGGTTTGAAGAAGTGCCATAATTTAATCTTCATTATAAATGTAAATTATTTGTTTTCTATCTCCTGTAGTAATCGCTTTAGATTTGGCTCCCTGTCTTGGCCACTCTCGGTTCTATGATGTATGCATACGAAACAACGATTTCCCTTATGATGTTTATTAAGCATTGTGATTATATTTTTTTGTATGTGATATGGAATTCAATTCTATTACCATTTGGGATTTATTTTTATGAATGAATTGTCAATTTATTTCACTAAATCCATTTATTTATTTCCAGATGAAATTAAATAGGGGGAGTTCTGTAAAATGAAAAATTATCATTTGACCTCCATGCCCTCTACAATTCACCATTCATGGGTTTGATTTTCTAGAGCCAAAAACTGAAAACAGTTCAGTTATGATAGAGGGAAAGTGGTTAACAAACAGAGTTGTGCAATGCACAAAGAGAATAGAAAAGTGCTAAAAGCAAGGAATGACACAACAAGAACGCAACAAAGCCAGTCAAGTCTAATATTTTTATGTTTCTATACAAACATTGGATAGGAGGCATGATGAAGAATCTAGAAATGAAAATAGCAATAAAATCCTAGACTCAATAAGTACGAGGGACAGGTATTCACGTTAGGGCGAGGGAGCTAGATTCGGGAAGGAAAGGTGGAAATAACGTCAAAAACCATATCAAGGATACCTCACCTAGAGTCAAATTGTGAAATCTCTCATGTTCAGGTCAGCGAGCCTGTGGTAATCTGTAAAGGTGGTTAGCAGCAAGATACTTTATAACATGTTTTCTTTTACTATGTATATATATAAAATGAAAGAATGTAGAATAAATGTTAATCTGGACAACAATAGGGTCGTCAATGTATTGGGAAGGTTCGACATCAGCTCAGCAAAAGCCAAGGACTTCTTGGCCTTGAGGATGAACATGCCAAGTCTTCTGATAGGATAGTGAAAGAAAAGGCAGAGTCATACCGCTTACCTTATCAATCGCCTTTCTCCAGGCCCATTGGCCCATACCGCTTGTAAAGAGTTGTCCTAATCAAAAGGAAAACCATTGTGTTGGCCCATACCGCTTGTAAAGAGTTGTGCTAATCAAAAGGAAAACCACTGTGTTGGCTGGCAATTAAATTTATTAATTAAATAAATAATCCATTCCTAGACCTATACAGAAGTGGTCATTTTGCCAGGCATGGAAAATATCAAAATAATCTATGAAATAAAAAATGGCCATACAATTAAATCAACTAACTTTGTCTGGAAAGTGTACTCTTAGGGTAATTCCCCCAAGAGATGATGTGGTTTTGGAGTCACATTCACATAGGAGGAACCTTGAAAATCAGAAGCATTTTGGCATACCTTCATTATCAAAGAAAAACTAGTTCATGAATGTATGAAAAGAACCTATCCAAGGATTGGAACACTAGGTAGACGACCACTTGGGGAAATTGAAGACAGAACGAGAGAAAATGAGTCACAAACCGTAACAAACAATGCCGAACGAGCATTTGTACCATTAAACAGCCATTGAACATGACACTAAGCTAGCACTTGGTAGCAAGATAGTACGAGAATACATAAATGAGTGAGAGGATCAATGTAGCCCAGGCTGACAAGAAAAATAATAATGTCCTGATGATGACATCATAATGCAAAATAA
Organism: Pseudotsuga menziesii; assembly: GCA_001517045.1. Classification (NCBI taxonomy): domain Eukaryota; kingdom Viridiplantae; phylum Streptophyta; class Pinopsida; order Pinales; family Pinaceae; genus Pseudotsuga; species Pseudotsuga menziesii. Next base: position 191,474 of record LPNX010252858.1, read on the forward strand.
CAACATTTCGAATTGGGTTTTAGTAGTACTGTCAATTCATAACAAAACCTTCAAGGTTTCTTTCTTGCATCAAAATAGAGACTTACATAATATGAAGTGAGTATTCAGGAAGGAATTTCCTTAATGCCCATGCTCATGCTACAGAAAAGGTATGATTTTTGGACTAAAAACCAGAACCTGCTGAAACAATAATTCATAAGAAATCCAATACAAGCTGTGTGGAGATTGAACTCTTTAACACTCTCCCTACGTTGCGAATATTTGAAAGAAAAAAAAGCAAGCAAATATTTGAAAGAAAAAAAAGCAATATAATGCTGAATCTCGAATGCCCATTAAAAGCAATTAATTTACTTGAAGATCGATTCAAAGTGAGTTGAGCTATTTGGCCATTATTCAATAGATTAATAGTTCCCCATGAGATTTTGAAACTGTCATTGAAGCTGGAGGATTCGACTGAGGACACAATAAGAATGAAGAATTAACTTATATTTATCAACTTTAAATAAAATCTTCTCAATTCCAAATGACTGATACTACTGATCTTCATCGCCTATGCTAGATTTCAAATCTTGGATTCTCAAACAATTCAGTTACTCAGGTTTACAAAATTTACAAAAATCAACCATAACTTATTACAATTCAGTTACTCAAGTTTACAAAATTTACCTATTCAGCACCAAACACTAGAAAAAATTGTATTCATACCAAAAAGAAGAGGCGTTGAGAGTGGTTTCGAATCCCCTACACTCCATTGGAAACAAGCGCTGTGGTAATCCGGTTGTCGTTTCCACATTTCCATTAACATATGGAAGCCTTCTATATTGTGTACCTCAATGAGGAAAATAAAAATGAAGAAAGCCAGCTTCACTAATGTTGCCATGGTCTTATCCAGGTGGAGTGTTGCATGAACATTGATTACATCCATTATCCATGTGGAGTGTTGCATGAACATTGATTACATCCATTGCATGCAGCTAGACAGGAGTTACAAAATCTTTGTTAGAGTGTCGGAGTAATGGACTGCATGCATCTGGATTGCTTGTACCAAACAATTGTGAGGCATCTCCACAGTGATTATCCCAATGCTTGCTTAGGTTAGCTCGTCGCCGGGTCTTGGGGCACAAAGTCCAAAGCAAACATCACCTGCAAAATACCAATAGAAGCTAAGTGAAATAAGTATTTAAATAATTAAAAAAATAAAAATTAACCAAACTATAGTAAAAACATTTGAAAATAAAAAATTTAAATATGCCTCTGAAATTAATCCACCTGACCAATTCATATATATTCCCTGTAGGGAACATAACAATGTGTAACTTATGCACAATATTATATGTTATTATATAACTTGTTTTCTTAAAGGTTAGCTTATGGACTTAAATAATGCATATTCAAGTATTAGTTAGGTATTTATACTCATATTATTAATGCAATTATCAACCAAGTAAGAGATTTGCATCATTTTACTTTTACTAAACTTAATGGAACACATCCCTTTTTAGATGGATGTTAGTTGAGTAATTATGTGTTATGTGTTGATTTATTGTTTATTTGGTTTCCTTACTATGTAGATCTTCTTAGGTCAAGAATAACTCTTATATCTTTATTTTGTTCTTTTAATTGAGAATCAATAGATTGTTAGTTGTGATATAATGAATATTGGTTTTTTTCATTCCATAATCATTTAGGGTATTATGTTTTAATGAGCTAAAGAGTCTTTAGATGACCAAGGCATGTGATTCCCTCTACATCATAACACTAGTTCCATTGTCAAAATCTTGTTGTTTGTATTGTATCAAGGGAGGATAATATATTGTACCTCGGGAGGTACCTAAGAGGATAATGCTATGTATTGAGGCCATGTTTATTAAATAAGGCCTATGTAGTGTAAAACATATTAATTGTTATAGTTATTTCTAGTATGTTGTAACCTTCTAGTAATCACCTTCTCACAAGGGTGTGTGCAAGAAGTTGAGGGACCCTTGAGATGCAATGGTGGAGTGAAGTCATTCACTCTTGATCCAAAAAAAAGAAATCAACCCAAGCAACACCGAACCTGCCAAGCCTAGTCCCAAGGCTGGCAATGGTCATGCCAACTAGGCTAGTAAACAAAATCGCGCCCCCGTTTTAGCAAAGTAAATCGCGTGCGCGATTTCGTTTGCTAAAACGGGGGCGCAATTCTTAAAATCTGTTTTTTATTTTTAAACCGGCCGAGGCCGTCCCTTTCTCATTTTCGGTACGGCTATTGGAAGAAGAAGACGAAACCTCGACTGTGCATACGCGATTTTGGGTGTGCTTGAGCCCACCATCTCCACCTTTGGATTTTAACCTTCCCTTTGTGAGGTAATTTCTTCAATTTTTGTCATGTTTTTTTCATTTTCTACATCAATTTATTTGCCTTGTCTACAATTGCTTTCAAAATTCTAACTCAATTGCTTTCAAAATTAGAGCAATGTCAATATAACAACTTCCATACTCATCCCACAAGAATAATAAGTGTGTTTTGGCAATGTCATCATCAAGGGAAAGACATGTATACATCTTTCCATGATTTCTACTACCCTCATGCTTTCCACTTTTGTATTCCATCATCATTCTCCTGACAGTATATAGTCACGGGTCTTCATGTGGAGAAGAAGTTCAAGATTTTTCTGCTGTAGATGAAATGATTCATGGGAAGAGTGTAACCAGTAGTTTCTAGGCTGCCATAAATTGAAATATCAATGTGGTAAAATCTTCACTCATATGAATGGATATTCATGAAGATTGATAGGAACCTCACCTCTCAATAGTAACTCAAAATTTAGACCAAATTCATCAACAATTCACCAAAAAATATTGGCACTACAACAATCATCCAAGTTTAAGGTGCAAATATATGATCTGTCCAGATTGAAAGCCTTTCTTTTATAATCTCTTTAGCTAAAGTCATTTCTCAAATGAATATAGAAATACTAATTTATTACATATTTTTATACTATTCACCCACCCATGTGACACTACATGCACAAGTGATGTTTCTTTAAATTCCAAATAAATATTATTCATCAACTTCATTCTATTTCATTGACCCACTTCTACACACTTTCCTATGTTCATATGTTTTCTGGGTTCAGTTTTCTTCTCCTTATGATATGTGTGCACTTGTGTGAGTCATTTTTAAATAAAAAATATTTAGTTCATATTCTAGGCACAACTTTCGATTGTACTCCTATTTCTTATTTATACTACCTAAACATTTAAATCATACATCACTTATATGGCAATCAACAATACATATTCATTTTCTTGAAATTTTCTTCATAATGAATGAAATACATATGCCTTTTTTTTTTATGGATGTTTAGTAATCATATTTGATACCAAGGGTGTCATGCTTCCACATGCCCTTTAAGTTTTTATTCGGTGTAGGGATAGTATAATGATTGAAACTAGGTTAAATCATCTTGTTCTTACCTCATGAGAGACTAATGATCACTAATAAATATGGATGGGTTAGAAATTCACCCTCATCATAGCTCCTACATATTTGTTGAATATCA
>LPNX010252858.1:211180-253134 GCA_001517045.1 Pseudotsuga menziesii
AGATGATGATGATGAAGGTGATGATGATGATGAGGATGATGATGATGACGTTTATGATGATGATGGTGATGATGATGTTCATGATGATGATGGTGATGATGATGATGATGATGTTCACGATGTTGATGGTGATGATGAATGATGATGAATGATGATGACGATGATGAAGGTGATGATGATGATGATGATGAGGATGAGGATGAGGATGAGGATGAGGATGATGATGATGATGTTCATGATGTTGACGGTGATGATGATGATGATGATGATGATGACGATGATGAAGGTGATGATGAGGATGAGGATGATGATGAAGGTGATGATGATGATGAGGATGATGATGATGATGTTCATGATGATGATGGTGATGATGATGTTCATGATGATGATGATGATGAGGATGATGATGATGTTCATGATGTTGATGATGTTGATGATGATGATGATGACGATGATGAAGGTGATGATGGTGATGATGATGAGGATGACGATGATGATGTTCATGATGATGATGAATGATGATGATGTTCATGATGTTGATGGTGATGATGATGGTGATGATGATGATGTTGATGGTGATGATTATGATGGTGATGATTATGATAAGGATGATGATGAACATGGCAATGTTGATGATGATGATCGATGATCAATGATCATGGTGATGATGATGATCATGATGAAGATGAATATGAAGATAATGACGATGATGATCATGTTGATGATAATGATGATGATGACAATGGTGATGATGATGAAGATGATGAGGAAGGTGATGATGATGATGATGTTGATGACGACGATGGTGATGATGATGTTCATGATGTTGATGGGGATGATGATGAGGATGATGATGAGGATGTTCATGATGTTGACGGTGATGATGATGATGAGGATGAGGATGAGGATGATGATGATGATGTTCATGATGTTGTTGGAGATGATGATGATGAGGAGGATGATGATGATGATGATGATGATGAAGGTGATGATGATGTTCATGATGTTGATGGTGATGATGATTATGAGGATGATGATGATGAATGATGATGATGTTGATGATGATGATGATGATGATGATGTTCATGATGTTGATGGTGATGATGATGATGATGATGATGAGGATGATGATGACGATGTTCATGATGTTGATCGTGATGATGATGATGATGATGATGGCAATGATGGCAATGGTGATGATGATGATGATGACGATGGTGATGATGATGGTGATGATGATGAAGATGATGGTGATGATGATGATGCTGATGAGGATGATGATGATGATGTTCATGATGTTGATGGTGATGATTATGATAAGGATGGTGAAGGTGATGATGATGGTGACGATGATGACAATGACGACGATGGTGATAATGTTGTTGTTGTTGATGATGATGATGGCAATGATGGCAATGGTGATGATGATGATGATGACGATGATGATGGTGATGATGAAGGTGATGATGGTGAAGATGATGATGATGAAGATGAACATGATGAAGATGATGATCATGTTGATGATGATGACGAGGAAGGTGATGATGATGATGATGTTGATGACGATGATGGTGATGATGATGATGAGGAAGGTGATGATGATGATGATGTTGATGACGACGATGGTGATGATCATGTTCATGATGTTGATGATCATGAAGTTGAAGATGATGATGATGAATTTGAAGATGATGAAGAAGATGAAAATGATCATGAAAACTATTTGTGGTTTTAACAAACGCGCACGTGATTTTGTATGCACAAAACGCGCACGCATTTTGTTTTTATATAACGTGCATGCATTTTGTATGATTAAATCGCGCTTGCGTTTAGTTTAAATTCAAAAATATATTCCCTCCAAATGATAAGGCCGAGCCTCCACCCATGCTTTCATGTAATTCCTATGCCTATGTGTCTGCTTTGTACTTTGCTTCGGATTCAACATGCTTGTGCCTTGGAGTATGATAAACCATGGCAAATTCAACGTTATATCCATATTTTCAATATGCTCGTGTTTAGCGGTTCGTCTGATTATGCTGCACACCTCCATTTTTTTTGAGATTTTAGAAACAGATATGGTTTTTTTTACAGATTCTAAATATGTAAATTTTAACATGATTACATAATTTTTTCTATTTTTTTCTTATTTATCTTCTGTCATCACTCCTCAACTCAAAAAACACACTGGTAGTGTTTCGTCGATATCTCTTTCGTTTCTGAACCATTTAAAAAAAAAAATGTATGGTGCACTAAAGAACACCAACCTCTACATGCTATAAAAAACCCATTTCCAAATAATTGCATTAAGACATTCAAATGTTGCACCCACAATTGACGTACCGTTTTCGAGGTTTGATCTCTTAGATAATTAAAAAAAAAATCAAAAATATTATTTTTATTATTAAATATAAAAAATAGTCGTGCACTAGTCCTATATGTTCTCTATATGTATACCGGTTTTCATAAGTTTATTCCATCATTTAGACACTCAGACGCTGCACCCACAAAAACATATACCTTATAATTTTTCCAAAAAATAAAAAGTGCCCGTTAAAATTTATCTAACTTTATATAGTTAACAGCATTTTCAACAGAAAAAAATATATATTTGGAAAGGTCATTCAATTTCCTACATTTCTTGTTTTTTACTGATCGCAAGATTCATCGTGTAAGTGTCTCAAAATATCCATGCAAGTTGATGGATGTCTGTTTTTTCAGTTTTGTATTGCATCTAACGTGCCAAAAGAGACCCTCAACTTCTTGCACACACCCACAAACTAGTTGGATAGTCCAAGTGAGAATAAGATGAAACTCTATAATGACTTGAGTGGTGGAGAAGAGAAACATTAATTGATAGTATCTAAAGAGTCAAGAATCTAGAATGGTAAGAGCCACAAACTAAATTTATAATAGAACCATTACCTTCAAGAAAAATATTATCTTTATAGCATTGTAAGCTATCTTCCTTTGTTAATAAACAGACTATTGTTAGCTAATGTATTTATATGCTTGTAGAATTGTGTTTGTCCATAGGAATATCCTCCCATTCCCAATTCTCTTGGTCCCAATGGGCATGAGCATCCTAACTCATTGAGTATTCACCTTTTTGATATATGTCTATTCATGTTTTGTTTTAGCTTGGTTACTAACTAGTTTTGTGATGAGGAAGCATTTTTAGTAATTAGATATTTACACTTCATTACGGATTTGAGAGGGTGTTCATTTGTGATAGTGGTTATCGAGTATTCTCTCTATTATGTATTTCATTTCTAGATTTTGTTCATTGATCCTTCAATTAAGATTTAGTGAGTTGCATTTTGGCATATTACATTTGTTGCATTTGATTCATTGCGTTAACCCCATCTTCACTTTTATTCTTGTGTTTTACATTTAGTAGTTATATTAGTTAGATATAGAGCATAATAGAACACCTTAACTTGCATATAATAATTGGGTAACCAAAGAGGCATCTATTTCAATAAAAGAAGGTCTAATTAGGACCTAATTAGGACCTCTTACTAAGTAAGACTCCTTAGTTGACAAAGGTATTTTATTGTATTAAATGAATCTAAAAAATAATACTATAAGATGTGAAGAACTCCAAAACTCTATTGTAAATAGATTGTAAGTTAAAATAAATAAATAAAATAAGATAAACACAAAATTAGAATATAAATCATACAAATTAAAAAATGAAAGACCATGAAATTACAAAATTACAAATTGCATGTAATTTAAGGCTCAATCCATTAACTAAAAGCAAAAGCAAAAGTAAATTGCAAAATTGTTTAAATAAATATCACAATTATTAAAAGAAAATAACATGCACAAAAATTAACATTACAAATGAGAAAAATGAACTAAAGTGGAGAAATGTACAAACAAAACTTCACTATCAACTGCTTTTTTATATGAAACAAAACAATTAACATTAAAAAAAGAAAAGTGGGTGACAGTTGAAGGGACGATCAAATACAACATGAAAACTGATTGTTTGTTTATTTTCATTTGAAATGAACAATGTAACACCAATGCCGGATGGATATTTCACATGCCCCAGTTGTTGTTGGTTTTACTGGTTGGTTATTAACAAGAGGTGGAGCAATGGTATCCAGCAACACCATATTTTACAAACAAACGTACAACCTGTATAGAACAGAAAAACTTGTTTGAATATGAAATTCATTGGTGTATATAATGTCAGATATCTGGGGTAGCTGTTATGAAATACGTAAATATAACATAAATACTCGTGAAAGACAAATGAAATCTGTGTACTCAAAGGGGGCGGTGGAGATTCTACAAGTACCAGCTCGCTCACATAAAAATGGCTGACAGCGGGAAGTGTCTACAAATCTGACTCTTTTTGCTTCTAACAGGGATTGTTTCTACGAAGTGTGGGTTATTAATTTACTATGTAAGACTTATCTATGGATCATCTCCTAGTCGCTCATACATCATTATATTCTTTTTTTATAATTATTTATTTCGAATTTGGAATTATTGTTATAGAATTAATCTTGACATTACACTTGTCTCATCATCATGCAATTTAGGAAAAACATAGGTGCTAGTCCACTCCAAATTCTAAGATACTAGCACAACCACAAGTAAAGTGGTAACTAAATAGATGCACCCAACCAGAACATTAAACTAATTAATACAAACATAAAATCAATACTATTTAATAAAAAAGAAATCTTATTCTTACCTCTTTCTTTAACCACCACTCAGTGAATGTTTTTCAAAATCTTAATCAAGATGCGTTTAAGCATAGCAAGATATGAGCTCTATTGTAAGCAATCAAAGTGAGCCACCTTTAAATTAGAGATATAGATACCACATATACACCTCAGCCTCAATCTATGTTATTTTGAATCAAGGTATAAAATACATAAAACTACACTACTACACAAATGGGTTTTGGAGAAAATAATTGAGACAATATTTGTGTGAATTTTCTTAACTTGAGACAAAAAAGGGAGAGTGTGTATTCTCTTAAATCATTGTCTTTAAGCCATTGCCTTAAATTATTGTCTCAAACTATTTTCTCTATAGAGACCACATAAAATTAGTGAATTAAAGACCATATTGTCTTTGTAAATAATAAAAAAATCTCAAGTATTGTTTTGATAGAGAAATTTTCTTAAAAATACAGTGCAATATCATCTCTTAATTTATTATAGGGCACGATGAAATCAAACCACCAACCTCCATGCATATGCTCTTCCATTGATCTAACACCTTTTAGAAAATCAAAAGAAAGGAGCAAATAGTTGTTGTACTACTAAAAATTCCTATAATACTATACTGAAAGATGTCTTGTTTTTATAACTAATGATGTCTCACTCTTTGTGTTTATTAGAATACAATCATACTATAGAAATAGCCTTCCCTCAATTTCTCATAATATAATTTTCTCTAACCTTGCATGCATTACTAGTTTAACAATAGATAAAACTAAACCCACTCCTTGTACTAAAAATTCCTATAATACTATATTGGAAGATGTCTTGTTTTTATAACTAGTGATGTATTACTCTTTTTGTTTATTAGAATACAATCATACTATAGAAATAGTTTTTTCTCAATTTCTCATAATATAATTTTCTTTGAACGTGCATGCATTACTAGTTTAACATTAGATAAAACTCAACCCACTCCTTGTCACCTCCTTGTTCTTTAATAAATTTGGTTTTATCTTAATTTAAAATTTAGAATACATTTGTAGTCTAATAATCCTTGCAAGCATTTTCATTGTGTAGTTTAACTATCAAACACTTTTGATATCCTCCTTGTATAGTTGGATCAATCTTTAATAAATTTGGTTTTATCCTAATTTTGAATTTTAGAATACATTTGTAGTCTAATAATCCTTGCAAGCATTTTCATTGTGTAGTTTAACTATCAAACACTTTTGATATCCTCCTTGTATAGTTGGATCAACAATTCCTAGGACCTCAAATTCTCATAAACACCAACTTTGATTTTGTTCTATGAGCTTGCTTACCTCACTACTTTCATTCATACATGCTCTTTTTTTTCCTCGTGGATAGAATTTAAGTTTGTAAACAAGCATTTAAGAATTGTGAAATCTGTCACATTTCTGCCCTTTGAATTCATGCAAAATGATCTTCCTTTGATGAAACAAGGAAATAATTTCAAGCATTATCAAGCAATGCTCATGAATATGACAAGTCCTGAAAATTCCACCAACATCACACTAGAAGCTTTTTTGGGATGACAATAAGAACCATTAACTTTGTTTATGTTTAATATCTTGATCATCTAATGAGGGAATAAAATAGGTTATTAGAGAGTTCCAGGATCTTCTTCTCAAATATCTTTTGGAATTTATATAGGTGACCTGGTTTTATTAATCTAGTTATGAAGTATGAGTATGAAGCTAATATACTAAATCGTAATGTTGGGCATGTTAATATTTTATTAGTCTCTTGGTCAATAAAATTGAAATTCCAAATGATTTTAAGACATAATATTTACAGTATGGGTATATTAAACTTGTTATAGTAGTTCCTCCTCTTGGTTGTCTTCCTTGATAAATTAGTCTACAAAACTTGATTGATAACATGTGTTGAGTACAATGATTTTGCAATTTCTTTCCATGATAAAACTACATTCTTATTAGAGATGACCAAGCCCAATTTTTCTAGTCCAGGAATGTGGATTGTATTGACATATACTATATGTTGTTTGAAAAGATACATAATCTTAGTATATATGGTAAAACTCTTATAGCCTCTCATCCTTATTGTCTTCATAGAAACAATATTATAAACAATAGTAGCATTTGACCATTTAAATGACAGTTAAGTTCAATGATTGAAGAGAAATTTTACATAATCATAGAAAAACAATAGGATGAAAAAATGAGTTTCTACTATAACAAATTAACTTCCTAACATTTAAGCAACCCCTTTCCGAACATGTAAATTACTTGCACATAAATTGATGGATACAACATGGTAAACAATGTTTATGTACATATACATCTTGGTTTCATACATGGCATAATCAATAATGGTCACATATGACTCTCCTATATTGCATTTATTGAAATCCTATCCTCAAAATACACATGACTCTCCTATATTGCATTTATTGAAATCCTAGCCTCCAAATACAATTCATATAAACTAATGTACAATTTTATCACTAATAAAATAGGTTAATTAGGAAAAAATATCAAATATAAAATTTTAAGAAAAAATGGCAGTTCACAACTCATCATTTCTGTATGATTATTATCCTAATGAGCCATTTTATACGACACTAGTGATCTTAAAACACAAAAATACTACTATGCACAAAACATCCTATCAATAAAGGTAACATTGGACAAACTATACATAAAAAACACACTACATCTTCCATATAAAATTTATAGATGGGAAAAATAAAATTATGATCTATATATAACAATTGAAGGGAAAATAACTACAATGCACTCTAGTCTTGTAGCTAACATAGTAAAATTTATAAGAGTATAAGTGGCCACAAATAAGTGAAAAAAACACAAAAACTAAGATTATACAAAAAAATGTTGTCTAAAGTGCATGTTCCAACCCTATGGAGATAAACGTTTTCACTTGTTAACAATTTGAAGCATTTGAAGAAGTTTTCAAAATTTAATGGAAAATTTATGTTAGACAAGAGAAGGTTGAACTTGTGATTGTGGAAACCGTAGAACCATCATTTTCTTTGATACATCAAGGAAGGATGTTAGAAAATTTCTTGAATGAGTTGGGGATCAACAAGCATTAATAAGGAACAAGAAAATAACATGGATGGGATGGATTTGATTGGGAAGATGGAAACATTTTTTCTTGTGAAGAAACTATGCATTCCCATACAAGTCAATGGAATGGGGATCTAAAAATTGAAGTGGAGTATGATGATACATCCAAATAGGGAAAAAAAATCCAATTCTAAGAGAAACCCGAAGATATAAGGAATTTGCATAATTGGTTCACAAGGTGATGCTTTTCTTTGTTAATTTAAACCTGATGTGCAAGTCTTTTTGAGAAAATGGAGAAAGTTGGATTTACCCCAAATGATTCAACTAAAAAATATCTTGTGTTTGATTTTGGAAAAAAAGGAAAAACTACTGAAGATTTGAGGGAAGTTGAGAATATGGAATGTAGTGGAGTGCTTGCAATAACTAGTATTGATTTTGAATTAGCATGTCACCTTTGTACCATTAGATGATGGAAAGATTCTTTGAATAGGTTGAAAAATTATTATTTTTAAGAATTACGTGTTCTAAACATAGGAAAGATCAATGTTATGATAAAAATTTATGGACAATATAATGTTTGAAGAAGTAAACTCTTGATTGAGGAAATTAAGAGAGTGAGAATGGGTTTTCAAAATCCTGCGAGCATTGATTCCATGATTAGTTTAGATATATTCTCATACAATATAGTGTTGGGTACATGTGGTGTGACAAGTGAATGGGAATATTTGGAAATTTTATACAAGTAGATGGTTCTTCGAGGTCAATCAATTGATCAAAATTAACATGCATGGCCAATAGTGGCATCTTTTGGAGATAGAAAGATAAAATCACAAAAAAATCCTCAATCAATTTGAACTAACGACCAAATCCAACTCATAGCTAAAGAGGATTTGTTGTAAACCACATGCACAATAGCTACATAGTTCCATCCTATATGGTCCTTAGAAAGTGCCCATTTTATCATTCAATGGTATTTTTTGGACCATGATTTTGACTAGAGATTGTATATGGGTGAAATTCCATATATTTTCCTTTCCATACATTGGATATGGGTGAAATGCTAAAGTTTACAATTATTCAAGAAAAATAGGATCAAATCAACAAAGAGAGATGGGAAGTTCTATTGCAAGAGATGAGCAATTTAACTACATATCATAATTGGAAAACTCCCATCTCAAGGAACTTGATAGCAACTTTGCCTCCTTCAAGTAGCACACATACATCACCAGACTCTAGAAAATGTATCATCACCCTAGGTACAATAAAATGTAGTCAAGAATTAGTGTCCCATTCAAGTAATATCTCACTAACAAGTGAGTATGGGAAGGTATATGTCATTTAGAATGAAAATTTTATAGATACAGCTGAGAAAAGTCAAATACATAACATGGAAAATGATACTCTAAACCCTCTTTTTGTTGATATAATAAATGACAATTTACACTTTTTCCTATATTCTAGTTTTCCATGTTCTTCATATGAGATACTGAGGGAATGGAGGAGGTAAGTTAAGGAAAAGGTGATTGTAGAATAATTTCCAATAATGCTTATTATGATCCTCTCATATATAATTATTTATATTCTATAGTTCCACCTCACTTGTTGGACCTTGACAATGAACATAAGTTAACAACAAATATGCTCACCCCACTTTTTAAATTATTTCGAAATGCTTTCTTCATCTGGTATTTTGAAGAAAGCTCATATACTAATCTTGAAGAGAGTAAAACATTTGTCACCAAATTGCTCCATTCCATAGAAAATTATAACAATACCATTGAATAGGTGGATTCCTTATCTCTGAAACTTTAAAGAGTTTTAGGTCTAAGAACTCACTATGTTCCAATACTTGATGTGGCCCCTCTCAAAGCCGAATTTTGAATCTTCATATGCTTATGCAGATTGGAATTCTGATATAAATACAGAAAAATTATGGAACATTCCTCATATAAACACCACTAAAACAACAGTTGTATGATCATTCACTAAATGGAGTAATCACAACCATTACAAAATCTCCTTGGTTTGACTAAAAATCCTCTCAGTTTTAGATATGCATCTAAGTTCAATTGATAAAGGATTGATATATATTGAATCACCAACAAGACATAGATACCAACATCACTACAAGCAACAAAACCACGCTAGTGGGAGAAAGGAAAATAAAAAGACGATTCTCCATTTGTTAAACAACTCTATGGTTGGAAATTAGTTCAAATGATTTATTATGGTTGAGCTTATTGACTATATAAATGAAAGGACCAACAAATTGAACAAATTCCAAGTTCATAGAAAATGTACTAAAAATAAATTGTTTAAAAGATTCCAGAAACATCAATATTTTACTGGAATCATAATTAGATAGTCTAGATACCCTCTATTTTGAGGGATTCTATAAGGTTTAGATGGAGAATTTTGGGGCTATAACTCTTTATAAAAATGAGATTGTAGTTCATTCCTTCCATGCAATATTTTCTTCTTACTTTATATATCCACAGGAGGATAAATCATAGAATATGACAACACCATGAATAAATTCACTTCATAACAATCCTAAAAATTCAAAGTGGAACACATTGTAAAACCCCAAATTAAGGAATAAATTTCCATCCTAGTGATTCAAGGTTTACAGTGTTGGAACTTCAAATGTATAGGGGATGGGAACATACTTGTCTAATATGACCCAAGTTGTTGGCACCTATTTCACTTGAGCAGTTGTAGTGCGAGGTAATGCAGTATAAACTATCTTTACCTGCAAAATTAAATTACAAAGATTCAACAATAGTTTAAAGACTAAAGAAAATACAATAATGAATGCATCCATAACATATATTTCTATTTCACTATATTGAACTGATAAATTTTCCAAGTACAATGAAATGAATTAAAGGAAAGTTTTTCATTTCATTTTATTACAATTTCAAGTCACATATAACATAAACTGATACAAATTTTGAAAAAGAACCATGCTGAAATCAATCTAACAATAAACTGATACAAATTTTGAAAAAGAACCATGTTGAAATCAATCTAACAATAAACTAATACAAAATTTGAAAAATAACCATGCTAAAATCAATCTAACAATAAGATTCAACAAAATTGGATAATTTTGGTTTTACCTCTTTGAATTCAATATATCCTTTAGCTACAAACCCATGCTCAACTCCTTAGTCTGAGTGCTCGAAATTATAAAACACGAATGGAAAATAGTCTTTGTGACTTGCCCCAAAATTTTCAACCCTATTTTTCCTTCCCACTCGATGAGATGAACACCATCTAGTATTAAATTTTAATCAATCTATATGGTATTAACTTGCATTCCTAGTATCAACGATAATCATACATAATTGAAATTGCTTTGATTGATGACTTTTAACAACCACTTGGAAGATAGATTTTTTTATTTTTCCACAAACTTGAACACACAATAGTTCTCTTTCATATTGGCTATTATAATGCATTTATTTCTTATTTTCTGAATTGGCTTGATCACCCCCACAATATATTTTGATAATCATTACCTAAAACAAAGGTTTTGTCAACAAGTGTAGAACAATGCGACCTCTCAAACACGTTATCATTCCAAGCAAGAATACAATTTGATAAATACACAAAAACATAAATTTGATATCATATCAGTCTTATGGGAGGATATAAATCATAAAACAGTTCCACAATTTTCTAATCAATCATAAAATTGGAAATATCTAAGAGACTCCTCTTCATTTCCAAATAAATACTCATTGTCATCTTCATGTATGATATTCCTTTGTTAATAAATTAAACAAGCTATGTAAGAAAGTAAATGTTTTGGTATTATATATAAAATGTATACTGGAAATAATAATAGCATTCAAGATTTAATATGTATCTCTATTACTCATTTGCAGACATCGATATGTTATTACTTACCCATTAACACAATTTCCAACATGCTAAGTATGTACCAATTCATTTATTCAGTTAATGTTTCACTCCATGTGCGAGCTTGAACCAAGATGATGGAAATAAGTATATTTTTGGTTGATATTTTTTTACAAACATTTGGTGTCAATTAAGGAAAATACCTAAAATATGTGTATTAACTACCATTCCATATGCATTCCCTTCATCAAACTAGTAGAATGACTTGGGATGAAGTTGTTGATAATTCATGGGAATTTTTAAACATGACAATATACTTGTTGTATTTTATTCCTATTAGCTAGAAATCCCATGCAAAGACAAGAAAATATTGTGGGCATGAGAATGCCCAATCTGCACTTCTAATGCACTTGAAAAGGATGGGAACTTTACCAAAATGTCCAAGAAAATTTAGTTTTCTTCAAGAAATGAATCTATAGATATCAAATACAAGAAAAGTAAATAAAGATGAATCCTTCCTATGATTCAAACATGTGCTCGGATTTCCTTTTTACCCACTCACATAGCTTCAAGATTCACATGGGAATATCATAAATGAAAAATGGGAAATAAATATTGTCAAGATAATTAATCATTGAAGGTAACATAATTCTTACATATGTGCAATGCTATGGACATCATGATAGTTAAATTGTTCACCACTAATTCCATAAACATAGTTACATGCACAAATTTGTATGGAATATAAGCAATACTTTGAAAGTAGGAACATAACTAAATAACAACCAATTTATAAAGTTGCGATCAATGGTAAATACATAGACAATTATTCATGTTGTAATCATATAGCAATAGAATTCGCTTGGTATACTATGTAAACAATAAAAAGGTGATAAACGTAAAGACTAAAGAAAGAAAATCTTGTCGTTAGGGAATTTTTTTTCTCTTCTCAATAAATTTGTTAACACCATTAAGAGATGTTATATTTATAAGGAACACAAGTGCTCTACATAATTTCTAGTCTCCAACATATTATCTTAGATACAAGAGTTCTGTTTTCCATCAAAACTTGAATTTAAATTAATATAATGCTAAATGGTGACTAAGATCATTACATCCAACACAAACTAATTCAACCTAAATATAATAATCATGGTAAGAAGGAATATGTTTTATGGACCTCCTACAACAACCCTATTTTAGCCAGTAACAATTTAATGTTGTATTACAACAAGAATAATTAATTTGTAACATCTAATTGAAATGATTCAGGACTACATTATTATAAACCAACTCAGTATCTTCTATTTAAGCAATCAAAACCCACTCTCTACCCTACAAGTGCATATAATTGAAACTAATTGCAACCAATAGGTCTCATCCATGGACTTAGAGGTAAAATGAGTGTAAAATAATCTCATTTATTATGTTATTCCTACTATGAGAGACTACATCTATAATATGTGACTCATCGACTCACCAACTAAACTAGTAATTTTAAATACTATCAACACACTTGCAATAACAATTAAAAATATTTTCAAGAATGTTGATTCTATAATTTAAAATGCAACCAAAATAGTTTATATTAAACAAGAAATATTCAACTTTTTTTAAGCATGACAACAATTTCAGGATCTATGGATCTATAATTTTAAATAACATCAACAAAATCTTTGTTGAATAAGAATTGTACAATTTTTTTTGCAAATTTGTCAAATCACTACATTTTGGGAGGTTTTTTGTATATGATGACAAGGATTTAGACTTTTTTCACATGTTTTTTTCTTTATACATCCATTGTTTGAACACAAAAAATTAGTTTGAGTTCTCCCCACTTGAATAATCTAATGAACAAAAGGAAATATTCACAAGGTTAAAATGTAATGTACACCTTGGTTGGAAAGAAACATGTAGTTAAATGATAAGAATTAAATGGAACCATGGAAATACATTGTTTATCTATAGAGGAGATTGACAAGTCTTCTCCCTTGAACTGGTATGGTGTAGTGCACCTAAGCTCAAACAAAGATTGTCTTAGGACCTATTACCATCCACTTTGTATGGGTGTCCACTAAGGGACGTTGGAAAAAAATTGCAATTCTAGGATTGTTATTAATATTTAACAATAACAAAGATAGTCCACTTTAAATTCTAGGTCTATACAGTCTGGAAAAATAAGAATTTTCATTAGAGAAACAATTTAATAGATTTAAATAAATACTAATTCATAAACATATCGATGTAAGGTTCATATTGATGTTCATAAGCCTAAAACATCTGACAGTTAATATACTTTTTTGGCTTGTTTATACTCCTAAATCTCATTTATTTAGGGAATAATCGGTTGCAGATTGGGAAGAAAAGTATGGATATAATTTACAACCTAATTTTAGTCAACATGTGTCAATATGCAAGAAGAAAAATAAATAATCCAATTAGGGCTAAGGCCCAACTTGAATTTATCCATGAGCACATATATGTATATGTTGGTTTGAGGCGGATTTTTAATGTGTTTTATGGCCAATTCTTTGAAGGTGGATGAACAAACCTATAGTATTGGTGTTAGTATTTGAAAGATACAGAGGGCCAATCCATGTTTATAAATTCTTACAGACCTATAGTCTCAAGTGTGGTGACAACATCACTTTTAAGGGAACACATCCACTTTTGAGAAATATTTGTGTGCTTTATTAAGGATAAATTTACCTTTTGAGACTTGTTCTAGAATAGTGTAAAGGATTGTATTCATAATGTTTTGAGTTTGCAGCTCAATTTCTGGAGTAATATGTCAACTCCAATTGTCGACAGTGGGATTTTACAACAATAAATCATATAACATTTAACAAAAAACCCTAGAACAACCACCCATTCCATTGCTTGTTACTTTGGAGAGCCCTTCTCCCATTTTTCAGAAGGGATTCTAAAATGAGTATGCCACATGTGAGTGCATTTGCGGACTCAAGATGTATCTTTTGAAACTAATTCATAATTTTGAGAAGGGAATATTGCACTGTAAGCATTCTTGGGAGGTATTGATCCCCTTTGAGTCAATATTTTTGAACCTATGAGAGATAAAACCTTGATTTATGTCAAACATATACCTTTTAGAGGGTCCAGAGGCCTTGAAAGAGTAATGTTTGGATAAAGGGAAGCTATCATCAACCACCAACAGGAATTTTTCAATCCATACTTAATCCCTATAGCAGGGGAACACCTATGTTCAACCTATTTGTAGACCTGTAGTAGGGGTGCACCTTTGCTCAACATCCAAAGCACTATTTGGAGAAAGGGAAGTTGACGTCAATCATGTACAAGAAATTTTCAAGCCATACTTCAACCCTATAGTAGGGACACACTTTATTAAGCCTATCTATATACCTGTAGCATGGAAACACCTTTGTTCAACATCCATCCTTAGCACGAACATAGTTTCTTCAACCTCAAACTACTCATCTTCACCTAGTTTAGACCAACTTTCAGTTCTAAAGGATAAATCTAGGGCTTGAAGGGTTTACATGTGATTTTTTTGTGATTTATATTGCATGCCAACAAGGAGAAATAAACATCCTTTGAAAGGGATTGTTGTTATCTATTTTGAAGGAGAATAAAGTAATTCATTAGGTAATTTGAAGGAGGTTCCAACCTTTAAGGAGCTTTGGGTTTAACCCTTAGTTTTATGTGAGTTTGTAAGGAAAGATCACCATACCCTTTAACTTCCCATAAATGTTCTTGTGAAGGTTTCATTCTACTATTTATCTCTTTGAGTACATGCATCCCTTCTATTGAAACCAAAGCTATGAATACCATTTTGCAACATTCCTCTACAACAAAATTTATATATTCTCCAATTAGATAAGAAGAATGTTATCATTTTAATGAAAACTAGTTACTAGGAAAATATCAAGTGAAGAATAATATTGTAAATGAAGAAAATGGATAATTTTTTTTTGGTCATGGGCAAAGCTAAATATTCCAACATGAAAGACATAAAACTATTTTGTATAGTTATACCCTCCATGGAAATATATTTTTATGTATAATATTTGGATTGAACCCCAAAATAATAGAAGCTCACTGAGAAATTGCATGTCGAATGTTGGTCCATCAATACATTGTAATCATGTTATAATATTGTGTCGATCAACACAAGTATCCATGCCATTATGGATGCAATTTATGCTCCTATAGTTTAATCATGTGGATTTGACTAATATGCAATACTACATGCTGCAATCAAAAAATTGGGAGCTTGGATAATTAATGACTTACATGGCCTCGATTTTTTGAGAAATTGTTATTATTTGAGAGATTGTTATTAATTTTATGGAAAATAATGTATGCTCATAATATACACACTTTTCACTTCTGCATGGACTATATTTTGAGGATTTTTAGACTTGAGAACTAGCTTTTATTATTGATCAAAATAGCATATGTTTAGAAAATGGTGCCTTATTAACACATGTTGGCGACCATCAATTTATTTTTTAGTGTGATTCTTGTTGAAAAAACCAAAAGTCCATTTTTAAGAGGATAGGACAAGGAATATATTTGTGAAAATTTCAATTTTTTTGGTGTTGTCTTTGTTATGATATTGAATTTTTATTTCAGTTGATTCTCAAAACAATAAAATTCTTAAGGGATAAGGTTTAGAAAAAACCATTAGTAAATATAAATTCAAAATGAAATGAAATAATTCTTATATCATTGTAAAATAGATTCAGATATGAATCAATTGGTACCAAGTTCGACAAATAATATTTAAAATTTTTATGGGTTTGTCCTTGCTGAAGTTGTAGGTTCCAGAAATATGCATGATATTTTCACATTTTTGGTTGACTGTGAAATCTCTCCCAAGAAAATATCTTCCAAATTCTCATTCGAGAGTTTAGTTCAAACTCTTGGTTGAGAGTTTTTTGTTAAATATGGCACTGTTATTGGTTCAAATATTTAGCTTAGATTTTTTTAAACTATTTGCTTAGAGTTTGAAGTCTCAAACTCTCGGTCTAGAGTTTGAAGTTGAATTTTTTCACGTGTTTATCCACATGAACTATTTTTATTTTCCGCTCCATTGTAAAAAAAGTGTAGCCCAACTTATATTTCCATATTCAACATAATATATGCAAAGGACGAAGATACTATACCTTTACACTAGTGAAGAAAAAATATAGGAAGGATAATACTTACATAAGAGCACCACAATGAAGACATGAAAATGCATGCTTATTAGAAATATTTTCCAAAGCTTGCATGGATTGAACACAACATATCAATTTATTAGACCCAATAATAAGGGTTGATTATATTAGATAATTGTTTGCATTATATTTTATATAATTTGAAGCATTGAAAAAGCATGTTTACATAAAAATCAAAATATTGTCTCCAACCAAATAAATAGTTTATTCGGTCATAATTACAAAATTAACATCTCGAATATGTCATCGCTGGAATAAAAGTTTGGATTTAATACACACTTGAGTATCAATAATTATGTCTGCTGACATATTATTCCAAATATTAAGTAATGATGAACATATTGATATTGGAATCTTTATACTTCTTGCAATATTGTGACTCCAGTCCAGCAAAAGAAACTATATTGCAACTCTATCCTAATGGATTATGGAAACTTTAGGGACACATTGATGCTCCTGCAATAAATTGTTTATAAGGATTCTTATGCCACAAATTAATGTGAAGGTGTTCTTTAATTTCAACAAGGTGCTGTCAGTGCTCCTTAATAACATATATTTCCTCTTAAAAAAAGGTAAGTAGGTATTGTATACCTATGTAGAATAGGAATTCAAATTGATACCTTGTCCCACAAATAAGGCGGTCTCTCATACATCAGTTTGATGTCTGGCTAGGATGTGACCTTACTATATATATATAACAACTACATGTAGGATTATGGTAGTTTCTCTTTATAAATTTGGGTGGTAGTGGATAAGCACCACTCAGAAAGGGTCATATTGTGGAATTTTGTTTATTTTATACTAAGATATTGATAACCCTCCCTATGTATCACTTTTCTTAATTTTGATTCATAAAAATGGCCTTATAAACTATGTAACATCTTGTTATTGCTAAAATATATTTTTCCAAAAACAAAAAATAAAATAATGGAAGGCATTAAAAGCCTACTTCAAACTTGATTGATAAGCATCCACCCCCTATAAATACTTAGGACACCATGAAACCCATACTTGACCTTCCCTCCATAATTGACACCCATGATGGTTCCTCTACCCAAATTCCCCCCTTGTAGTGGCATGCCAATCCACGAGAGAAAAACATGTCACTTTATGGAATAGAACACTTAGCTGAGGAAATAAAAACAACTCACTTTTACTAATATAAAAAGATCCCATTGATTCAATATATGAAAGATAAAAAAAATAATAAGTAATCAAAGAAAACATCTCATATTTCCATTTTGTTTCCCTTCTCCATTAGAAAAGTGACTTTCTGAAAAGATGTTTCCTCTCTTGAAATTGTTTCCAAAGCAACTATGTTAGAAGTGCTTTCCTATGTAGGAAGGCACGATCTGAATTTTCACACCTACCATGGATTGCTGATTCTTGTGTACATTAATGAAATATAAGATGCATTTTCAAAAGAAAAATATCAAGCTTCTTATGCCTTTATTGATGCAAAGTGTGAATTACACTAGTTATGCAGAAGAAAAAAGAGCTTAATAAAAGGGAATTTACTATTTTCACTATAAGGGAAAATAATAGGAATCTTATTGTACTAGATAAAATCCATCTAAACTCATCCAAAGTTCAAATTTAGTTACCCTATTGGTTCTAATAAAATTACATGTATTTTTTTTGGAAATAAGTAATGGAACTAACTTCTAAAAATTCATTTAGTATACATATCATTTTATGCAAACTATCCCTAAATTCTACATATTTACCAATTCTCCTCATAAAGAATGTTTAATTTCAAGAAAAATAAGTTATTTTAGAACAATAAAGGAAACCCTTAGAGAAAGTACAAGATATGGAGCTAATAGAGGATGATCAGGATGATATGGACATTAGATATGTAGATCTTGATGGGTTGGAAAAGGCGTTTCAAGATCCAGAACAAGGAGTAATCCCCTCATAGCAGGTAGTCTTACTTGAGGAAGCTATCATTAAAACTAGAAAAGCTAAAACCCTTGGGGTAGGCATTGAAAACCATGGTATCAAAATACATGAAACCATCAAGAAACCAGGAAGTGAAAGATGAGGAATAAGAAGCAATCGGAAACGTATCAAGGATATAGGGGCGAAACTGGTTTCTTCAGGAAAATTTCCAACCATAGAGGAAAATTTCTCCTTACCTTGCAAACCTTCCCAATGAAACTCACGTCCTGGAACATCAGAGGCTGCAGTGCGCCTTAGAAAAATGACTGTTAAGAAGGAAATTTTTTATGGAAAATCCCATGGTTATGTTCATACAAGAAACCAAATTCTCTAAATAAACTTTCAAAACCACTATGGAAAAAGTTTGGGAAGGTAGCGAGTCTATAGCTATTGACGCCAATGGTGCTGCTGGAGGAGTTGGAATTATATAGAACCCTTTGGAGAGTTTCCTTTCAAAAAGTTTAGAAACCCATTTCACCATTTTTGCTGAATTTCACATCCTTGGGACCAGTATTGGGGGTATCCTCACCAATGGTTATGGTCCCTTATCACTAGCACCAAATCAAGCCTTCATCCATTCTCTGAAGATCCTAAGTCAATGGGTGGGACAAAAGCACTAGATCCTTGGAGGAGACTTCAATATCATCTGTAATATTAGAGAAATAAAGGAGGAATTCACACCTAAAATGACACTAATACAACCTTTGATACTTTGATCAATGAGCTATCCCTAATAGACATCCGTGCCGCCAACAACCTATATAACTGTAACAATAACCAATATGGGGACAGAAACATCGCCTCCATACTTTTTCACTTAATTTCACAACCCATTCTCACCGGGGGCGCTGACATATCGACCCTTATTCTCTTGACGACTGGCTTGGACCATTGGCGTATCAGTCTCAAATGGGCCAAAATAGGAGAACATATGAGGATACCCTTCATATTTGAAAAATTCTGGCTCACACATCCTAACTTTCAACCACTCATGGAATAGTGGTGGAGTGAATTTCAACCTCCTACAGGAACTCTCATGTACAAGTTTCAACAAAAATTGAAATACATTAAAGAGAAAGTTAAAATATGGAACAAGGAACACTTAGGAAACATCCATATAGAAAAGAAATAGATTGAAATCCAACTCGAGAACATCCAAAGAATTATCACGCAAGAGGGATACAAAGACTCCATAAAAAAGTTACAATCTGACTTACAGGAAGCCTTGGAAGCGAGAGAATTGCAAGAGGAAATAATCTGGAAAATAAAATCCAGGAATCTCTGGCTAAAGGAAGGGGAAAGCATATCTCCTTTCTTTTTCAAATCCACCATGCAACATCAGCAAGCCAACATAATTGCACATCTGAAAACTGAGAGTGGTTCTGAAGTAGAAAAATAAGAAGAAATTGAACACACTCTCACCAATCACTTCATGAAACTAATGGAAGAGCCTAATATGAATGGAAGTGCCAAAATGAGGAAAATCCTTGAAAATATCCCCTCCCTAATCACTTAAGAGAAAAATGAACTCTTACTTTGACCCATTGAGATGGAGAAAATAGAAGAGGCACCCAAACAACTAAAAACTGACAAATCTCGTGGCCTAGATGACTTCATGACTAATTTATTCCATGCATGCTGGCACACCATCAAGGAATAAGTCTTAGCCATCGTCGAGGACTCCAAAAAAATAAGGAAGATATTGAAATATTTCAATTCAACATTTCCCTCACTCATCCCCAAAGAGAATGGAACTAAATCTTCTTGTAAGTTCCAACCTATTTCCTATGCAATGTAATTTTCAAAATCATTACAAAAACCATATCCAATAGGCTCAAGCCACTTCTATCCACCCTCATATCAAAGGAGCAATATGTATATGTATAGGGAAAACAAATATTGGATGGTATCATTATTTCTCATGAGATTATTGATTCGCTTAAAGCCACCAAAAAGTATGGCATGCTAATCAAGATCGACCTTTCAAAGCCCTTTGATAGGCTCAACTGGAAATTCATGAAGAATATGCTATTGGTATCCGACTTCAGGGAATAGTGGTTAACAAGATCTATTCCCTTGTTTCTACTTATTTTTTCTGCATTCTTGTTAGTGTAACCCCCTTCAAAACCTTCCAACCTTCTCGAGGCATCAGACTAGGAGATCCCCTCTCTCCATTCCTCTTTGTCCTCATGATGGAAGGCTTGGGACACATTCTCATAGCCAAAGTCCAAAACCACAATATTAAAGGAATTTTACCTCATCGGGGATTGGAACCAAAAACACATCAAAAATTCCTAGATGACACCATGATCATGGCTCACTCCTTGATATAGGAAGCCAAATCCTTCAAAACCATCCTCAATACCTTCCTCCTATCTAGTGGGATTGACATCAATAAAGAGAAATTCCAGATATACTTCTTCAATACTTGACAGATTACAAAGTGCAACATCCTCTCTATTCTAAAATTCACTGAAGGATCTGTACCTTGTAAATATCTAGGAGCCTTGCTAACTAACTCCATAACTAGAAAGGTCACCTAGAAATATATCTTGGATAGACTGAATAAAAAAACCAGTTGTTGGACCCTCATATCCCTTAACCTTCCTAGCCTCCTAATCCTTGTCAAAACTATCCTGCAAACCATGCCCCTGTATCTTTTCTCTACTCTTACTGCCCCGAAATCCACTAAAAAAAACCTCAGATAAATGCAGCGCACCTTCCTTTGGGGAGGTTCCGAGAATCATAAGAAGTGGCCACTCATAAATTGGAATACTCTTTTCACACCGAAGTTAGACAGGGGCTTCGGGATAAGAGACCCTTCCATCAACAATCAAATTAGCAACACAAAGATCTGGTGGAGATGGATCACTCATACCTCAAAACATTGGGATCTCCTATGGCATGCCAAATATGCCCCCACATGGTCTAAACAAGACCTCATGAGACTCAAAACCAATGTAAAAGTCTCTCAAATTTGGAACTCTACACATGCCAATAGGATCTTAATACAAAATCACAGCTTTTGGGAGGTGGAAAATGGAAAATAGGTAGATTTATTTTAGGACTCATAGAACCAATAATGTACTCTACGAGAAGACCACAACCTCCAAATTCTTTAGGAATAGCTGACACTCAGGCATGCATCCAAAGTAAGTGATATGTGGCAAGAGAACACCATGGGTGATCATTTTAGGAAATCGAAATGCTACGACTAGTGGCACGCCAGCAACCCCTTTAAATACATGCAAAGCCTCTGGGATGATCTCCAAACTAGACAAATAAGAATAAACCATGATAAGGAAAAAATAAGATGGGGGTTCCCACAGTATGGAAAATTCAAAATGAAAGAAGCAGCATATTTTCTCTCCAATTGAACTAGCAACAACCAAGACAACAGATGGAAAGAGATTTGGAAATCCAACCTCTAGCCCAAAATATCCACCTTCCTATGGCTTCTTCTTCGTAGGTGCATCCTAACATAGGAGAATAGAAAAAAGAGAGGAAGGTTGGACCTTCTTGGTTCTACTTATGTAAAGACAATGGGGAAACCATTAACCACCTCCTTAATGAGTGCAATTTTGCTGACAAAATTTGGAAAAAAGAAAAAAGAACCTTTAGAAAATCGTCCAAAGTTAAGGGATGCCCAGATCTATCCATAGAAAATTGGCCTCTTCAACCATTCAGTAGCATGCTCCTCAATAGAATATGGGAGCTCTTCCCAGGATTCGTGGTCTAGGAAATATGGATAGGAAGGAACAACATAAGCATCAACAACCAGAGAAGGAAGGAAGAGGATGTTTGGGAAATCCTAAAGAAACATATAATTAAAATTCTAAAACTCTCATATTGGAAAGACAAGGACCGGACTACCAATAGAAATGAAATGAAAATACTGCAAGATTAGGGAATCACTTACATCCTTTACTACATTGGCCCTTCGAGCACTGATAAAATCAAAGTAAACTCTCCCAGCCATTGGATTCCCCCTCCCCTCGACAATTACAATCTCAGCTTCGATGGAGCCTCCAAAGGAAATCTGGGCCCTACTGGTTTCAGAGGCACTATCAGATACAATGAAGGAGAAATTTAGGGAGTCTTCTGGGCATATCTTGGCATATCCACCAACAATGCTACTAAGCTAGAAGGATTATTGGTGTGCCTCATTTGGGATCTCAAATAAAATTGTACCCCACTCATCTTGGAAGGGGACTCTCTTCTCATCACCAATATGTCCATAAGACTTCAGGAAGGATCAACTGGTACCAAGGTGGAAAAAAATTGGAGGCTATAAAGAAAAATAAAATATTTAAGCATCATACTCATTGCTAACCCTGCGATCATCTTCCAGTACATCAGAAGAAAAATCAATAAGTTAGCGGAGTCCATTTTTAACAAGGGAGTCACCCAGAACTTTGTAATACATCTCTCTTGCTGGGATGAAAACATCGAACTTGATGACAAGGAAAAATGGTATCATATCACTGTACAAGACCACCACATCCCGAATTTGGGTGCACATTGGAGTGAGGATAGTTGACACAAAGGGGAGTGGGAACGTGCTACAACAGGTGGAAGTCAATTCTCGATCCACCTCCATATTTAAATACTTTCCTGTATCCTGCGACTGCGTGAACATAATTCTCCCATGATGCTCCACTACATTATCCGTCATAATGTCCATTTCTCTGGGTTTGCACCTGATGGCTAGTCTGGAGGCTAACGCTCAACGTCCTTGGAGTGAACTAAAAGATAATCCTCTCACTCCTCATCATATTTGCAGTGGATTTTCCATGGTTTACATCACTCATTCTCTGCACCAGTCATGCCAATAAGAGATTTAAAACATGAAGCATTATATCTGGATTGGAAACTAATGGACACTCCGTCGACGAGGCTTTGGATATAAAAGACACGACTTGGAGATCCAATCTGTCAACACTCATATGCAAAGGTTTTGTTGTAGAAGTTCCATTGCAAGGATTATTTTGTATATCATTCACTAAAACAGAGTTTAGTTGTCGATTATTCATTGCGTAGGTTTTAGTGCTTGTCCTCACCACTATCCTTGGGATCCTTTCCTAGTGAATTCCTTGGACATCAACAACCTTATCAAGCATTCACCCTCCTCCTCGGCGATGAATTCAGTTGGAAAAGGAGAGCAAGAGGCATATTGGGAGGCTCTATTCTGGGAGGAAACTCCTAAACACATATGCAACTCCATCATGACCATGGAGGCTGATGTTAATGGTGAATTCAAGATTAAACTTGGGACTGAAGTTACCATCTCAAATTACTGGAGGCTGAAATTCATTTTGGCCATGTCAATGAGCGAGTGAGAGATATTTGGGGACGATGTGAAGCTCACTGTCAACACCTTTAAGGAGGATGCTGAGTGAGGTCTGAACCACATGAAAAATCTCATGCAGCTCTCTGACTCCTCCCTTTTAGATTCCCAATAAGGATACCAAGGAAGCCAACACCAACAAGGCCATTGAGAATGAGGTTGAATCCTCTAGGAAAATCTAGCAACCCTTCCTAGATTTACTGGTTTTGTTTTTTAATGATCTCTCTAAGCCCCTCTTTTTTCTTCAAACTCTCAAGTTGTATGAACCTGTCAATGTATAAAGTTTGGGAAGCTCTAGTTATGGATAGCTTTTCTATCTAGGCTCTTTTGCACACCTCTCTCATGTGTTTGCATGACCATTCCTGAATCCATGCTTCTTGAGTCAGCCATGAATATGTATCTATCTTTTTTTTACTATGAAATAAAAGGAACATCTCTCTCTTATTGATAAAAAACAAAGGAAACGTCTTACATTACCTATGAATTGCAAAATTTAACTAGTTTGTCAAGAACTAAAATTATTTTGGTGTCAATTGTACTATTTGCCCCAATTCATTGCACATTTACCTAATAGGGAATTATTCAACTAGCCCTAAATTTGTGTTGACACACTTCAGTCAACAAGGGTTCACTCACTATCGGCACCCTCTGACGCAATCTCCCTAAATACTGGCCCGGATAGGTTTTACCCTATCTAGAAACACCTACGAAGTAGATGCAGTCTCACTCGAGATATTTGAGGGAGGGCTGTGGGAACCACGTTTACACATAAGGGAAGAGGACTTGCACACTTAATCTCTCTCAGTTGAAATACAAATTAGAGATCCAAAAAGGGGTCTAACCTTATCATTTATCCAAACTATTTACCATTATTCACATCAGATCTAGTATCACAACATTTCAACATTCGGAAAAGATGTCAACATGTAAGAATTCACTCACCATACGAATTCTTCTCATCATTTAGATAACCAAAACATTAAGAGATTAGATCACAGTATATTAACCATATAGATCACATCACACAGATCGCATCAATTAACTCCATAAACATAAATCAAAGGATTTGAAAACATCATAGATCACATCACAGACAAAGACAACATAGAATCTCGAGCAACATTCTTATCATATTAACTTCTGTAGGTTTAAATACATACCAAAATACATCCTTTGGTCGACAACCTCAGACCAAAACCTTGATTACAAAATAGTCCGCAATACACAAATAGATCAGATTCAAAATATGGTTCATTCACTATATCCTCTATCACTATATTCCTAACTCTATTTATAGGATTTCACCTTTTACAAAAAGGTCCACATGAACTGACTCTCTAACTAACTTGGACCAAAATAGCAATTAATGCAACCAAGCCGGCCACTTATCGACAGATTCCTCTTGCACAGGTCGACTTGCGTACTGTCGACATCTTTCTTCATGTTGTGCTTTGCACACCTCAATCCCTTGCCAATTAGCCCCCAACACAAACATGTGGATCGTCCTCGAGCCACGTCAACTAGACATCACATGTTTGTTCATCTTGGCCTTGAAGTCGTATATTCCTTTTTGAATTGCTCGACTACTTCCTTGGTCCATGTGTTGAGTGTTGCACAATATTCCATGTCCTAATCAGTTGAATGATCTGCAATATTCATTGCCACTTATGTGTGGGCCTTTTGAGTGTTTGCAAGTGCATTCACAGCCTTAAGTGCCAAATGTTTGCCAAGGTCTTGGAACTCATCTAAATGTGTAGTTCAACGCTGATTCCTTTCTTGTGCTTTACTGGATCATTGTTAGAGTGTCTTCAATTCTGTTTCCTTGCTGACCTGCACAACTGGGGACATCGTTTTCAAGGATGCTTGCATCACCGCTAGATGTGCCTCCTCCTTATGAAGCTTCACACCTAGTTGTTTTAATTGCTTGTCCTAGACCATGCTCATCCAAAATTGTGTGGTTTCTTCCACCATTTCCTTTGCCATTTTCTCACAATCCACGATCTAAACTGCCACATCCTATATCTTACCTTTACATTTTGCGACCTACTCAGGTGGTGTACTCGTGAATGTACACACTTGTAGCTCTCCGTTCTCCTTCTTTAAGTATAATACTAACTGGATTAGTCGTGCTATATTTGATTCTACAAACATTTTTGTCGTGATGTTTGTAATATCTTGGCATGTGGCCATGATGTCCCTTTCCAGTCACTCTCAATCGTCTAAGGCCTTTTATTTTGAAATTATCTATTCTTATTGTTCATTCTTCATGTGCTTGATTTCCTCTTTTTCTTATGCGACCTTATCCTATGACTTAACTAGATGATCATGCACAATCTCTTCACGTTCCATGGTCTCTTGGCTTGCTGCCTTCTGTAGTCATGCAAGCATCTGCATGGGTAGCTCGTTGACATCGAGATTGATCATGTTGAACTATTGCATGGCCGTGTTGACATATTTTCTTCCTATATCTAGTGCATGTGGTGGAATCTGCACAATCCTCACCCTTTTACCTATACTTATTTCTGCTTCTCTTTTTAGCACATCAACCTGTGGTACCTTCTCCAGTATAACATTTGTCAGGGATTGCAACAATCCCTTAACCTAATGGAAATAATCAGCTGAATTTTGTTTTATCTGCATTTGGATCTCAGTAGTCATGGTAGTGATTGCGACTAGTATGCGACTGGCATGGTTTTATTCCATCTTGGGTGCACTACTTCCCTCTTATTGGGTCATGAAATAGCCCCTTTTTTACCATACCAATTATGTATTTTTTCCTTTTCCTACTTCATTTCCATACACCAGATAGATGTTTTTCCTCAAGTTGATCATAGAATCCCTACATGTATGATTTATTATTGTTTTATCTTATTAATGCCTAGGATTGTTATGGTTAGAACTCTATCTTTTGACTTGTGCTAATATGAATTGGTTTAATAAAGATAGTTCCAAGCCTTGAGCAATGCAGGTTAGCAATCACTTAGTGTGGAGAAGAAAGGGATATTTGGGGCTAGCTGTTACTCCTCAATCCCAAAGCGATACATTGAAAACAGTGTGATCATCTCTCCACGTGGTAGCTGGAACAATGCTCTATTGCTCATGGCATAGATGCAACATATAGAGTAATTTCCATCCGATTGATTCCCTTGATCCATTAACAGCTAGAGAAACAATACTCCCTATATTCTCTATCTTCACTCAATTCCATTATTGTTGTAACTATTTTGTTGTAACAAGGAAACCTGAAAATCATAGATCTTCATGGCTTCCCAATATTAGTGCGTTGGAATTGTGTTATCCATGTATAAATAGGGAAAGGTGATTAAATAAAAGGGGTGGTTGACTAATATTAGACTGTATAAGCTGTAACAGAGAGTTGTTACTGTGAACTATAATTTTAATACAAGGAGTCGTATTCTTCAGATTCCTGCATTTTAATTTGTGTTAGTCATGACTTATCTATTCGAAGGCTCGGCTCGCCTTCCCATAGAGGTTTCCGAGTTAATTATATTCTTGTTTTATTTATATTGTGTGGTGTGGAATTACAGTAGATGCATTTTATAGTGAGCTCCAATAGTGATGACTGATGATTGCATTTCCTATGATAACTAATGATTGCATTATGCTTAGCTACAACTATGTGATGTGACAGTCAACTGTGTAGGGTAGTTTCTCTTTACGCAAATGTGTTAATTAGTTGTTACAGTCAAGCTCAACTCTATTTTATTTTTGTTACTTGTCTTTCTTTAAGTTTACTGAATTAGTCAGATTATGCTTGCAACTAGTTTGATTCTTTACTGTTATTTAGGAATTGCATATGAAATAGTTTAGACAGATCTTAGTTCATTTCTGCTAGTCTGATATCTTTAGAATTTCCTTTCTGCAAAAGTAATTCTAGCTCAATTCTTTTCTAGATCAGTGATTGTTAGAATGGTGATTGTGGGAAGGTAATTGCATTTTTTGAATTACTAGATGGATACAATAGATTAGCCTTAGCCATGAGAAGAGTTTGACTAAGCACTAAGTAGGAAAATTAAGTTTTCATTTATTTAAATTATTTGCTTGAGTGTTTATGCATATATTGTGCTAATTATCTTTGAAACAAAAAGACTTCCCTGGGTTGACAATTCATATTGAGAATTATGTGTGTTATTTATAATTGATTAGCATATAGGGTGACCAACATTTTGGCATCATTGTCGGGGAATATAATTAATAGACACAGTAGTAGTTGCATTTATTCATTTTCTTCAGTAGTTTTTAAGCCTGCATGATTTTTGGGCCACATGAATACAAGGAGAGTGCAACGTGATATTCCTAGAACCCCTAGAAGTCCCCAAAATACTAACTTTGCAGGTGGTCGAGGTTGTGGTAGCAGTCCAACCTTAGGAAGAAGGAAATTCATTGATGATTTAGTTACCAGGGATAATTCTTCTATAGGAGATCACAATTAGGGAGCATAATTTGTGAGAATAAGCCCCGTTACTCCTAGGATGGAAGCATCAATTCCCATGGTGGATAAAATAGTAGGAGCTGCTACACTAGTTGGTGTCCCTGCGAACGAATATAGAGCCAGTGCTATGGGAACAGGTGAGCCAGAGGTGGTTTACAATATTGATGAAAGAGAAGTTAAAAAGGAGGATTGGTTATAGTTACAACAAGGGTTGGAAAATGATAGGAAGCGAAGACAAGAAAAGGGAGAGGCAAAAATGAATAACGAACACCACCTTGACATTTGCGAAGAAGAGGTAGGGGATAACCATCACAATGATGACAAACCCCCACACGAGGAGACAGTTTCCACACTCCAGTTCCCCATTCGACAACCAACTTAATAGCCTCTCATGAAGAACATTTCACCCTTAGTGCTACCACATTTTCATGGGAAGGCCATAGAGGATCTAGACAAGTTCCTATTTGAATTCAACATCCTCTATCATAGCTACGATTACACTTCTAGTGAAAAATGTTAACTCTTTCATGCTACTTTAAAGGACAATGCTTTGTGCTAGTTTATGACCTTGGGTGGTGAGACTGTTACCACCTGGGAAAAAATAAAACAGGTGTTCCTTGGAAAATATCAAGAGTACCATAGGACTAAAGATAAAATAGAAGAAATGTTAAAGATGATGCAAAAAGAAGAAAAGAGTCTGGAGGAATTCATTGAGAGACATTTGTATAATGTACAAATGACATGACAAACTGAAATGGGGGTAGATGTACTCAAAATTATCTTACTTCGTGGGATCAGAGAATATTTCCTAGATATGCTAAATTTATTGGGAAAGAGGGATATCTCAAAAGAACCTTTTGATTAGATTATCGACTTATGTTGAAGATATTCGAGAGGATCCTCCAAAACCAACAACTGGGATAAAGAACTAGAACGAGTTGTCTTCACTAGAACACAAAAGTGATCTAGTGGAGGAGCCACTTAGGAAGAAATAGGAAACCTTATTGAAAACTTCAAAAGAGAAATATGAGTTCCATCTCCTAAAAAATGGATGTCCTAAGAGAAAAGTAGTAGAATATTTAACACTTAGTGTACTCTGTACTAGATGCAGGAAGAAGCACTCACTGAAGGAATTTCCACTTGACAAGTTCGAAGTATGCCGAATCTATGAATTGAATCATGATACTAAAGAATGTCCTTCACTACCCCAAGTTAGGGTAGTCCTGTAGGCGTCTACTCCATATGTGGAGCAAGCTTATTTCATTGCTCAAAAGAAGCCTTGGCAGCCTCAAAATCAAGGTATTAATCCAAACCCATTACCTTTTTGGAATAATATGAATAACATAAATACATAATGCTCTTAAGATTATTCTAACAATCAACGGAATCCATCTCAAATTTTATGCAGAATCCTAACTCTTGGTCACCTTGGGCACAACAATCGAACCAAAAAACTTCTTGGTCTCTTGGTTGGATAAAATCCCATCCAGGAAATCAATTTCCTTATAAACAAATTCCGCATCAACAGTTTCCTTATCAATAGTATCCTCCTCATCAATACCCTCACAAACAGTACTAGAAGCCATAACTGCAACTCCAGAATAACATTGCACCAATGAATATGCTAGTATGATGATATCTCCCTGCCTAGCCTAACCCCAACCCAAATAATAAAGCGGTTCATCAATTTGAGACTTCCAACATGCTTGCTTACTCCATTATCCAAGTTCCCTACAATGACATACGCTTACAATCAGGAAGGGTAGTGGAGCTCTTAGTCATTGAAGATGTTCCATCTTCTGCAACTAAAGAAAGAATGAATCAGAAATATCCATTTAATACAACAATCCCCATCATTGAGGATGCTGAGAGTCCTATTGAAATATCAGCTGAAACAAATGATGAAACACTTGTTGAAACACAACCTACACAACCAACATGAGAACCACCATATCCTGAACGTATGACCCTACAAAATAAAGTGGAACAACCTCAGTTTAATATCCTAGGGGAATTAAATAATTTATATGTCAAATTCCACTATTACAAGCCCTTCATGATGTGCCCATCTATGCCAAAACAGTTAGAGATATTTGTGTCAAAAAACCAGGGAGAAAGCCTAGGGATCGTCCCACTTTCCATGTAATAGGAAAAATCTCTGAATTAATAATGGGAAAAACTCCCTTGGATAAGTATGATGATCCTAGAAATCCTACTGTTACAGTACACATTGGACACACCAAGATACCTAATGTTTTGGTAGATTTAGGCGCAACTATCAATGTTATGACCATCGAAACTGTGAAAAAACTTAGGCTCACTAATATTCGGCCAACCCCTACTATATTAGAACTTGTTGACATGCCCAAAATCAAACCCGAGGGATTCCTAGATGACCTTGTCGTCTCATTCGATTTGTGGGAGTTCCCTATGGACTTCTTGGTTATGCAACTGAAGTCGTAGCTAGGGGGACATTCGCTAAACCTGGGAAGACCTTAGTTAGCCACAACATATGCTTGCATCAGCTGTTGGTCGAGGTCTATGACCATTTCGGATGGGACTGATACTAAAATCATGAACTTATACCCTCCATCTCGACCCAGCTTAGAAGCTGAAACTCCACTATGGATGGATCTGGAGGAAGAAGAAGGTGTTCAACCATTATTAACGATAGGGAAAGCCTTAAATTTTAAGGATGAAATAGAGGACGACACTATAAATAGTTTCATCATTGAGCCCACATATGGAAATAAACATGTCTATCAAGTACTTTAGGTGAAGAGGAACAAGAAAATATAACAGAAGAGACCCTAGTTAGTGATGCCAACATAATTCCAATACTTAAAAACTTGAAAAGCATTCTAGTTGAAATAGAGCTGAGAAAAACATTGAACATTAATCTAAATCTCACTCCTAATGAGTTGGAACTCCGGATCACTCTATTGAAACAACATAAGGGATATTTTTCTTGGGAGTACAGAGATATGAAGGGTATCCCTTCTAATCTATGTACCCATCACATTTACATCAAAAGCAACTTCCGATCTATGTGCCAACCACAACAAATGATTAACCCTAACTTGAGGGATATAGTGAAAGAAGAAATCGAAAAACTCTTGGAAGCAGGATTGATATACCTATCTTAGACAACGAGTGGGTTTCTCCACTTGTGATAGTGCCAAAAAAGAATTGGAAATGGAGAGTCTGTGTAGACTATAGGGATTTTATCAAAGCAACAGAGAAAGACCATTTTCCGCTACCTTTTATTGCTTAGGTACTTGATACCTTGTCAAGGAAGAAGTTTTTTTCCTTTCTAAATGGATTTAGTGGTTACAATCAAATCCATATCGCTCCTGAGGACCAAGACAAGACCACTTTCACTTATCCCTAGGGTACCTTTGCATATAGGGTACTTCCCTTTGGGTTGTGTAATGCAACAACCACCTTTTAGAGAGCTGTGATTGATATCTTTTTAGAGATGGTTAACGACAACATGGAAATTTTTATGGACAACTTTAATCCATATGGAAGTAGCTTTGAGGAAGCACTGAAAAAATTTGGAAATGGTTTTGGGACGCTGTAAAAAAGACCATCTATCTTTAAGCACTGAAAAGTGCCATATGATGATGAGATAGGGTGTAGTTCTAGGGAACTTCATCTTTGCTAAAGGTATCCAGGTATATCCATCCAAAATTAGGGTAATTGAAAACATACCCACTCCTGGAACACAAAAAGAGATACGTAGCTTCTTAGGGCATGCTGGTTATTACATAAGTTTTATAGAAAAAATTTCCAAGATAGCCTATCCTTTATTCACTCTGTTGATGAAGGATGTACAGTTTTATTGGAATGATGCATGCCAAATAACATTCACTGAACTTAAGAAAAGGATATCCACAACCCCTATATTACGAGGGCCCAATTGGGCTCTGCCTTTCCACATCTTCTCAGATGCTTTTGATACTACCATTGGAGAAGTGTTGGGAAAACATAAAGGTCATGCTCCATATGCAATTTATTATATCAGTAAGAACTTGGCCCCTGTTGAGATAAATTACATTTTCACAGAAAAATAGTTCTTAGCTATTGTTTACTCCATCAATAAATTTAGGCACTATATTACTGGATACCCCACTTTTGTGTACACTGACCATTCATCCATTAAGTACTTAATGAACAAAACTATCACTAATGCTTGAGTAACTATATGGTTGTTACTGTTATAGGAATTTGACATTACAATTATTGACAGACCTGGGAAGGAAAACTTTTTTTTTTCTTCTGATTTTTTATCTCGACTTACTAACAATTATGAAAGTTTACAAGATGAAGATTATTTCTTTGATGAGAATTTGTTTGCAGTTTCAAATCATTCCCCTTGGTACAAATATGTTGCTAATTATTTGGCTATAGGAAATATTCTAGCACATTTGTCAAAGATAGAAAAAAATAAAAATTATACAATAGAGTTCCACATACTACTGGATAGATGGACATCTTTTCTACACAAGTCTTTATCTTGAAATCATAAGATGTGTAAGGGAGGATGAAATTTTCAGTATCTTAAAGGATTTCCACGATGATCCCTATGGGGGATATTTTGCTGACAAACTAACGGGTCATAAGGTTTTAAGGAGGGGATACTTTTGGCCTACAGTGTATAGAGATGCAAAGAAATATGTCTAGGCTTGTGATAGTTGCCAAAGAATGGGCCAACATAACTAACTTGATAAGATTCCTATTCAACAACAACTGGTGGTTGAACCTTTCGACAGATGGGCCCTAGATTTTATAGGGCCTATCAACCCTCCCTCGAAGCACAAAGTGTATATTCTATTTTGCACCAAATATATGAAAAAATGGGTGGAGGCTGTAGCTTTGGTAAGGGTCAATGACCAAGTTGTAATGGATTTTTTGTATGGAGAAATATTCACCCATTTTGTAGTACCCAAGGAGATAGTTACAGATAGAGGACTGCAGTTTTTGTCCCACAAATTGGAAGCTCTGTTACATAAATATCATGTTCAACACATGATAACCTCACCATATGATCCATAGGCCCATGCCCAAGTGGAAAGTACCAACAAGGTAATTGAGTCTATCCTCACAAAAATAATCAGAAGCCATCATAGAGACTAGGATGATAGACTTCCATAGGCATTATGGGAATATCACACCACATGGCACGATACTGTGGGCTTCTCCCCATACAAATTGGTGTACGGTAAGAATGTTGTCTTTCCCATTGAATTTGAAATTAAAACTTTCAAGACAACCATGGAAGAAAACTTAGACTTGAGAGAATATCAGAGGAACAGATTGAATCAGTTAAATGAACTTGATGAGAAGCACACAACTGTTGTGCATCAGACAACATTAACTCAACAACAACGTTCCAAGTGGCATGATCATTTCATAAAGAAGAAACTCTTCTGTGAATGAGACTAGGCCCTATTGTATGATTCAAGATTCAAGAGGGAATTTAAAGGTAAGCTACATACAAGATGGTCAGCACCCCACCAAATAGACAAGTTGTTTGGCACAATCCTCCTGGATACTATTAATGAAGATCATATGACATTATTCGCTAATGGTCACAGGATGCGACTGTATCATAAGCTGATTTCAAAGGATGCATTCATTTTGCATGTTAAAGCTGATCTAGATTATTAGTTAACGCAAGGGCAAGAATTTTCCTCTGCCCTTGTAAATTTTTAAAAAAGAACACTACAATTTCCACATAGGAATCTATAAATAAATAAATTGTTGTTAAGTTTTATTTTGATTTTATTTTATTTTACGCTTTGATCGGTTTTTATTTTGAAGAATGTGTATAGGAATCTACTTGAGGAGAAGCAGCCACGACTGGGTTGAACGATTGCAGGCACCCTATATTATTTTCCTGTTTTGAATAACACCTTGAAAAAAATATGAACAATCTATCAGTAGCAAACAATCAGCTGAAACTCTGTAGCTGTGACTCTGCCTACTTTTCCTAATTTCGCAGGTGCGACTTTGCCAAAATTTCCCCATTTTTCTATTTTTCATAGTTGTAACTCCACCATATTTGTGCTATTTTCTTGCTACTACTCTACTAAAATTCACCTATTTCTCCATTTTTCGCAGCTGTTACTTCGCCACATTTGTCCTATTTTCTAGCTATAGCTCCGCTAAAATTCACCTATTTTTCCATTTTTCGCAGCTGTGACTCCACCATATTTGTCCTATTTTCCACCTGCGACTCCACCAAATTCTGCCTATATCTGCTATTTTTGCAACTATGAATTCCTCGTATTTCTCCATAAACCAGCTGCGACTCTACTATATTTGGCCTAATTTTCCTATTTTCATAGTTGCGACTCCTCCAGATTTGTCCATAAAAAATCTGTGACTCCTTTAGATTTGTCCATAAATATCACCGTCAATAACTTAGTTGTGTTCCAACTCATTTCACAGCTCCAACCACAATTCCACTAAGATTGAAAAGACAACTATTGATTTTCCACGGGTGCCAGCCAATATGGATGTACTTGTCATTTAAAGTGATGGGGGTGAGATCATAATAACACATGCGAATTATGTTTTCAATCGATGGCAGCATCGAACCATTATGGAAAGTTAAGACTCATTTAATATTGCGAAGGTACAAATTCTGACCATTTACATGATTAGGCATAGATTGGATATGGAAACATTAATGATGCTTTGTATTTTGTACCTGTTAGCAAACCCGTACCCATTTAACTATCAATCAATATATCCGTATTGGTACTTGGTATTATTACACATCCGTCACCTTTTTCTCCTAATTTGTGCCAAATCTTGCAAATTATTCCTTGATCATAACTGTATTAACTTTCCTAAAATACCCAATCCCAACCTTGGTTGTTCGTTGAATGTTCTTGTGCTACAAATTCCACTTATGGATTTGTAATTTCCCTATTTTCTATCAGAACTAAGAAGGAAAGGTGATATGGATAGACCATCCTGACAGGAACCTATGATTGAGTATTTTCAATGCCTAGATGGTTTTCACACATAAACAGGTTTTCTGTTCATCCTTAATTTGAAAGACACCCATTCGGATGCCAGGGGTGTGTGCACATATGTCATAGAAGCAATTGTGGTGGAATTTACTGGTTTGCCTCAAGTAGGAAGGAGTTGGTTTTGATGAAAAACCCAAAATGAGATTGCAGTGAAGGATATTCTTGCAGCTGGTGAACATGTTCAGTGAGGGGGCCGTGGGATAACACTAGAATCATTAACACATCCTTGGAATCAAGTGGTAATTTTCATGAAGAAATATATTACCTATGAAGGTAGGTACCAAACTGTCTACTTCTCTAAATTTTCTTTATTGTCTCATCTACGCCACGATAATCTAATCAATATTCCATTTTACTTGTTGAAAACCATACATTACATGACGGGGTTTGTGAGAACAACCCGACATCCAGTTTCTTCTCTTACCCATCATGGGATAATTAAATTACTCATATTAAGGGAATTAGCATAGCAGAATCGAACTTGGGCACAATTTCTTGCTCAGCCTGGGATAATTCGGTAACCTGCACAGTTGAGCGGTGTTGAAGTAGCATAGGAGGATAGGGTACATGCATAGTTGGGGGTTGTTAAAGTATAAGAGGAGGACTAGACTCCCTCAATTTCAGTTGGGGGGGGACGATGAGACAGTTGCAGACTAGAATTGAAATGACCAGGAGGAACATTTGGAGGAGGCTACGACAACAACAAACTCTGTAGAAGGAATAGTTATTATGGAATCTCGAGTAGCAGAAGCTGAGTCTGGAGAAGCATTAGATGCTATGATAGTGGAAACTATGGTTGTGGAAGCTATAATGGAATAAGAGGATGTGGATATTTTTTACATTGAATCTTCCCTTGACTTGGGGGGAACTTTAATTGAAGAAGAAATTGCAGTAGAAGAGGCAAGGGAATATGATGGATTGGGGAATAATTCTTTTAAAATAGTCTAGATATTGGAAACACATGTGCCACATCGAAGAAAGAGGAGATCAAAATAAGAATTCTAGTCATCATGGTAGGTGAAGAGAAGGAGAACTAGGCCTGTTACTACAATAGTGGTGACATAGGTAAAATGGGAAAACATTGAACCAAATATTGAAATTCCCATTCTCATACCCCGATTAACTGCTAGTCCACAAGAAACTGCTATAGAAGAACCCCAAATCAAGAGTCTTTTGTATGAGAATGGCATGCTAAAAGAGGAGGTAAAAATGCTTCAGAATGAATTGGATAATTGGAAAGAAGCATGTAAAGAAAAGGTTGCATACATTGGTGGAGGATGCAACTCATTTGGAGGGTTCACCTTCTGCTGAGGGAGGTGAAGGATAGGAAAAAGTGGTATGTCTAGATTGTGGAGAGATATTCACCCAGGAAGGATACAAAGTCATAGTGCGGGAATTTGTTGCAAAAGAATATACACAGGAAAATAAAGGAGGAAAATAAGTACCTGCAGTAGAGCCAAAGGATGAAAATGAGCCAGAAATTGACATAATCCTTGACCTGGAATTAGGAGAAGATGAACAAAAGAAATCCTAGCCATTAGGGGATACTAAAGTATTCTTGGATCAGTATAATTTTTTAGGAGACATTGAAGTAACTCAAGAGAAACCTCAACAGTCGGAAGAAATTGAAAAATAAGAGGCTGTCACAGAAGAACCAGCGCCCTTAGAGCTACTTGTTGAAACTGCAACTTAGATAAAAGATGATGAGATTGAGACACAAGAAAATGATGTTGTCACACAAGAACCAAAATCCTTACAAATGTTTGCTGAAGATGCAACTCAAACTAAAGTTTCCATGGTTGAATTACAGAAGGAGGATACTATTACACAAGAACCAGTATCCTTAAAATTATCTGTTGAGAGTGCAACATAGACTGAAGTTTCTAGGGATGGGATTCAGAAAGGGGATGATGTCACACAAGAACCAACATTCCCAAAGATGTTTTTTGAAGCATCCACATAGATAGAGGTTTCTATGACACTGATGGAAGAGGATGTTGTCACACTGTCAATACAAGGTGAGAAGGCTGAGACATCTAGTGACAAGGCAGGGATGAAATTTTCTCAAGAAATTGTTAATTCATGTTCTGATGATGAGAAAGATGTAGATCTCTCACTGTTGAATATGGAAGCGAAGAAGTGGAAATATTATGTTGACCAATGTCAGGAAGGGATGGTTCTCCTTTGTGAATACAGAAAGACTATCAAAGAATTAAGGGTGAAATGGGTAGAGGAGTTATCTTTTCAAAGGTTTTGGTGGGAGAAGGTGCAAAACATTTTGAAGGAATTGAAGAAATTCAAATCCATGCAGAAAGAAAAATATCAAATGTATGCTCTCTCTTGGGAATTGATGATCTTTAGAGCTCCATCTACCTCCTATCTGGTGTTCTTGTCTGAACAAATGAACTTGTTTAAATTAAATTCCCTGAAGGAGGGAAGAACTTATCAGTTTACACCCTCTACTTAGTTCTTGGATACCTTTGTGGAGAGTAGTTTCATTGAACAAAATATGTTGTGTGAACTCTATTTGCATGAGATCGCTTGCCCCATGGACCTTTTCTCTAACCTTGCCCCTTATTTTGGAGATGTTCAGTTGAGAGACTTTTCCTCTTTTGTTAATAATCATGTACAATGGGAAAATAATTTTCATACAATCTCTCAAAATGAGGCCAACTCCAATCCCTGGATTAGGAGTGAACCTCAATCCCCTTGGTTTCTCCTTACGCTCCATCGAAGGAGGCTTATATCTCCTATGAAAACTCAACAGTTGAGGGAACTGCAAGAAAAGGTTATTTCCACTTGTTTTAATCAGATCTCCAAACATCAACATCTTTCCCTAGAAGGAAACAAGCACATATGGAAAAATTAATTTTCAACTTTGAAAAAGAGGGACCCTTATTGTTTCAGAAATTTTAAACATGCTCTCCCTAGGGTGGAAGGATATGTTGATTGCATAAATAAGTGTGGACCTCACTGGATGGGACTCAAATACAAATTTCCACTTATATGGTGGCCAACAAAGCCATACATGGATGATTTTACACTGACTATTGGAGAGGCAGTGCTGGAGATATTGGGATACTTGTAATGGATATCTAGATGGGGGTGAACTACCTGAAAGTTCCTATAATTTTTCCTTTCTCCATGAATGATTTCCAGAGTCAAACTCAGAATAGTGGAAGTTGTTGCATGAGGACATGCAACTAGATAGTTGGGGGAAGATGTTGGGTCCTAAAATAGCCCCTTTATGACCATACCAATTACTCTTTTTTTCTTGTCCTACTTCATTTCCATACACCAGATA
The DNA here is from genome assembly GCA_001517045.1 of Pseudotsuga menziesii. Lineage (NCBI taxonomy): Eukaryota > Viridiplantae > Streptophyta > Pinopsida > Pinales > Pinaceae > Pseudotsuga > Pseudotsuga menziesii. Next base: position 250,099 of record LPNX010252858.1, read on the forward strand.
GATTTTTTTCCTCAAGTTGATCATAGAATCCCTATAGGTATGATTTATTATCGTTTTATCTTATTAATGCCTAATATTGTTATGGTTAGAACTCTATCTTTTGAATTGTGCTAATATGAATTGATTTGATAAAGATAATTCCAAGACTTGAGGAACACAGGTGTAGCAGCTGATTAGTCTGGAGAAGAAAGGGATATTTGGTACCAGCTGTTACTCTTGAATCCCAACGCCATACATTAAAAACAGTGTGATCATCTCTCCACGTGGTAGTTGCAACAACGCTCTACTGCTCAAGTCATGGATGCAATAGACAAAGAATTTGTCGTTTGATTGATTCCCGTGATCCATTAATAGCCAGAGAAACAATAATCCCTATATTATGTATCTTCATTCAATTCCATCATTTTTGTAACTGTTTTGTTGTAACAAGGAATTGTGAAGATCATAGATCTTCATGTCTTCCCGATATTAGTGTGTTGGAATTGTGTTATCCATGTATAAATAGGGAAAGGCAATCGGAGCCAAGGGTTGGTTGATTAATATTAGAATCTGTAAGCTGTAACAGAGAGATGTGACTATGAACTATCATTTTAATACAAGGAGTCGTATTCTTCATATTCCTATGTTTTACTTTATGTTAGTCATGACATCTCTGTTCGAAGGTTGGGCCCACCTTCCCATAGAGATTGCCAATTTAATTAGATGCTTGTTTTATTTATGTTGTGTTGTGTGGAAATATAGTAGATGCATTTTATAGTGAGATGCAATAGTGATGATTGATGATTGCCATTTCCTCTCATAACTGATGATTGCATTCTACTTTGCGGCAACTGTGTGGTGTGATAGTCGACTGTGTAGGTTAGTTTCTCTTTATGCAAGTGTGTTAATTAGTTGTTATAGTCAAGCTCAACTCTAGTTTATTTATGTTACTTGTCTTTCATTGAATTTAATGAATTATTCAGACTATGCTTGCAACTAGTGTGATTATTTACTGTTATTTAGGAACTTCATATCAAATAGTTTAGACATATCTTAGTTCATTTCTGCTAGTCTGATATCTTTAGAATTTCCTTTCTGCAAAATTAAGTCTAGCTCAATTATTTTCTAGATCAATGATTGTTAGAATAATGATTGTAGGAAGGTAATTGTATTTTTTAAATTCCTAGATAGATAAAATAGATTAGCCTTAGCCATGCGAAGAGTTTGACTGAGCAGTAAGTAGGACAATTAAGTTTTCATTCATTTAAGTTCGCTTCTTGAGTGTTTATACATAGATTGTGCTAATTTTATTTGAAACAAAAATACTTCCCTTGGTTGACAATTCATATCGAGAATTTTGTATGTTAGGCGTAAATGATTAGCATATAGGGTGACCAACACCTCTCATTGTTCAAACCTTAGTTTGGTCCTACCTTCTTCCACTTGCGATTCCATATCAGAATTGATCGGAGTCTTGGACAACTCTTCCTATGATTACTTGTTGGAATCCTTCTTCTTCTCTAAATCATCTGGCATGTCGGGTGGTGTACCCACTTCCGTGTCCGACAAATCCTTTATGCTAACCAAAACATCCATTCTACAAGCCATTCATCGATAATGGCCTCCATCTCTTCATCTTTAAGCTTGTACAATGCTGTGAGCCATTTTTTCTCATCGTTGTGTCGTGCTTGGATATGGATTGCATGTGTGTTACAGAGAGAAATTCCTATGGCTTGGGGTACCACAACAGATAGCTAGACTCTAGAAATCAATCTTTCCCAATATGCAATAGAAATAAAAACATCTAACACTAAAGGATCGAACCTCGTACCTTACTCCGGACGGTTGAAGTAGATCCCTGTTGAGCTTTCCAATCTTCAGCTTGAATTGTTATAGCGCGTCCTCAACAACAAGTAAACAATACAAGCATACTATATTTCATGGTGTTAGATCTATTCTAGCATATATAAATCAATAATGTATAAGCATTTGACATATTCCAATGGAAACAATATTCATTCAAATACACATTACTGGACAGGAAAAGATATTTCTATTAATATGAATTAGAGATTACAAGTGACAACCTCTGATGGCACGTCTGCAAACTGGAGAAACTGAATCCCCCACTTGGGCCTCCACCACCTCAATCCTCCATCACTCCGATAGCAAGCTTACTAGAAAAGGGCTAGCTTGGGAAGAACACAACAGTGCTCCAAAGGACAAAGGGATGCAGACTCAAGCATAAGTTCTGGCAACAATGGACTATAGTTTCGGTACTCTCAATTCTCTATTCTCTCCCCCCCTCCTTTAATGTATCAAGGGGCTCCTTATATAGCTTCACAAGGGACAATGAAGGGTCGAATCCGAGCAATCTCAAGGCATATGGACGGCCAGGAGTCGAATGAGTCAGATCCAAGTCAAGGAATGCTCCAACAGGATTTGGACTATGCACACATCCCGATGTACATGACTATAGGGGTCAAACCCGCGTATGTACACGGTTATCGGGGAAAAATCCACGTATATCATAGTTTATATAGTTTTGGGGATGATCAATGATACATCAAAGGATAAAATGTGGTCCATTGGGTCTAAAGAGTCTGCAGCGGGACAGGGGAAGGCCATACAATGTGGGATTCACCTAGTGGGGTGAAAATATCTATAACAGATGCCCCCTAATGTATGAGATCAGAGGGGTTATACGATGGCCAAAATACATTATAAGTCCATCCCAGAAGTGAAGTGATGATGGTACCCAAATGGAAGACCAGCCACCTAATCAGCATAATACCATAATACAACTGTGCATATAACTGTGAATACATATAGCAGTCCTGGATACATAAGAGTACAATGGCCACGAATAGGCATGAAACATGATAACACATAGATGTGGTCATCGCCATGTACAATATACATAGATCAGAATCTCCATGAGGAAGATATACAAAGGATCATGATCTCCACAAAGGCTGAAGATATATAACAGATCAAGATCTCCATAGTGGCTGGAAATGTCTGACATATACTGGAACAAGTCACGAGAGCTGAAAT
>LPNX010252858.1:254649-296923 GCA_001517045.1 Pseudotsuga menziesii
CTCTGGACGGTTGAAGTAGATCCCCGTTGAGCTTTCCAATCTTCAGCTTGAATTATTATAGCACGTCCTCAACAACAAGTAAACAATACAAGCATACTATATTTCATGGTGTTAGATCTATTCTAGCATATATAAATCAATAATGTATAAGCATTTGACATATTCCAATGGAAACAATATTCATTCAAATACACATTACTGGACATGAAAAGATATTTCTATTAATATGAATCAGAGATTACAAGTGACAACCTCTGACGGCACGTCTGTGAACTGGAGAAACTGAATCCCCCACTTGGGCCTCCACCACCTCAATCCTCCATCACTCCGATAGCAAGCTTACTAGCAAAGGGCAAGCTTGGGAAGAACACAATAATGCTCCAAGGGACAAAGGGATGCAGACTCAAGCATAAGTTCTGGCAACAATGGACTATAGTTTTGGTACTCTCAATTCTCTCTTCTCTCCCCCCCTCCTTTAATGTACCAAGGGGCTCCTTATATAGCTTCACAAGGGACAATGAAGGGTCGAATCCGAGCAATCTCAAGGCATATGGAAGGCCAGGAGTTGAATGAGTCAGATCCAAGTCAAGGAACGCTCCAACAGGATTTGGACTATGCACACATCCTGATGTACGCGACTATAGGGGTCAAACCCGTGTATGTACGCGGTTATCGCGGAAAAATCCATGTATATCATAGTTTATATACTTTTGGGGATGATCAATGATACATCAAAGGATAAAATGTGGTCCATTGGGTCTAAAGAGTCTGCAGTGGGACAAGGGAAGGCCATACAATGTGGGATTCACCTAGTGGGGTGAAAATATCTATAACAATGTGGCCCCATCACGAATCACAATATTCATCTATACTTCATCGCCACATCCTTAGTGAGATACAAAACCTTTATAGATGCATCTAGAATCTCATTCCAATACAAATAAAACTGGATGGCATAGTTAACCGGTTGCTCCTTAACTTCAAGCCACCATAGGTTCTAATAGTGTGCCCCCCTGCATGGTTTGGTTACTACCATGTCCATTCCTTGGTAACACTTGGGTTCCTTCCAACCCAGGAGTGTGATTAAGATCAACAACCATGAATACGTAAATGGTCTCTTACCTTCCTGTTCCAGCATTGCATCCTCTATCAGTTGATTCAACAGGAACAAGGACTTGTTCATTTAGACTCCTTCAGTGCACTGCTTTGTGCATGCAATTACTCCTAAGGTGCATTGGTTGGGTGTGTTATTTCTCACCATATTCAGAGTCAACAACTTTGGTACAACTTTAACGGCCTTTTCATTGACTGTCTTTATAACATATGCATGTTTGTACTTGGTAATGTCATACTTCCTCTTAAGCTTTGCTAATGTCTTATAATTTTCCTTTCCTCAGAAATACTTCGATGGTTAGGCACCCGCCATTGGAAACTCGGTGATATGAGATATTAATTCAATTGTGATAGGTACCTTTGTTTCGAGCCAAAGATACCCTCCATGAAAACAGGCCAACAACTACTTTATGCATGCATTTTGTTAGGTCAAGCGACCAAAATGTGGCATGTGGGTGATTCCCAACAACCTCGACCATTGCAACCCCATCGCCCATTGCTGTGGTACCCTAGCAACCAGACCTCCATCTCCTTTTGTATTTTGTGCATTTTAGATATGTTGGAATTTTGTGGTAGCTATAAGCCAACTTCATCAAATTTGACACAATGCTCATGGTCACATGCACCCCTTTTGGTGTTGCATGCATCTTGATAAGATATCGCTGGTTCTTTGAAAGATTAACTAGTGGTGCGGGTACCTGTCGTAGTGGTACATATACTTGAATATCATCAACAGTTTCCCCTTTCCATGCTATGGAGTCATCTCCACCTGCTGTTGATGGCCCATCCTCTACCTCGGCTTCTGCGGCCGTGGTTGCACTGCGTGTGGACCTAATCTTCCGTGGTGGAGACTTGGGGTGATTTTTGACCCTCTTCTTCCTTACTACTCATGGAATTTATTCTTGAAGGCTTGTACTCTCTTCTTTTACTGGCGTTATCGATGGCAGAGATTCATGTGTACTACCACTCAAAATTATCTCGACCATCTCTACAACTCTATCGCTCTCTGAATCTTCACTATGTTTGCTAATGGCCTTCAATTTTACTTATCTCATCAATGGTCACAATGGTTCATCCAATGCCTCTCCTATCAATTCTTATAGCCTTGGGAGTTCTTTTGCAAACAATATTACCCATCATAACCAAATCTACCGATCCAATTCCTCATAATGCATGTCTTGTCCACTTACGTAGTCTCCTTTCTGGTTTAACTGCTTCATTTATTTCCTGATTTGATCTTATCGCACCTCATCGGGCATCGTCAAGATTCCTTCCTGTTGTGACTAAAACGTTATCTCCGTTTTTTCGAATCTTCCTCCGACAATTTCCTTACTCCCTAACCTGTCTAGTTCATTTTCATAGTTTTTTCCTGCGCGATGTCTCAGTCATGGTGCCACACCTGGCTATCCTGATAGGGATTTGGATGAATTTCATTCATGATCTTAGGTAGCAATGTGCCATATATATTTTGTAACTGCACTGCACCTTTGTTGGTGATAAAATGACTAACGTAAGGAGCCTTCCAATGCATTTGGAGCTTACATGGGTGCTTTGCAAACTTTCTATCATAGAGGAGAACCATATATCCTCGTTGGAAGTACTTTTATTTGATATGTCAATGATGCCATTCCTTCCAAAAATAATTTTGAACTTGTTGGTGAAATCCTGTGATGAACCAATCTTCCTCAAGCTGTACCAACCACATCAAGCATTCTTCAAGTGCTTCTTCATCTCTCATACCTCTCGCTACTTCAATGTACAAAATGTGAACAATTTGCTTGATTGGAATCATCTCTTCTTGGCCATATGCAAGTTAGAATGGCACTTTCCCCATAAACTGTTTGCACATAGTCCTGTAGGCCAATAATATCATAGGAATTTTCAAATACCAATCATCACGATTTGCATTACATACCTTGGTTAGCGCATGTTGGAGTACCTTGTTAAATGCCTCGATCATTCTATTCGCTTCTGGGTGTTATGGAGTGCTCTTATTGTGTTGAATATTGAATTCCTCTATCATTGCGCTAATGGTGTGATTGATAATGTGACTCCCTTGGTCACTCATCAATATATTTGGACAACCAAACTGAGTAACGATATTGTTGCATAGGAACCTTGCTACAGTCACAGCGGTACAATCCGTCACTGGTGTTGCTTCCTCCCATTTAGTCAAATAGTCAGTCACAGTGATAATATATTGTGCACCTGTCCTTTTTCCTAGTGGATTGATGGGTCCCAAAAAATCCACTACCCACTTAACAAACAGATGCAATGTTACTTGAGGTACTAACGACATCTCATCCCGTTGCAATGGTTTCCCCATCCTTTGAGAGACGTTGCAACTTTTTGCATAATCCATTACATCGTTGGGCATGGTTGGCCACCATAGCCTAGATCGAAGTATCTTCCTGGTGGTTTCCCGACCTCAATAATGTCCTTATGCAATTACATCATGTGCTTCGGTTAATATGATTTCTTGTTCATGTGGTAGAACATACCAATGTAGAATCTCATCCAGCCCCATCTTGCAGAGTTGTCCAACAATTAGCTTAAAATCCATAGGTCAAACAACCAATTTATTCTTATGACCAGTGGTGAAATCATCTGGTGCTTCCCCTGTTGAGAATAATTGAATATTTTTTTCATAATGATCATCTACCATTCCGAATTTAAACAATTTCACATCAGGTAAAACATCCTCGATGCTGCTTGGTTCTTCGCCTGTCTCAATCCTTGACAAATGATCAGGTCCGACATTCAATCGACTCGGCTTCACAATGATTTGTAAATCAAATTCTTGGAAGAGTAGCAGCCATTGGCATATCTTCCCCCCCAACAAAGGCTTGTTGATCAGGTATTATCAATGTGGAATGATCGATAAACGTCTTTAAGTGTGCTCCCAGCAGATAGTGGAAAAATTTATGCAGTGCATATACCATCGCAAATCCTTCTCGTTCTGTCATTATGTAGTTTTTTTCCGTAGATGACAAATTCTATATTGTGAAGGAGATTGTGTGGTCAATCGCTCCTTAACTTCGTTGCGCCAAAATTACTACTAATGGAACTAGTGATGCATCGACATGGACGTGAAATTCCTTCTTCCAATCCGGAAAGACCAATAATGGCACTGTGAACATCTTATTTTTTAGAGTGTCAGCACTCCCTTGACACTCATGGTTCCATTCGAATTTCACATCCTTCTTCAACAACTTTTCCATTGGAGCTATGATCGATGCATATCCCTTGATGAATTTTTAAGTAATATATTGTATGGCCCAACGTCGCTTTGAGTTGTTTCATCGTTGTTGGTGGAGATAGATTAATGATTATCACAATTTTAGCAGGATCCACTAACATACCTTCCTTATAGACAATGTTTCCCAAAAAAATTTTGAACGACGCAAAAAATATACACTTCCATAGATTTAGTGTGATTTGATGTTTTCGACATCTCTCCAACTTCAGTAGTAGATTTGTGATGTGGTATTTTACCAACACATAGAAATTCCAATCATCCATATATACCACCAAAAATTTCTAAATGAAATATTTAAACGCAATGACTACTATCCTTGAGAAGATCGCAAGTGCATTTTCAAGGCCAAACAACATCACTGTGTACTAAAAACATCACCATTCCATCACAAAAGTGGTCTTGTGCCGATCTTCCTTCACAATTTTTATCTAATGGTAGTCCAAAAACCCATCAATGAATGAATAGATTTCTTGTACACCGATTCCTTCCATTACTTCATCAATAAATGGTAATGGGAACAAATTATGTAGATATGACTCATTTAGCTTTTGGAGGTCAACGCAAATCTAGATTTCTCCCATCTTCTTATCTTGAACAACCATAGGAATGATCCATTCTAACTCTTCCACAGTTTCTATAATGCTGGCATCCAACATCTTGTCGGGCTCAACCCTCACTCGCTCCTTGTATCGCGGATTCAATTTATAAGGACGCTACTTTAATGGCTTCACATCTGGCTTTAGCAAGATTTTCATTTCTCCTAAGTCCCCTAAAATCCCTTTCATCTCAAAAAATTTAGTCGGGAATAAATCATGGATATCATGCAGCAGATCAATGATCTCTTCCATAGTGGCTTCGTCCCAATAATATCCTACATTGGCGAACTTCGTGTCCTATGTCATCCCAATATTAACCTTTTGAATCTTAAGAGGTTGTTAAACTTTGTCGATCGACATCTATGGTGCCATGATATCCCAACTCCCTTCAGATTCTTTGATATTAAGATTCCTTAGATAATCCCCATCGTCAGGTTCTCGTGTCAAGTTGTAACATTCTTTCATCAACTGTGTTTCTGGCGTCTCATGTGATTCTACAGGAAATTTCACTGGAACTACTTCCAAGATGACATTTCATATGTGCTGAACTGTGCTATGTATCACTATATCAACACCCACAAAGATGAAAGTGTGGCTAAAGTAGACAGTGAAGTCTTCCCATGTTGTAATATCCATTCTCAGTTTTGTTGATACGTACTATTGCCATGACATCTCATGTAGCGTATGGAAAAATCATGTAACCATTCATCCTTCAGTCTTGATACCCATGTTGTCGACATGCAGCCAGATGATCATTGGGATCATTCCTTCCATCATACATCTCATCCTAGTAGTGCTTTGTTTCTCCAAATCAAAATTCCATCAGTATGTGACATATCGGCCAACCGTCGATGCAAATATTATGTGTTTCCCACCATCTTGTTCGAGTGGCATTCAGTGTGTCCTCCGGTTCCAACAGTCACTGATTCTCTGATACCTTGTCTTCAAACTTGTCAATAAACTCAGCCAAATTGGGTAGCCCTTCATAGGTTGGTGGATCAACAAACTGCATTGTGACCCAACACATTGACTGAGTGACTCTCCCATATTTCCGAATTGATATTTCATGTAGTCGATTCTACCAATTCTCTAGTGCATCATTAGAATCCGATGATGTGGAGCTAGTACTTTGCCATCCCAACTCCCTGTCCATGGTGGGATGAATGTAATCCTCCAAAATATTGTATGCATGATCCTGTTTGGTCACAAAAATACCACATTTTATTAGTATTTCATATGCCATTTATCACCTTTCAATCCTATTTTATCCTTCCATAAAACCATTAATCTCCACCTCTTTCATAATACATATGGGTTTATATTATCATTTTCCAAATTATTTGTTTTGAGTGTTTTTAAGAGAATTCTTGATTAAATATTAGAACTTAATATAATTTTCATATATATCTCAAATATTTGTGTGAGGTTTATAATGTAGGGATATTTGAAGCTTTCAACCAAGGAGTATTTAAAAGCTTCCTGAATGTTTTCTCCATCTTTTCAAGATTTTAAGGAGATAATCCAAGCTAATTTCAAGGATAGGATTATGGAAATATGGAGAGAATATCTCATCACATATTTGTTGGAAAATTTGAAGGGATAAGTTGAGAGCAAAGTGGGTATGTTGGAAAATTTGGAGGGATAAGTTGAGAGGAAAGTGGATTGTAATTATGAGTAGTTTATCTTGAATTCATGTATAAATAAGAGGGCTCTCTCCTCATCTTGGTAGAGGCCTCTCTAGTGGTGTGGAAGTAGAGAAATAGTTTCTGTCTTTCAAGAGTTAGTCATAGAGTGGATTTTTTATTGTTATGTAATGGAGATGATGCTTTAATGCAAATCCTTTTACTCTCTCTCATGCTAATTTGGGTTTCTTTCTTATGAAATGTTAATATAGATTTTCAGTGATTTCTTTCTTATGAATTGTTAACATAGATTTTTAGCAATTTCTTCCTTATGAATTGTTAACATAGATTTGTCGTGAGCTCACATATATTTATCATTTTTCATTCCTTACATGCTTTTTGTTATAGATTATATCTCCCTTGTTTAATTTTAGTCTTTCTTTACCAAGTTTAATTTATGCAATTTCATGCTTTCTGAGGTTAGATTTATTTTCATACAATTTCCTGTTTTCATAAATTAGATTCAATTTCAGTTGTAGAATAGGTTAGTATCACTTCAATCTTGCATATACGTTGCTTGCGCTTCTAAGTTTACGATCTCTCCGGGTTGACAATTAAATCGTTGGATATGTTTAAATTGTTTAATATTTTTCACCAATATTTTGGCGACATTTCCGAGGAGGTGCTAAAAGGGATCAGAGTTTAGATAGGTACATAGTTCGTTTTTTATTACATAGAAAGGGGGAGGGGAAACAGTAAGATGCAAGGATGAATTCACTACAAAATTTCCGTTGTGTAATAGCCAGACGCATCCACTTTAGTGGGTCACCCCAAAGCCTTGTTGTTTTCGCAAGCGTGTTTATTTTTTTGCAAAGTGTTTTCTTTTTCTGCAAGAGTGTTCTTTCATTTTCTACAAATGCAAGTTTGTTTTTAGGAAAATTTTTCCGTTTCATTTTTGTCATGTAAAGTTTGGATTACTTTCATTTTTGGGCTAGCCTTTATTTCATACTAACTTGCTTTTAACTTTGTATCTGCTCATTTTTTTTTTTGTACTAAATTTTGTGCACTTTTTATTTCTATTTTTGAACTCGTTTTGTACTAATTCATTTCGTATTGTTTTTTTGCATTTGTCATGTACTCGTTTTTCATTTTTTTTTCTTTGTAGAATTTGATATGATTTTATTAAAATGATTTTAGGATGAACATAAGCCTAGAATAGCTCACTTAGATCCTAGCAAAAGTTGAGATCTCCTCTTCTCAAGAAGAGGAGATCTTGAGAGAAGCCAAAGATGTAATTACTCCTCCTAACACAAACAAGGAAGAATTGACATTCTAAGAATCATGCATATCAGATGAGGAACACCTGTTTAAACTGGATATTGAAAGGGACGAAGAAGGAATCTCAGGTGATCAAGCAAATGAAAGCTGCATTGAACAATGGTTCCAAGTAATATTAGGTTAGATTAGTTTTGTTTTTGTTATTGTTTTTACTTTGTTAATTTACATTTACAAAACCTAAGTTTGCATATTTTTGATTATATTAGATTTCATTTTGTAAAATCGTATGTAAACATTCTTTTACTTATTTTACATGTATGGTTCCACAAGAAATTTCACTACACGTAAATGATTGTAAATTATAATTAAAGTAAAGTAGGTAGGTTTTAGTTTTTTTTTTCAATTTAAAATTAACATATATGACGCTTTGCTTTAATTTGCTTTAATGTTTTTATTTGTTAAAATTTTCATTTCTAATAGTCTTAATTATTAATTTTTAATTTTGTAGGAATAAAAAATTTAGTTTGCATCTAGGAATACTTTAAAATAAGATTAAAACCAAAATTTAAAAAGAATATCTATTAAAATATATATAATATTTCTTTGGTTTTTAATTAATTATCTAATATTAGTTTTCTAATTTCAATAAATTAATAAAATATATATATATATATATATTAACAAATCCTGTAACTATAAACATTAAACACACACACACATATATATAACTTATAAAACAAACTATATATATATATATATATATATATATATATATTAAAACAATGTAATTTCTAAACATTNAAAATAAATAGAACAAACAGATTGTTTTCCCTCCATGCTAAAACCTGCAAAAATAAAAAAAGTTAGAAAAAAATAGAGGAAACAACAAAATGCTTAAAAATTCTCAAATAACATGGATAAGTAATTATTTACTAGATATATATTGAGTTGCACTATCCATAGCAAACAAGCCCATCTCCCACACATAGAGATCCAAAAACACCATCTCTAAAGGAGCTAGTCGAATGGTGACGGTTTTTAGCTGTAGGAAGATATCCTTGGATGGAATTCCTTAAAGCTCCCCTCTACTCCTGTATGTATCTATGCTGATAATATTTCAGTGTCTCCATTACACGTTCATGTTAAACCATTTCATTCATACAGTAGTGGAACAAGGCTGAAGTTATCAAACCTTGGAATATATTTAGAAGAACCACTAACAAGATAGCCAACAAATCTCGATGTATGAAAACAATTTCTTCCCATAACGCGGGAAGAAATATTTCGCGCTTGTCTTCTCGCTGAGATATGCTATGGATATCCTTTACAATCCATTTTAACACACCACACATTCTTATCTGACCAATCCTTTAGGGCGTTGATCTGCCTCATATCCATTACGATTCACAATGATTTGCAAAATGCGTCAGGGTTCTCCCCCATCTTATCAATACTCACACAAGTTTGAGGAGGAAATTATGAGCATATTTATTTTCCCCATGCATCAGAGTTATCTCATAGTTATCTCCTCTATAATCTAATACCTTTCACAATAGATTCGCACCAATCTCATTTCGTAGAGTAGGTGTAATGCCTCCTTATGTTAACATCGAAGGTCACGATCCCCCCAATTTCCACACATTATAGAAAATAAGTCATCACGTTTTTGCTGCCAACCGAATTTGCAACGTATTCATAAATTTAATGGCCGATCTTTCCATTTCCTCTTCCCACAGTCCATCAGTGCATCATATACAACCATAAATGCAACGGTAGGAGGGAAATCCCATATAATCCGGCTAGCCTTACATCTAAATTTGTGTTGGAAACTAAAAAATGTTAAGTGTCCTCCATCTACACGTAATTTAAGGGAGGTTTTTGCCATCACGGGAGTTAGTTTTGTATTTAGCTTAGCTCTAAAATCCAAACTATCCACCACACAGGAGAATCTCTATCATTCTCATTTAAGAATTGCCAGATTTGTATTGTCAAAATGTAGCAAATAGAATAGTTTGGCTTGTGTGATATACTGTAGATAATCCAAGGAATCCATTAGAGTTTTTTTTCCTTCACTGGGCCCATTGGACTTCCTCCACCTGACATACCAACATCCATCATGCCACCGCCATCCTGCTTCAAAAACGTTAATTTCCTGAATATATCTTATTGCATTTATAAATTCCAGTAACGAGATCTCCTTGGATTTCCATATTTGGCTTGAACACATTAACCTCAAGGTGGATTTTACATTGGTTTGTTGGATGTGTTACGGTTCAAAATAATTATTCCCATTGGATCTCTACAAGTATGAAGCTTGTTTTGTTAGATCGCCTGCCTCGGGCACTCCAATTGTATATTCATTGAATGCATATGGCATGTTTTAAATGTGGGTCCATGGAGTTAAATGTTCTTGTTTAGAGGAGCATCATGGCATGTTAAGGAATGGATACTATTATTGCAGAGAGAAAATCTTTCACTTTGACAGCTTGAAGTGCCGCTTGGGATATTTATTATATGAATATTGGGATTGTGTAATATAGAAAAAATTGAAACCTAAACTTCTCAAATAATTGGCTTGAACGGAGTGATTTTGTAAGTGTCGCTTGAAATCCATTTGAAGAATTATTACCTGTAATAAACTACTATAATGGTAGTTCATAAGTCTGTACGCTGGGTCTAATCAAGTTAAAACATGATGTATTTGGTAACATTTTTTGGGTAAATATTTGATACACATGTTATGAGTATCTTTCACCAAGTAATGGGATGAGACCATAATGTGATACATTAAAAATTATGTTTTATTGACAAAGGCATTCTTATTACCATTATCTTGCTATTAGCTGAAAATGTTGTTTGCAGGCGGATTTGTTGTTTGAGGGACTAGAAACTCAACAATTGATTATGAGTTTCAGATCTAGCTACAGAGGATTTTAAGTATTCATTAGTTGTTATTGCGCTTACCCACGTGAGGAGACACCTTGGGAATTTTCATTGCATTGGGTTTTCTATTCATCCTTTTACTTCGTTGTTTTCCACACAATCATGGTTTGCGATTGATCACTCTTTGGAGGCTTGCTTTTCATTTAAGCACTTGATAGAGGTTTACCTTATTATGCTTTGATTCTATAGGTTTCTGTTGTTATCACATGTGGAGGATAGAGAGTTTTACGAGTTGACAAGTGTGTTCGAAGTATCATGTAAAGAGTATATGGTTCCATCATCGGATTTTAACATGAAGGATAATAAACCCACTGTAATAACGCCACTACAAATTTAGAGTGAACTGATGTAACTACACAAAATCGATGAGAAAACTGCAAATCACCTCAGAGAAAGCATATTCATGGTATTCTAAGCTCTGTAAATGATGGAATAGACTACCCATTAGAAAAATAGACTCCATGGGTAAAATTTTCGTGAGTTTTTGAGCTGGTTAACTTAAAACAAATGCATTCTAAACTTCAAAATCGAATAGATATTGAATCACAGACTAGCCCTGGGACTTCCAAATGTTATGAATGTATTTTTTTTTAGGTTTTTATTATATAGCTTCGCCCCAATAATGGTGGCTCGCGCGCGCTCTTGTTAATGGAATTTTACTTGTATCTAAGTGACTAAATATGATGGTTTTATGCTCATTTGCACCTTATTATTGTAGAGTTTAGGAAGGAAACAAAATAAATATCTATTGATCTATTAGGGTGAGTGTTGTAGTGACATAAACAACATTTGTTAGTTTTTGGTTGAAGGGATAGTCTTAGGTCGTATATGAATCGCACTTTGGGATTGAATAGAGTCGTCAACATTCGTTATTTATTTTATATAGTAGTAATTTATATGATTTTCTTCCTGTTTTTTTATTATAAAAATCCTATATTAGAAAACAACTCGAAGCCAATCCAGTAATTTCCAAATTGTAGCGACAACAAAGATTTTGCAGAAGTTATTTTGTGCTTATTGGCTATCAAAATATAAGAAAAGAAACTGCTGGAAGATTAAATGTTCGAAAGGGCGCAACTAGCATTGAGTTTTCCTTGTTCATATTGCCACCTATATTAATGAATTGATGAGTAGGTTTACCAATGTTGTAACATATTATATCCTTTACCATACATATTAGATAAGGCGATTACCAGGTGTAATGCAAACAATATGTGATATGATCACTAATTGTTTTTCTCATATTTTGAAATCTTTGGGACATATTAGATTGGTTTATACTACTTTGTACGGGTCTTTGTTATTATGGAGATTCACACCTTTTGAGGATGCTAATGCATGCCGCATATTGACCATAATACTGCCACCATTTACTAGATAGCAAATCTTTGAGGGGATTGAACGTCATCTAACCAAAACAACCATATTTCAAAATGATAAAAATTATTAGGCTCCCTCCAAGTGGGGATTAAGATCACTGCGACAGTACAAAATATGCCATAGGATCCAAAGGATTTGTAGATATTTCTAGTACTACCAGATATAAATGAATCATGGTAGGGATGATTGAACGTTAGTTGGTCCATCTACTTGCGCTTAAACCTTTATAATTTTTTTCATGATATCATTTAGAAAAAATTTTGACAACCTTGAAGCCTGATACAAAAAGTCTAAATCACAGTCTATTTCATCTTCTTTGAAATCGAAGGCAGCTGCTGTCATAGCTAAGCCTTCTTCTTGGTTTTTATTTTTGCATAGTGGGACATGACACATCTTCGGTTTGGGGGAGTTAGGTGTTTGTTTCAATTACATTTATGATGTTCATATAAATCGTGCATGCGAATGATTATGCAAGAAAAAATTATGAGATATCAAGCTGCATTTCTTTCATATTGACATTCTTTGTAATTGAGGTACTCATTTATCTTATTAACCAATTTTCATATCTACTTTAAAAGTGAAGGATCATATGGGTATTCACGTGATCATTCAAAATTGCCAAACTTGTCGCTTGTTTGCACACTCTTCTCTATACCAGACCATTAAGATAGTATACTTTTAGAGGGTCGACCACTGAAAGGGTCGACTCTCTCTCTCTATTGCTCAATCATTACATAAAGACACACTAATATTTGTAAAAGGAGGATGTAAAAACTCTCATTTTTGTTCCAATTTCTTTTTGTTTTTTTTGCAAAATAATTAAAAACTTTAGAGAAAAAACACATTAACATTATAAAACTTACATTAATAAAAGCACATAAAAATTTGTTCTTTTTGTAAATAAATCAAATAACAAAAATAACTTCAGAAAGAATAATAAAAGGGTTATGATAACATTACAAAAATAAAAATAAAATAAAATTAAAAACTAAAAAAATATATAAATTAATAAAAAAACATTAGGTAACAAATAAAATCATAAAATTATAAATTATAAATGAACTTGGAATCTTCTCAAATTTTATGTTTGTTGCACTAATTTGTTTTCACAAGTCACTAAAAAAAAGTGTTGAAAACAAGGGTTGCTACTTTCAGGTATAAAAGCATTTAATTTATTCTCTTCGACTTGGTTTGTTAAGCACATATTCTCCTATATTTTCAATGCTCTCACAAGTTTGTTGCAGGAAAATGCTAGCCCTTTTGTAGGTTCAAAGACGAACGAATGGCATTTCCAGAATTGAAGAAAATTTTCATAAAAATGTTCCATTAAAAGCTTGAAGAAGTTGAGCTTCCACTATGTATGTCATGACATTTTCCTGCCACAAAAAATCATTTTAGAAACCAATTACGTCATGTCATGATGACTTACCCTTTTTCCTTCCAAGCTTATTCGTCATCCATGTTAGAGTCTACTTTTTCACTGCCTCATACATCATGACTTCCTGCATGTACACCTTTTTGAGTCGCACACATTTTCCTCAATTTAGTTCATCTTTTTCCTTATTAATAAAACCATTCAGCTCCCTTTCCATGACTACATTGCTTTGTTTTCATTGTCATAAAAACTGTTTGACCCTCATATCTTTCATCTATAGTCCTACCACTCATTATGTACAACTCGTGTTGACTGATGTGGGATTCCTTGAGGCCCACATTTCAACAAGTATTTTCCCATTGACCTCAACACCTTATCTGGGATAGAGAATAGAGTTCATTTTTAGTACCTTGAGGCTTGCATGCCTTATTGGAAAGTTCTCTCGCTAACAATAATGGGAATACATCAATGTCCCTTGATCGTTAGATTTTTCAAGTGGCTTGACATCAGCTCATTTATTCACACTTCACAAGATGTACTTAGTAACCTTGGCACTCATTGAAATCAATGGTGAGATTGCCTCACATTGGTTAATGACATTCATCAATGGTCTGTAATCCAATGACTTCGTTCCATGCTCGACACCGACACATTTATTTGCATGGTGAGAATTGTACCATCGAGTTTTTGTAGCAGGTGAATACTATATATCTTTCATGACACCATCAACAGTTTTGCAACATACTTTTATCCATATGAGAGTACCACAGTTCCACTTCCAGCTTTCATCTTCTACTTCATCCAACCAAGCAGCAGTTCAGGTTCCTTTACTTCACATTCTATGATCCAGCGGCAGTAGCCACATTCCTATTGCATAGTTCATCAACTTTTTGGGTAAGTGAAGGTATGTTCTTTTCTAATCTTTAATCATGCAATTCCTTGAATGCTAGAAATAAATCAATTTGGAAAATTCCCTCACTGCATTCCCTTTCTTCTTTTCATACACATAATACATCTTCAGTTGTGGGGGGGGACTACTCATTACCATTTTACATATTCACAATCTCATTTACCATTAACCAACATGTCTTTCCCAAACTATGCTTTGGTGCTATTTGAAAAACATTGCTATATATATTTGCATGATTCATAATATGAAGAAAATGATTTCTAATGTAAATTGATGGTTCATCATTTCCATTGCATGTATACTTTTAAATATTATGTATTGCAGCAAAAATACAAGTAAAACAAGCGAATGTTGTTAACACAAGAACCAACATTTTTTATATTGATGGTTGTCACACAAGAACCAACCATGAGAAAAACCGCTACCACTCATGCATTTCAAATCGTGGAATGATTTATTGTTACATACAGTCATCATGTAAAGCCCCGGCTACAAAGCCAAAAGTTTTAAAGAGAATCAATGCATAGTTGCATGAGGACATGCAACAAGTTAAGTTGGGGGGAATGTTTGGTCGCAAAAATACCATATTTTATTCATATTTCATATACCATTTGTCACCTTTATCCCTATTTTATCCTTCCATAAAACCATTAATCTCCACCACTTTCATAATACATATGGGTTTATATTATCATTTTCCAAATTATTTGTTTTTAGTATTTTTAAGAGAATTCTTGAATAAATATTAGAAATTAATATATTTTTCATATATATCTCAAATATCTATGTGAGCTTTGTAATGTAGGGATATTTGAAGCTTTCAACCAAGGAGTGTTCAAAAGATTCCCGAATGTTTTCTCCATCTTTTCAATATTTGAAGGAGATAATCCAAGCTAATTTCAAGGAGAGGATTATGGAAATATGGAGAGAATATCTCATCCCATATTTGTTGGAAAAAATTGAAGGGATAAGTTGAGAGAAAAGTGGGCATGTTGGAGAATTTGGAGGGATAAGTTGAGAGGAAAGTGGACTGTAATTATGAGTAGTTTATATTGAATTCATGTATAAATAAGAGTGCTCTCTTCTCATTTTGGTAGAGGCCTCTCTAGTGGTGTGGAAGTAGAGAAATAATTTCTGTCTTTCAAGAGTTAGTCATAGAGTGGATTTTTTATTGTTATGTGATGGAGATGATGCTTTAATGCAAATACTTTTACTCTCTCCCATGTTAATTTGAGTTTCTTTCTTATGGATTGTTGATATATATTTTCAATGATTTCTTTCTTAAGAATTGTCAACATAGATTTTCAGTGATTTCTTCCTTATGAATTGTTAACATATATTTGTCGTGAGCTCACATATATTTATCATTTGTCATTTGTTACATGCTTTTTGTTATAGATTCTATTTTCTTTGTTTAATTTCAGTCTTTCTTTACCAAGTTTAATTTATGCAATTTCATGCTTTCCGAGGTTAGATTTATTTTCATACAATTTCCTGTTTTCATAAATTAGATTCAATTTCAGTTGTAGAATAGGTTAGTATCACTTTGATCCTGCATATATGTTGCTTGCGCTTCTAAGTTTACGATCTCTCCAGGTTGACAATTAAATCATTGGATATGTTATAAATTGTTTAATATTTTTCACCAACAGATTCCAGCCTCCCACAATTTCCTCCTTTACTAGTTTGACATATATTCTACCTTCAGTTGGATCCAATGGGGAAATGATACACATGTCGTGATTCTCAAAAAGTCATCACTCTCTTCTTGAAGTTGATAACTTCCAGAATGTCATTATTCTAACCAATTCAGAGCATTATAGGGTATGAGATACATTCTTCGACGATTTCAATAACATCAAAGTCTACATAAGTCTTCATCCTTTCTACTTTGACGAGTAAGTGAGGTACTCGTCCGATTCATGACACTCTGGCTTGATTTTCCAATTGCAATTGTACAGGGGACCAAACCAACTGTGGTTTCCCCATCCTTTCCCATGTTTTCTTTGTCACGATGTTGACATCAGATCCTAGATCCTAGATGACTGAATACACATCATAGTCACCACGTTCGACATTAATTCTCATTTCCCTTCTAGTTTTATTTTTATGCAAAGAGTTCACTGCGTAGTCCTGTCACCCTTTCTCTTGTTGGTGTAACATAATTCCTATTTCGGCAAGCACATCAGGATCTTTGGATAATGAATACAACTTTTTAAGAAACTTTGCAATGTTCCAACCTTTCGTGATGGTCCCGCTACAAGTGTCGAATCAAAAGTAAGTGGCATTTCATAGATAGGAAACTTACATGTATCCATTTTTATGACGTCTCTTACATCGAACAAAGTTTGTTTCTCAGTGTCGACATCAAATTGTACCTTCTTTCGAGCTTCCAATTAGATCTATGGGATTTTACCATCATCTCCCTTCGTCGCTCCTCCTTGAGTTATGACTCCAACATATGCAGGTTGAGTCCTGGGTTTTGCCAAATTTTTTTCTACGGTTGGATCTTGGTTCTAATTTTGAGTTTGATTCATAGTCTGGTTCACATTCTGGATTGCATTTTGGTTTTGGTTCTATAATGGTGGAACATTATTCGCTTTCCACTTCGCAATCAGTGGGGGACAATCCTCAATAGTATGATCTGCGGAGTTACAATAAGACATTGCGACTGAAGGTTTGGGCAATCTTACTAATAATGTCCCAATACTTTGTAATTATAGCATTGCACAAGTCCATGACCTCGTCCCATACCTCCTCCTTGACCGAAGCCTCTATTCCGACCTCCTTCAAATCCTCCTTGTGGCTGGTACTATGGTTGATTAAACTATTGTTGCTTCTATTGATTAGGCTGCGGTTGAGCATACTGAAGCTGAGTATAGTATGGTTGAGTATACTATGGATGCCACTGATTATACTACATATTATTGTACTGTGGTTGCGGTGGAGATAACTGTGGTTGATGTTGGAAAAAATGAGGTGGTTGTTGCGGTTATGTCCTTTTTGTCGGTCGATGTTCTTCTCCCTTCATAAAATACCTATTCATTGTTCTCTCTTAGAGCAAGTCATTGAGCCGAGAGGTGCTCTACAACCCAGTATGGGGGAGATCTTGTAACGTTCCTCATGTAAATGTCAGCTATAAATATTACGAGGGAGATGTTGTAACAATGATGTAACGTTCCTCATGTAAATGTCGGTTATAAATATTATTTCCTATTATGAGGGAGATGTTGTAATGTTATGTAACGTTCCTCATGTAAATGTCGGTTATAAATATTTACTTCTATTTACTTATGATTTCAGATAATGAGGGAGAGGTTGTAACTTTATGTAAGGTTCCTCATGTAAATGTCAGCTATAAATATTTACTTATATTTACTTATGATATGAGGGAGATGTTGTAACGTTATGCAACATTTCCTATGTCGGCTATAAATATTTACTTCTATTTACTTATGATGTATATTTTATGGGCCATTTATTAAAAGTAATAAATATTTTTTTACTGCCCATTAAAATATAAACAAAACCACTGTCGATTGTATTCATAAAGTTGAGGATGTGGATTATATTAATTCGTATGGGCCTATGTGGATTTCTCATCTCTGTTTGGAGAAATATATGGTATGTCATCATAACCCTCGAATAAAGAAACCATTTGATACTTGCTCTTTCATTTTACAAGAAGGCTGTGTAGCTATAGAAAATGTAGTGGGATCATTAATTTAATATATCATGCACCTTTGTTTTACCAGAAATAAAGGTCTATTGAGAGTTGAATGTGGCGTGGCGTATAATGATCTTTTTTTAGATGGAAAGATCCACAGGAAACCCAACAATACTTCCCCACATTCGTGGATGGTAGAAGTGGTAAACCGCCGGCCATCCTAGCAGAAGGCCTAACCCCAGAGGACTCAAGGCTCGAACCTGTGACCTCCCCCCGAATCGAGAGAGTGTCACGTCTTACCAATTGAGCTAACCCTTGGGGCTAGCATATAATGATCTAGAGAGGAAAAGATCCATCTAAAGAGAAATTGAGTTGATGTCAAAGCAAATAAAGAAATAGATCAAAGTCCCACATGAAACATCTTTGAATAGATAATTGGATGAGTCAAGTGGTCCAGTAATGCGTGTTCTTACAGTTTGCAGATTGTCAAAGCAATTACAGTTTCCAGCTTGAACGTGCCTAATTCTCCCATCTAGCTTGAAGAATAGGCCTAAGTCAAATCAATTTGGTTGAGAAGTAATTACTTAAAAAAAAATCAAATCAATTTGATTCAGAAATGATTACAATATATATAATAAGTTTAAACTTATTCATCTAATTATGATATTAAAATTATTTTATTATGAAAGTAATCAACATCATCTTACTTTTACATTGTAAGTTTTACGAGGAAATGTTACTGCTGAAGCAAATGAATTGATATAAAGGTTCAATAACTTTTACAATGTAAGTTTTACGAGGAAATGTTACTGCTGAAGCAAAGGAATTGCTATAAAGATTCAGTAATTGATATAAATTTATATGAAGGATATTTAAAAGAGCGCCTATTGGTTCTATGAATTTAATGTGTGTATTTTACACTATAATATGAGTATAGTGATATAAATAAAGGTTCCAAGATTATAGGAAAGCCAGCAATCAACTTTACACTATATATATTCAATGCATATCCTGCTCTCCGTGCTTAAGAGAAGATTCATATATCAAAATTCAATATTTAATTTAGTATATAATTTTATAATTTAAAAAAGTATTGATAATATAAACTAAATAAGAAAAAGTCAAATCAATTTGATTAAGAAGTAATTACTTAAAAAAAAGTCAAATCAAATTGATTCAGAAAAGATTACGACATATATAACTGGCATAATAAGTCGAAAATGATTCATCATTAATAGTAATTATGATATTTAACGTATTTTATTATGAAAGTAATCAACATCATCTTATTTTTACAATGTAAGTTTTATGAGGAAATGTTACTACTCAAAGGAATTGAAATAAAGGTTCACTAATTGATATAAATTTATAAGAAGGATATTTAAAGGAGAGCCCATTGGTTCTACGAATTCAATGTGTGTATTTTTCACTATAATATGAGTATAAAGTATTTTATGAGCATTATTGGAAGTGGATTGTCATATAGGAGGCTTGATAGTGGTGAAATATCAAAATTTCTAAACATAAAACCTTTTGTCACTATAAGCATGTGTTGTATCACATTAGCAGCTTAGTGTGTTGATAATGGAAATGAATGTTTCATGTATCATACTTATATTTGAAATTAATATTTTATGTAGGGGATTTTTTTGCATCATACTGATATCATATCATGATAGTGTTGAAATATGAAAAATTATAAACATAAAATAATATCATTTGTCTAATATAATTTTAATTAATAAAAAGTATATGATTTTAGAGTAATATAATATAAATATAGTTTTAAAGGGATTTGATTTAAAAATGAATTTACTCTTTAATATATTTTTTATATTATTTTATTAAGACTATGTAATGCAATATTAATATCTAAAATATTATTAATTTAATTATCCACAAAAATATGTTGCCATTTCATATGGTTTTAAAACCATGTGCAAGGCCTCCTAAACAACCATGCAAATATTCTTAAACAACCCATGGTAAATTGCACTCAAGGATATTTGTTACCTTTTTTACCAAATTTGAATTAAAAATAAAAAATAAAAAAATACACTACTTCTAAAAACCATGTGCAACGCTTCCTAAACAACCCATGGTTTTAAAACCATGTGGAAGCCTCCTAAACCATATACAATAAATTCATGGGTTGTTTAGGAGGCCTTGCAGATGGTTTTAAAACCATTTGCAAGGCCCTCCTAAACCATGTACAATAAAAACCATTTATTTCAAGGTTTTAAATAAGGGATTTTAGACTATGGAACAATGAAAATGAAGGCAGACATTGCAACAGTATGTGAAGGAATTGAAAAAAAATGTTGTATTTGTAACTTCAGAATGTATTCACTTGTATATCTTATATTGTATTTCATTGTACCTATCAGGAGAATCATTAATATAATAAAGTCATGTAAAGTCATAGAGGTTAACCCTCCATTGTAAGTCGGGGCAATAGTCCCCATAGTTGAGGGGTAGTAGGGTTATTAAACTCTCCTAGTGAGGTCAGCCCTGGTAAAAAATTGTCAAGTGGAAAACTAGTATAAATAGAGAGTGAGTCTCTCTATTTGACACACACACACACTCAATTGTAGCACATGAGTGAGAGAAGAGGAGCTCGCACAAGTGAGAGAGAGAAAAACTGTCAGAGATCATTTTTGTGTCTTTGGGTTTTACTTTTGCTATTGGTACTCATTCTATCTCTGAGGAAGTTGCGGGGTTTTCTCCTTTATGGTTTCCCCGAAGAAAACTCTTTTTGTTTCTTGTCTCTTGTGATTATTGCTATGCATGTTATTCTCTCAAATAAGATCCTAGATCATATTGCTCAAATGATAAAAATCTAACATGGTATCAAAGCAAACCTGAGAAGAAGACACTGTGCAACTGTAGAAGCTAGGGATTCTTACTTTTGGGTCTCTCTCCATAGATCATCAACAAAAGGAGGCTAGGTTGACTCACCATTGAAGGGCACATCTTTTTGTCGAAGCAGAACCTGATTCTGATCATTTTCAGTTTTTGACCTACCACTGCAGCGGGAAATTAGGGCTTTTCACATAAGTGGAATTTTTGCATGAGCCCAGCATAAGATTGGTCTCCTCCTCAAAATCGATATTTAGAGAACAAGATCAAAGTTTTTGGTTGGGTAGAATTCTGGGAAATTCAAACCCTAATTTTCCCCTGAACTAGAAAACCAACATTGCAGAAGATCAGCTCCAGATCCAGTTTCGGCTTCTGAAATTGGTAAGATCCAAATCTTTTGTATTTACACTTGATGTTCTCAGTTAAGATGTATCATCACACCAAGATTGATGGAAATCTTAAAGGAGCTAAAAACTTTCAAGCATGGAAGTATAGGATCTCATTGGTTCTTGAAGACTATGAAATGGACACCTACATAAGTGGAGAGGTTCTAGTTCCAGAGGGAGATGAGGCTAATGCCTTACACAAGAAGAACTTGGTAAAGGCCAAGAGGATTATTTCTGATTCAATCAAGGATCACCTTATACCACATGTGTCTTCCCTAAATACACCTAAAGAGATGTTTGATTCCTTGACCAAGCTATTTGAAGGGAAGAACATAAATCAGAAGACGAATTTGAGGAATCAGTTGAAGAATGCATAGACCATACAATCATAATTTACAAGGGTCTCTCAAATCAAAGAACAACTTGAAGCAGTGGATGAAGAAGTAGAGAATGCAGAAATTGTGATGACCATCTTGAATGGTCTCCCTAGGTCATGGGACTCCTTCATTAAAGGGATTTGTGCTAGAAGGAAGCTAATCACCTTCAGTAGGATGTTGGAGGAATGCTCACAAGAAGAAGCTTGAATAGTAGCTCAAGAAGAAAACATGGGAAATGAAGATCAATCTCTCAAAGCACACACCAAGAAAATCAGAAAGGACTATCATCATCCCAAAGGTAAGGATTGTCACCAGAAATATAACCCTAGAAGATCTAGCAAATATCTATCTAAATACAGATGCCATACATGTGATGAGAGAGGACACTTTTCCAAAGATTGTCCTAGAAACAAAGGTGGCTCTCAGAAGAAGAAGGGCAACAAATGAAGACATCATGCTTGCACTGCAAAAGATGATGAACCTCCCATGAAAAGAGTTAAAGAAGAAAGTGAAGACTCTTTAAGTGATGAAGAATATGTTTTGATTTTTGCTTTCATGAGAACTATCACACATGGTAGCAATGATTGGATCATAGATAGTGGGGTTTCCAATCATATGAAAGGATTCAAAGAATATTTTGTGAAACTATCCAAACATGAGTCACCCCACAAAGTGAAACTTGGGGATGGCTAACAGTATCCCATAAAAGGTAGTGGTGAATCCTCCTATAATCTAGACTCTGGAAATTCTATGAAGATGAAGGATTTCTTGTTTGTACTAGGACTAAATAAGAATCTACTCTCCATATATTCATTGGATGTAAAAGGCATGAGGGTTGAATTTGTAGATGGCCAAGTCCTTGTGCTGCCAAAGGGAAATACTATAAACGATGTGTAACATCCCCAACCCTCTGACCAACGAAGAGGACTCTACTGATGCTACTATCCATCTGGGAAACTAGCCCCGTGAACATACACATAATAAAAATTGGAATGCTTTGAACTAGAACATGTATAATTGCATAATTATTTATCATACAATGGAAGAAAACTACATTCCATTCAAGCATTTAGCATGGTCATCATTTTCATTAAACAACCAATTCAATTGCAGAGATGAAATAGATAAGAATACTTATCTTATGAAGAATCTCATCCCACAACCACCTATGCCACTGCAACGTTCCACCCAACCATAGGCCAGTGTGCTTCTTAATCTCTCAGCAACACTGCCACCCTTGAGTTGGGCATGATTCCCCAAGGAAAAGTAAACTAGTAGGCTCACACATAGCCAAGGATATGTCAAAACTCAGTCAAGACAAAGCTATGTTTGGGTTTATCATACTGCTAAGGGGATAGAAAGGCTTGTTTGCTAATCTAGTGAGCTCAACCATAGAGCTATGGACACCTACATAAGATCTGACTTGGCTTTCCCAACACACACACACCCAACACAAGGAATCATCTCCTTCTTTGATGTACAGTCCCTCAGGATATGCATTCCCTTCCAGTGCTATTCAAGATGTGTAGTAAGGAATAATCAGCCCTCAATATCTCTCAGTGAGGCTCCTCATGCACTAGGTTTATCAAGCAGTTTACCTCTTCCACTCCCGATTCAACACAGACCAAAGCACCAATGCATACACAACAATATACACAATTTATGGGTTGAGGAAAATAGTTCAGCAACAAAATGAATTGCCAAGGAGGGTAAGAACAACCCCTAACAGTAAATTTCATTTCCCAGGGACGCTTTGGCCCTAACATGGCCAAAAACAAACTCAACCACGCCCAAGAGAACGTGGTCTCTCCTCCAAATCGCTGGGCAATTCAAAAATGATTTTTAGCTTGGAAATCAGTGGGGAAAATACAACAAAAACATTGGGGGAAGAAACCAAACCACATATGATTACAAAAATGAATCCACAACCTAGGAGAATGAATAAATGATTGCCCACGTGAGGGAAAAACACACACGCACACAGCAACCCAAAAACGAATTTCACACATAGAAAATTCCTAGCCACTTGAGAGAGCCCCAATGTGGGCGAATGATGATGATGAAAACGCCCAGGAGCTCCAAAAATGATGAATCTAGCTTCTTGGCCACTCAACAAGGTAAAAATGGTTCTCGACCATTGAAAAATCCATGAAAATGCAGGAAAAATGTAAATCTTCCCTGCCCACTTATTGAACAATACCAAAGCGAATTTATGGGCATGCAAAAATGAGGAAAATGACTCCCAACGTGAAGGATGAACACATAGGAAGCTTCAACTGCATGAATGAATCCCACAAGAAGGAGAATGGAGAGAAAAAATTGAACATGTGGGTGTATGGCCAAATGGGCATGCATTTTGGGTGTTTACTTGCCCCAAAAGTCAAAAATTATTTTCCCTAAAAATGGGTTTTTCCCAAATTCGAATTTCCTGCCCATGCTCTTCCCATCCCCATGCAATAACTACTTCAGCCAATTTCTGGCAGAATTAAATGATTGGGTGAATGAGACAAGAAAGGTAGTTGACTGTTTGATGGGTTCTTCCATTGACATTTGGATTTTCCTTGTTGGCCCCAAAGGTTAAATATTTACCCCTCCTCATTGTTAGGAATATCATGCTCTTTTCATTATGGTTGCATTGACATAGCTGGTTGTGGGTATTTTTAATTAAAATGCATATTTACATGTTGCCAAAATTATAATGTGCTAGATAACACAAAATACCATTGGAAATGATTTTAATCGCCGAAACATAAAACATTAAATCGATGGTGGGACTTTTGCCTTTAGCTCCACACCATGATTAATTACAATATATACATCATATACATTTTTAATGCCAATGGGGTCAAAACCGGGGTGTTACACGATGCACTAGTTATTGGAGAGCAAGAGGGAGGCTTATACAAACTAAAGGGTCAACCAGGACAAGCTTTGGTCCATGATTCAGTAGAGCCAAGTGAACTACTGCATAGAAGGCTTGCACATGTGCACTATAGGGAACTACCACTTGCAAGAAAAGTTTTTGAAGGTCTTTAAAAAATATAGGAAAAACATGAAGGTGTTTGCAAAGGACGTGCGAAAGGAAAGAACACAAAGAAGACATTTCCAAGTAGCGAGAGAAAGGAAAAAGGAATATTGGAAATCATCCACTCTGATGTATGCAGTGTGATGTCATCCATTTCATTAAGTGGGTATGTATATTATGTCTCTTTCATTGATGATTTTTCTAGGAAGAGATGGATATATTTCTTGAAAAGAAAAGATGAAGTGTTCAGTAAATTCAAGGAATTCAAAGCCTTGATTGAGAACCACATAGAGAAGAAAATCAAGACCTTTCAACCAGACAATGGTGGGGAATTCACATCAGATGAATTCAAGGAATTATGAAGAGATTTAGGGATTAAGAGGGAGTTGACCACTCCATATAATCCACAACAGAATGGGGTTTTAGAAAGGAGTAATAGAACGATTATGGAAGCATCAAGGGCAATGCTTCATGATCAAGATCTTTCCATGCATCTATGGGAAAAAGATGCCAGGACAATTGTGTATGTACAGAACTGTACTCCACATAGAGTACTTGAGAACAAGACACCTAAAGAAGTCTTTTCTAGCAAGAAAGCAAAATTCAGTCATCTCAGGATATTTGGCTATCCACTGTACATACACATTTCGAAAGCAAAGAGGACATATTTAGATCCTTCAGGAAGGAAGGGTATATTTGTGGGATATGGTGAAGGATCGAAGGCTTACAGAATATACTTCTCAGGATTCAAGAAGATCGACATCAGCAGAGATGTGACATTTGATGAAAACTCAACTTACAACAAATCCAGAAAAATACCTATTACAAAACTTCAAGAAACATAAGTACCTAGGATCCGAGATACAACAATGAACGAAGCAACTCCAGAAGAAGATCAATAAATAGAAGAACCTCAAGAACCTGTATACCCACCCCAAGAGAAGAATCCTTACAAAAGGAAACCTCCATGGGTATGAGAGGCTATCCAAGGTGCAAAAAGATATGGGGCTCCAGAAGAAATGCACAGATAAAGGGGGAGAACTAGGTCATACTCTAGTTATGTAGCCATGTTGTGTGACGTCATTAATAAAGAACCTTATAACTATGAAGAAGAGACAAAAAAGAAAGAATGGAAGGATTCTATGATCGAGGAGTACCAGTCGATCATGAAGAATGATGTCTGAGATGTGGTCCCAAGACCAGAAAGGAAGTCTGTTATGACTTCCAGGTGGATCTACAAGATCAAGCATGCTACAGATGGTAGCATCGAGAAATATAAAGAAAGATTTGTGGCATGTGGCTTCTCCTAGAAGGAAGGAATAGATTATGAATAAAATTTTGTACCTTTAGCCAGATACAATTCCATTAGATCAATACTTACTCTGGATGCAGTGATGAAATGGAATATACATTAGATGGATGTCAAGACCACGTTCTTGAATGGTGTAGTAGAATAAGAAGTGTATGTGAAGCAACCACTCAGTTTTGAGACACCTGACAGGGAGACTCATGTATGTAAATTGAAGAAGACCTTGTATGGATTGAAATAAGCACCCAGGACATGGTACGACATAATTGACAGATTCTTGACTAGCTTGGGATTTACCAAGAGTAAAGAAGATTCCAACCTTTACTACAAGGTTGAGGAAGGGAACCCAATGATACTCCTACTATATGTGGATGACCTATTTGTGCCAGGTGAGGATGGGTTGATTGTTAACACGAAGAGGAAGCTTGCTTCCGAGTTCAAGATGAAATAATTGGGTATGATGCACTACTTTATAGGCATGGAGGTGTGGAAGAACGCAGATGAAATCTCCCTGGGACAAGGGAAGTATGCAATAGAGATAATGAAGAGGTTCGGGATGATGAACTACAAGGCCATGACCACACCTATGGCATCAAACCTGAAGCTATTGAGTGATGCTTCATCAGAGTCAGTTGATGCTACAATGTATTATCATATGATTGGGTCCTTGATGTACCTGACGAATATGAGACCAGATATTTTCTTTTCCGTGAACAAATTGAGCCAGTTCCTGATGGATCTGAGACATGTTCACTTGGTTGCTGCAAAGCATATTCTAAGGTACTTGAAGGGTACATTTGATTATGGGCTCAAGTATGAGGCGAATCAGAAGATTAACCTAGAGGGTTATGTAGATTCAGATTGAGGAGGCAGTTCCATTGATAGGAATAGCACTTCGGGGTGGTGCTTTAGTATGGGATCAGGTGTGATATCTTGGTTTAGCAGGAAGAAGTCCTATGTGGCACTGAGTACAGCCGAAGCAGAGTATGTCGTAGCTTGTTTGGCTAGTTGTGAGGAAATGTGGTTGAGGAAGCTACTATCTGATTTGTTTGATCTCCAGTTGGATGCTACTTATATATATTGTGACAACCAGAGTTGTGTGAAGTTGTCGAAGAACCCGGTGTTCCATGACAAGTTAAAGCATATCGAGATCAAATATCACTATATCAAGGAAATGGTACAGAGAGGGGCAGTGAAGCTCCAGTATGTTGCGACAGATGAGTAGATAGCTGATGTGCTGACCAAGCCATTAGCCAGAGTGAATTTTGAGTACTTCAGGGATAAGCTTGGTGTTCTCTAGATTGAGGTTCCTTCCAAGGGGAAGTGATGAGTCCATGAGCCTTTCTGACATGGTGGTAGGATGTGTTCCTCCCATGGTCAAATGTAAGTGTAGAGCCTTTCTAACATGGTTGCAAGATGTGTCCCTCCCATGGTTAGATGTAAGTGAAGAGCCCTTCTGACATGGTTGTGGGATGTGTTGCCCCCATGGTCAGATGTAAGTGCAGATCCCTTCTGACATGGTTGTAAGATGTGTTACCCCCATGGTTAGATGTAAGTGTAGAGCCCTTCTGACATGGTTGCGGGATGTTTTCCTCCCATGGTTATATGTAAGTGTAGAGCCTTTCTGACATGGTTGCGGGATGTGTTCCTCCCATGGTAAGATGTAAGTACAGATCCTTTCTGACATGGTTGTAGGATGTGTTCCTCCCATGGTCAAATGTAAGTGCAAATCCTTTCTGACATGGTTGTGGGATTTGTTCCTCCTATGGTTAGATGTAAGTGAAGAGCCTTTCTAACATGGTTGCAGGATGTGTTTCTGCCATGCTCAGATGTAGGTGCAAATCCTTTCTGACATGGTTGTGGGATGTGTTCCTCCCATGGTAGTATGTAAGTGTAGAGCCTTTCTGACATGGTTGTGGGATGTGTTCCTCCCATGTTCAGATGTAAGTGCAAAGCCTTTCTGACATGGTTGCGGGATGTGTTCCTCCCATGGTTAGCATTGATGTAATTGTAACTTTGGAATGTATTCACTTGTATTTCTTATGTATTGTAACCCGATGTTTATTCCAATATGTATTTTTAATGTACTTGAGTCATGTCATGCCTCGAGGTTCCTATCGGGAGTTTCTATAATGTAAACAAGTCATGTCAAGTCAAGGTGGGTAACCCTCCTATTGGTCAAGGGTTAAAGTCCCCGCAGTTGTGGGGCCCTAGGGTTATTAGACTATCCTAGAAAAGTCGACCCTAGGTGAGTCATTGTAAGTCAGGGCAATAGTCCCCACCATTGTTTTAAGGATAGAACTCCTTGTTGGTCGGAGGAGGCAAAGTCCCCACAAGTTGTGGGGTACTAGGGTTATTAGACACTCCTAGAGATGTCAGCTCTAGTAAGTAATTGTTAAGTGAGGTTGACATGTTGGAGTGGGTTTCAAGTGAACAAAAGAATATAAATAGAGAGTGAGCCTCTCTATTTATCACACACATACTCACTCATTGAGGCGCATGAGTGAGAGGAGAAGTTGCTGGGACAAGAGAGAGACTACAGCTGCCGGGAGATCATCTTTATGTTTTCAGGTTTTACTTTTGGTGCTGATTCTATATTTGAGGAAGTTGTGGGGTTTTCTCCTTTATGGTTTCCACGAGAAAAATTCTTTGTGTCTCTTGTCTCTTGTGTTTTATTGCTGTGCATGTTATTCTCTCAGTTAAAGATCCTAAGATCATAATGCTAGCTTGAATGATAAAAATCTAACATGGTATTAGAGATAACCTGAGAAGAAGAAATTGTGCAGCTACAGAATCTAGGGCTTCTTAATTTTTGGGTCTCTATCCACAATCCATCAGCAAAAGTATGCTAGGATGACTCTACATTGAAGGGCGCATCTTTCTGTCGAAGCGAAATTTGATTCCGAGCATTTTCAGTTTTTGGTGTGGGAAATTAGGGCTTTCTACAAAAGAGGAATTTTTGAGTGAGCCTGGCATAGGATTTCTCTCCTCATCAAAATCAAAGTTTATAGACTTGGGTCAATACTTTTGGTTTGGTGAAACTTTGGGAAAGTCAAACCCTATTTTGACCCCGAGCTGGAAAGACCCTAAAATACTAAAACTGATAAGTTTTGGTACATTCGCTATATCTTGGGATTGGAGAAGGATTAGGAGCTGAAAATTGTATAGGTCTAAGATAAAATCATGATGTACACTTTATCCAAAATTCAGCCTCATATTCACTATATTCTGGGATATATGATCCCTCCACGTTAGGGTTCTAGCCTCTTGTATAATTCATCCCTAAACAGGACACATGGGGAGAATTGCTATATCTTGGGCTACAAAGGTCCAAATTAAGTTTATGAAGATTTTACCAGAAAGGGCATAGACTTTAATTTCTGTGGTCCAAATTTAAGACCCAGAAGATGAACTAGTGACATGTGGAAGTCCATACAACTTCGTTGTTGTGAATAGTCCTGTAACAGGTCACCTTGGAAACATGATCATAAGTCCCAATTGGTAAAATCAATTCTGATGAAAACTATGGTTTTGGAATAGGGACATGTGAGGATACCTCAGTGTGAATTTTGAGACATATAGGAGTAGTAATTTTAGATATATCTCAGAAACCGTATCAGGCATTTCTGTAGAAGAAATTGGAAATCTAGGGCTTCCTGTTCCGGGAGCTTTCCTCCACTGTTTTCAGAAAATGAGTACATTGTACAACCCACATTGAAGAGATCTATATTTCTATCCAATTAGATCTGAAAGATTCCAAGTCTTTAAAATTAGGGTTTCTCTGACAAACCCTAGATCAACCAGCTCTGGAACCAGGACGGACACCTCAAATCGATAAGATCTAATCTTTTGCTATTTTCATTTGAGGTTCTCATTTCAAAGTGATCTATCACATCAAATTGATGATAAGCTTGGTGAAGTTGACAAATTCCAAGTATGGAAGTATATGATCTCTCTGAAGAAAATGAATTGGACACCTACATGAGTAGAGAGGTTCTAGTTTTAGAGGGAGATGAGGCTAAAGCCTTACTCAAGAAGAAATTGGTCAAGGCCAAGAAGATCATTGTCGATTCAATCACGAATCACATTGTACCACAAGTGTCTTCCCTAAAGACACCAAAGATGTTTGATTCCTTTACCAATCTATTTGAAGGGAAGAACATAAATCAGAATATGACTTTGAGAAAATAGTTGAAGAATGTGAAGATCCAGAATGTAGAGACCATACAGTCATACTTTACGGGGGTCTCTCAAATCAGAGAACAACTTGGAGAGGTAAAAGAAGAAGTGGAGAATGCAGAAGTGGTGATAACCACCTTGAACGGCCTCCCAGGATCATGGGATTTATTCATTCGAAGAATGTGTGCTAGAAGGAAGTGATTACTTTCAGCAGACTCTGGGAAGAGCACACACAAGAAGAAGCTCAACTAATAATAAGAGAAAAGAATATGGGAGCAACTGAATATGAAGCTCTCACCATCCAAATAAGATCCCTCAAGCAATGAGGAATATGAAGAACTCAACTCTTGAATAACCTCTTATCCACCTTATCATTTGGATAATAAATGATGCTATTATGAATGAAGAAGACGATGAAGCTGAAGGCTCAAGAAGGAGTCTACCCACGAAACAAATAAAGATAAGTATTCAATTGTCATTTCATGATATTGTTTTGTTATGCATTTGTTTATATTCAGTTAATGTATTATGCATGATAGAATGTTTGCATTAATGAAAATATACTGCTAATATGCATGTGATGGGTAAGTAGCTCATGGTGCTATACAACTCTCCATTGCTACTTATCTAGAATGAAACCTCTTTGCTGACATATTGAATTAGTGCACAATCTCAATGTTGTCCTGGCAGAGATGGAAGGCATATACAAAAGTTTCCGTGAGATATGGTTGAATGTTGTAATGGCTAAAATAGTTGCATGATCGTATATTTATGCAGAAGAATTTTCCATTATGAATATTCCTTATGAAATGTTTCTAACCATACAAATGCATTTGACTTGTAAGAAAGATCGCATACATAATCGCCTACAAGAAAAGAAGAATGAGACTTGTTTCAAAGAACAAGTGATGACAGTTCAAGATGAAGAATAATATGATGAATGCAGTGACATCATTGATGCAGAACCTTCAAGCTATGAAGAAGTAACCAAGAAGAAAGGGAAGAATGATGTCTAGGATGCAGTATCTATACGTGAAGGAAAGTTCATAGTTCCATCATGTAGTATATGGAAACATCTTGGGATACAAGGAAATATTCGTAGCATAAGGATTCTCATGAAAAGAAGGCATAGACTACGAAGAGACATTTGCATCCAGTGGGAGTTGAGACACATGACAGGCAGAATCATGTGTGCAAATGAAAGAAGGCCTTGTACGAGTTCACAAGACACCCATGGGATAATACATACATGATGAGCTTGATGAAGATATGAACCTATGCTACAAGGTTGATAGAGGATGACAAGCTCACAGATGGGTGCAAGAAGAATGCTTTCAAAGATGGAGGATATTGGTATCCAGTGACCCTAGATGGATACATAGAATATTAGTAGCAGAGGAAGCTACTTGTCACACTAGTACAGAATGTTTCAGTGCATAGAGTATGAAAGACAGAGGGAGTATGATGCTCCACTTTAGAGGGAGTGACTGCAGAAGATCCTGAGGTTCGACATGATACGATAGGATGGATATATTACTGATGACTGTAGGCTTTACTGAGAGTAAAGTGGATTCCAACCTTTTCTTCAAGGTTGAAGGAGGAAGACCAGTGATGCTCCTATTATGTGTCGATGCACTATTTTCTAGGAATGGAGGTGTGGACAAGGGAAGTATGTAGTAGAGATCCTGAAGAGGTTCAAAATGATGGATTGCAAGGCCATCACCACACCTATGGCATCAAACATGAAGCTATTGAGTGATGCTCCATCATATATGGTTGATGCTATGATGTATTGTCAGATGATTGAGTCCTTGATGTACCTCATGATTATGAGACCAGATATTTACTTTGTTGTGAATAAATTAAGACATGTTCACCTAATGGTGGAAAAAAATCCAGTAAGGTACCTAAGGGGTACAGTTGATTATGGGCACAAGTATGAGGCGAATAAAAATATTAACCTAGAAGGTTATTCAGATTAGGTAGGCAGTGCACTTCAGGGTGTTGCTTCAGTTGGGATCATGTGTGATCTCTTGGTTTAGCAGGAAGCAATCCTGTGTGGCACTGAGTATAGTTGAAGCAGAGTATGTCGTAGCTTGTTTAGCTAGTTGTGAGGCAGTATGGCTGAGGAAGCTACTGTCTGATTTATTTGATCTCCAGATGGATGCTACTTGTATACATTGTGACAACCAGATTTGTGTGAAGTTGTCAGAGAATCCAATGTTCCATGACAAGTCGAAGCATATCGAGATCAAGTATCACTATATCAGGGATATGGTGCAGAGGGGAATAGTGAAGCTCCAGTATGTTGTGACGGAGTAACAGATAGCTGATGTGTTGACAAATCCATTGGCTAGGGTGAAGTTTGAGTACTTCAGGGAGAAGTTTGGTGTTCTCTATGTCGAGGTTTCCTCCAAGGGGAAATGATGAGACCCAGAGCCATTCTGACATGGTGAGAGGATTGGTTCCTTCCATGGTCAGATGTAAGGGCTGAGCCATTCTGTCATGGTGAGGATTGGTTCCTTCCATGTCAGATATGATTTTTGAGCCATTCTGATGTGACTATAGGATTGGTTCCTACATGATCAGAAGTAAGCGCTGAATACCATTCTTGGAATGGAGGAACCTGGTCAGTTACCAGGTAGCTCAGTCTGGGACTGGGGGCCATTCTAATATGACTGTAGGATTGGTTCCTACTTGATTAGATGTGAGTTCAAGCCCTTTCGAACATGCATGTTGGATTGGTTCCTCGCATGTGTTGGATGTAAGTGCAAAGCCCTTTTGAACATGCATGTTGGATTGGTTCCTCACATGTGTCGGATCTAAGTGCAGAGCCATTTTGAACATGCATGTTGGACTAGTTCCTTGCATGTGTTGAATGTAAGTGCAGAACCCTTTTGAACATGTATGTTGGATTGGTTGCTTGCATGTGTCAGATATAAGTGCTGAGCCTTTTTTTAACATGTATATTGGATTGGTTCCTCGCATCTGTCAAATGTGAGTGCTAGGCCTTTCTGACAGGGTTGTGGGATTGGTTCCCACATGGTCATATGTGAGTGTTGGGTGTGCCTTTCTGATATGATTATAGGATTGGTTCCTAGATGATCAGATATAAGTGTTGGGTGGGCCATTATCACTTAGGGTCAGATATAAGCGTTGAAGAAGACCTACATGGAGGCTAGGCCTACAACTAGCATGAAAAAGGGCTGGCTCTGTAGTTCTTCCTATGATGAGAAGAATCATGAGATAGCACCTGTGATGATCCAGTGATGATGATCTAGTAGAGATAATCCAGATCAAGGGATGATCCATATCCAGAGATGATGCTCTAGAGATGATCCAAATTGAGTGATGATCCAGATCTAGGTGAAGATGACTTGAAGATGAAGGTGACTTGAAGATAGAGATGACTTGAAGGTGAAGATGATGAATACTCGATGATGATCCAAATGATACAGAGAAGAAGACTTGTGCTGATAAATTGTGTTGAGAGAATACCTTCCTAGTTAAGAGGGAGTGTTGATGTAATTGTAAATTCGAAATGTATTCACTTGTATTACTTATGTATTGTAGCCCGATGTTTATTTCAGGATGTATTTATAATGTACTTGAGTCATGTCATTCCCCAAGGTTCCTATGAGGAGTTTCTATAATGTAAAGAAGTCATGTCAAGTCAAGGTGGGTAACCCTCCTATTGGTCAAGGGTTAAAGTCCCCGCAGTTGTGGGGCCGTAGGGTTATTAGACTATCCTAGAGAAGTCAACCCTAGGTGAGTCATTGTAATTCAGGGCAATAGTCCCCACCATTGTGTTAAGGATAAACCTCCTTGTTGGTCGAAGGAGGTAAAGTCCCCACAAGTTGTGGGGCACTAGGGTTATTAGACATTCCTAGAGATGTCAACTCTAGTAAGTAATTGTTAAGTGAGGCTGACATGTTGGAGTGGGTTTCAAGTGAACGAAATAATATAAATAGAGAGTGAGCCTCTCTATTTATCATACACACACTCACTCATTGAGGTGCATGAGTGAGAGGAGAAATTGTTGGGACAAGAGAGAGACTACTGCTGTTGGGAGATCATCTTTATGTTTTCGGGTTTTACTTTTGGTGCTGATTCTATCTCTGAGGAAGTTGCGGGGTTTTATCCTTTATGGTTTCCCCGAGAAAAATTCTTTATGTCTCTTGTCTCTTGTGTTTTATTACTGTGCATGTTATTCTCTTAGTTAAAGATTGTAAGATCATAATGCTAGCTTGAATGATAAAAATCTAACAGTTAGATGTAAGAGCAAAGACTTTCTGACATGGTTGCGGGATGTGTTCCTCCCATGGTTAGATATAAGTGCTATAGAAGATGAGGACCTACGTGGAGGCTAGGGATACAACCAACATGAAAAAGGGATGGCTCTGTAGAATTTCCTATGACAAGTAGAATTGAGAGATAGCACCATTTTCTCGAGATAGGGGGAGTAGTGATGATGATGATGATCCAATTTCGATGATGATCATGTGACGAAGACTTGTGCTGATGAACTGTGTCAAGAGAATACCTTCCTAGTTAAGAGGGAGTGTTGATGTATTTGTAACTTTGGAATGTACTCACTTGTATATATTATATTGTATTTCATTGTACCCTAATGTTCCTATCGGGAGAATCATTAATATAATAAATTCATGTAAAGTCATAGAGGTTAACCCTCTGTTGTAAGTTGGGGCAATAGTCCCCATAGTTGAGGGGTACTAGGGTTATTAGACTCTCCTAGTGAGGTCGGCCCTGGTAAGTAATTGTCAAGTGGAAAAATAGTATAAATAGAGAGTGAGTCTCTCTATTTGACACACACATTCACTCAACTATAGTGCATGAGAGAGAGAAGAGGAGCTCACACAAGTGAGAGAGAACAAATTTCGGAGATCATCTTTGTGTCTTTGGGTTTTACTTTTTCTATTTGTGCTAATTCTATCTCTGAGGAAGTTGCGGAGTTTTCTCCTTTATGGTTTCCCTAAGGAAAACTCTTTGTGTATCTTGTCTCTTGTGATTATTTATGTGCATGTTATTCTCTCAGATAAGATCCTAGATCATATTGCTTAAATGATAAAAATCTAACAAAAAATAATTACACATTTCACTCTTGGAAATGATTGGTAGGCAAATCTCTCTAATTCATCAGTGGATTTGATTCCCGAGTGGATTTGATCCCTCTAATCACTTTAATTCCTACATGGACATTGAAAAAAATTAATTACACATTTCACTCTTCAGAATGATTGGTAGGTGAATCCCTCTAATCCCTGAGTGGATTTCATCCCTCTAATGACCATAGCTTATTATTTTAATTAATAATTAATTTAGTGGGATCATTAATTTAATTCTGGGTCTCACACTCCAAAGAAAGGTTATCATTCTTCTCTGTGCTATAGTGTCTATTGGACTATTATGGTGTAATATGAAATCAATTATTCTACTCTGTGGTCAGGATGAAAACATTATTAACTTAGCAAGCACATACATTGTTTTCTCCCTACCCGATCAAGTTACACAAGACATTATGCATCCAATCAGGATTTATCACGATGAACCATATTTTCATTTATTTTATTTCATTGAGAATTGTATCTATGCTTTCAACTTAACCTGTTACTTTAAATGCTCATCAAACTACAGTTTTGTGTCAATTTCCATGACTGGAACCAACCTAAATCCAAATCCTAGGCTCTATCAACTACCGAGAGGGATCAAATCTCCCGAGGTGCAAACCTCTTCCTAGGTATTGGAGTTAAGGAGATATTCCAGGAGAGGTTTTCACCTCGAGATATTTGATCCCTCTTAGGGCTTGAAAGAGACTAGGATTTGGATCTAAGCTGGTATTCTCTACAATCCTTCTCTCCATGATCGACTAATCGAGATAAATTGAAAAATAGATTCGTCGGCTTCGAAGAAAACTTCTGGAGGTATATACATTCCTCATGTCGATGTACTCTAGTATGATAGATTCAACACCATGGAAAACCACCTTGACTAAATGGATTAGGAGCACCAACGATACGGATTTATGCAGGAACGCAACAGAATACAAAAATAACCGTGAAATAACCATAGAAATAAATATGTAGAAGAAATAACACTTCATTTCATTAATCAAAGAACTAAAACTTGTTTACATACAGAATGGAAATAAACTAGCTAGAGTGTTCGTAGCTTATCTCTGAGAAGAGATGTGGCGGCTACATGCCTCTAAAATCTATGTTACAATGAGGCTCAAAGTCCTATATATTATTGAAAAACAATGGAAACCCTACGCATCCAAAAACCTAACCCTAGGAGGTGAAACACTAGAATGTGGGCCCCGTTGGGTAACTTGTTACATCGATTTCCCGAGGTCGTAACTTTGGCATATTACCTCCATTTGACATGCATGATACATCGTTAGAAATATCTATTCAAGGAATACATCCA
The DNA here is from genome assembly GCA_001517045.1 of Pseudotsuga menziesii. Taxonomy (NCBI): domain Eukaryota; kingdom Viridiplantae; phylum Streptophyta; class Pinopsida; order Pinales; family Pinaceae; genus Pseudotsuga; species Pseudotsuga menziesii. Next base: position 291,375 of record LPNX010252858.1, read on the forward strand.
TAAATGGAAAATATTGATTTTGAAATGGACTCATATTTTCTTGACATTCGATGCCGAAAAAACGTTGTTTAGGGCCTCAAAACGGCTTTAGAAGTTTATGACCCAAAAACTACCAAAAATAGTAATTTTTGCTACAATTAAGGAAACTAGAAAACTAAAATAAACAATGGTGGGGGTCCAAGTGGAATAGGTGGGTGGCCACCAATATCCTCCTGTATCATTGCTCCCCCCTTAGGAAGCAATGGTCCCCATTGCGTTGAGTTCCTCCATGAGATGAGGAAACTTCTGCTGAATTTGGTCTCTGGTGAGCCACTTTCCCTAGTGAAGGAGTTGGCCTGCTTTGACAACTCGATATAGTTGGATCTTCTGCTGCTGGGTTTTCTTGATCTATGTGTCCATAATTTGATTAGTTGTGGCTTGTTCCATGCAGTCGGGGTTTAACTCTGTTGGTGTGAGTTGTTCTGCCACGTTTGATGTGTCCAGTAAAGGTGGAAAGTAGGGCCGAAGGTGGTCCACATTGAACACTAGGTGCAAACCAAGGAATGGTGGAATACTGAGCTTGAAGGCATTGTCCCCGACAGTTCAGGTGATGGTGTATGGCCCATATCAGAGCAGGCGAAGCTTGCGGTGGGGTCCAGTGAGGTGCTCCTTCTGCAAATGTAGCCACACTTTGTCACCCACCTAGAAGTTGTGTTGCACTCGATGTTGATCATGCCGCTGGTTGTACTTAGCATTGGATATGTCCAATATGTTATGAACGTGTTGGTGAAGGTGCTGAATGCACTCAATGAAGTTGTTCACCTTGGAAACTTCAGACTAGACATGAGCTGAATCAGCCTGAGTAGCTGCAAATGCCATGGCTACATCAATGGGACATAGTGGCTGGAATCAAAGGTTCAGCCAATAGAAATACTTCTGCAGTACTTCCAATATTTTCTCGACCCCGAAATGTGTAACAATAATAAATAAATACATTAAATATTAACTAGTGATATATAATACTAGGTTAAGGTACGTGGACCTTCATTCATGGCTGTCCACACAATATATAAGGGTGGCTACAACTTGTAATCTATCATCTATCATACATCTTATTTTACATTACTTTCCCTTTATGGAATTTATATGTTACTTATACTGGTTATTCTATTATTGAGGAACTTTGTTCCTTTCAAGTGGTATCAGAGCCTCGTTTGGCTGATCTGGGCCTTTGGCCTTAATTCTTAGACCTAGTCTGATTTTTGGCTTATAGACTTATTTAGGGTTTCCCTAAAATATTGGACATTGTTGAAAAGAAAAAGGAAAATGTAAAAAAAGATAAAAGAAAAAAAAGTAAAAAAACAAAAGAAAGGAAAAAGAAAAGTTAAAAAAAGAAAAGATAAAGTAAAACAAGCACATGGTTTTGCTTTTAAAGTAAAACAAACACATGGTTTTGCTTTCCAGCTTCAACCAAGTTTTACTTTGATTTGAATTATTATAATATATTTATAATAGTTCAATTTTTTGTTTTATTATATAAAATAATAAAATAAAGATTTTTATTATATAATAATTAATACAGTAATTAATTATTATTTTAAAAAAACTATATATTAAACTATATATATAGTTTATAAAAATTTTTTTTTTTTTGTAAATAAAAACATCATATTATGAAAACAGAGGGGTTACAAAGCGTCCATACACAGAAATAGCAGCCCCGAACTCCTAGAGAGTCCCTGCCGGGCTGTACGTGCCTCTAGCACTGGTGCCGATCATATACAGAGTACAATCAATTACATATTCAGACTCAAAAAATCCTGCAGGGCCTCCTATGCACTGTTCTTTTAAAAACAAAAATCCCTATGACCACCTAAAATTTCCTGATCAAGAGGGCACGCAGGCCCGACCTTTCAGACGGGCAAAACACAAAAACAGAAGACCCTATGAGCCGAAAGAGCAGGACTACCGCAGAAGTTGACCAATGCATACCCGAACCAGGAAAACGATGAGACAAATGCGAAGACGATCTTCCGGTCACCACCCTTAGTCAAATTTCTGGAACGCCGAAGGTAAGCCGGATCGCAAAGCCTGGGCAGGGACAGGCGACGCTCCCGAAGGTGTAGGCTCTGCTGCAGGAGAAGAGGCCCGCCTTTTCTTTTTTCCACATTGGTCGCAACACGCTCTAGGGCGAGCCCTCTCCTCAGGAGCCTTGCCTGCAGCATAGAAGGAGACGCCCATGCGAGAGGCCAGAATATCTATCTTCTGATGAATAAGGTGGCACTCCCCATTATGAAGCTTCCATGCCCGAACTGGTTCCTCATCTCCGGCGGATTTCGCTTCCCGTTCCATGAAAGAGTGTCCCACAAGTTTCATGTTCACCCAGTATTGCATTAACAAACGATCATAGGCCGCTGCCCGCCCCGCAATGGAGCCAGGGTCCAGGACCCAATCCGCCACCTCGCGTCGAAGCTCGTCTTTGGGCATGCTTTGCACAGAGGTCCAGAGATCCTCTGCAATAGCTTCCACCTCACGGCGAATTGTCAGGGGGATGTTGTCCTTAAATATTTCTGCTTCCTCTTGGGCCTGAAGCTGGGCTCGGGTCTTCCTTCGATGGTGATTCACAGCACTTGCCGCCTGCTCGGGGTCCGCACGGGCTTTTCCCTTCACCAATTGCCCTCGCGGAGCCATTTGCAACTGGAGAATGAAAAGCTTGTGAGCACCCCGACAGTCACGACTCGTGATTCCTTTCTGGATTTGGACAAGAAGCCTCTTGGGAAACCAGGAGAGAAAGCAAAAGGAGGAGAACAGAGCAGAGGAACGATGGGAGGATGGCCAGCCGAGCGGATAATAAAAAGGGGGGGGAGGCATTATGGATTCATCTGGCTTGAACCCGTTCATCATCATTATCCTGACGCAAAAACGTACCTTCGTACCTTTCCCCATAGGGGGCAATCTGGATGGGAGGATTGCCTTGTCAAAAATCCCGTCCCTCCTCTCCACAATCATTTCCCCGCTAACGATTTGGAGGTTAGAGTAAATGCTCCAGGACAGCCACCTCTATCCTTGATAGCTATCCTTATTAATGCTAGCCTTCATCGTGGTGATTGATCGTCGTGGCGTGCTCGCACCGACTGACATCCATGCCTTCCATGTCGCGGGTGCGTGTGAGAGGAGTACCGCCCTGTTGATCTCGCGCTGCCAACTGTCGGCAGTTATTAATCCATTCTGCGCCTTCAAAAGTCTCCAGAGGGCCCCATTGGGTGCCCAGCTCCCCTTCGACCCCTGCGTTCACTAGCTGATCTGCCACCCTGTTGGCATCCCGACGGACGTGAGAAAAGGAAACCGCGGGGTGGTTGTGGATCAGGTTTCGAAGTTCTGCCAGACGGCTAGCCAGCCTCCAGCTGGTCGCCACCTGTCCGCTGACTCGTCCATAGGCTAGCCGACGGGCCTTCTGGATCAGGATCCGGGAGTCACCTTCTATTATCGCCGGGAAACTGTTGCTACGAACCAAGCAGTGCATACCTTCGAGCAACCCTTCAAGTTCTGCCGAGTTGTTGGAGTCATGACCGATCGCCCCCAGAAAGACAAAGAGAATCTTACCACCTGCGTCTCTACACAGGCCCCCAAAACCAGCTGGTCCCGGATTTCCCCTGGACGCCCCGTCAAAATTTAGCTTGAAAACCAAGGGAGATGGAGGAGACCAGAATTTCGAGCTGTCTGGCTGGAGGGGCTTTGGGCGCATCCAGAGTTCGTCCAATTGAAGTTTATTCAGGCTCCAGAATTCTCCGACTTGGCTTTCGTCTGCAGGAATTAATTTGTCCTCGTCATGCCATTGCATACTTTTAACAGAGGCCAGAAGGTTCGCCCGCACTGTCTGCCACACCTTGTCTGGATTGGAGCTTTCGCCCTGGAAAATTCGACCGTTCCTCTCTTTCCAAATACACCACATGATCATTCCAGGTAATGCATTCTAGATGGTCCTGATAATTTTGTTTTTGAACATCTTTGGGTTCCACTCGGTTAGCGTTCTAGCCGGCTGGGCACGTTTCCTATCACTTCTTCTGAAACCTTCAGCGCCCTTGTCCCAGATGGCCGCAGCGAATGGACAGCTATCCAGGAGGTGATTAGTGGTTTCCTCCGCCTGCGAACAAAGGCAGCAGCGGGATGGGCCATGAATTCCCCTTTTCCTTAGATTCTCGCTTGTGAGGATGCGGCCTTTAACAGTAAGCCAGGCAAAAGTGGCGACCTTAGGCCATAAATTGAGCGTCCATATCTTTGCCCATAAGTCCTTGTCCTCTTCGTCATGACCAATGCGGAGGTTATAAGCTTCCCTTATACTAAAAGTCCCTTTTTCCGTATAACCCCATCTCAGCACATCCTTACCTGCCGTGGGTCTGATGCTCCTCCTGCGCATTTCCTCTTGGAAGGCCTGCCAGTCCTCCTCATCAACTCGTTCCGGTTTTCTCGAGAAGGCCCAACTCCTTCGCTCCCTTGGGCTTTGGGCCTGCCAGAAGTGATGAACTAGGGACCGTCCCTCCGACCACGACCAATCCTGAATGGGAATCCAGCGAGGGTTGTCAGACAGCCGCGGGAACTGGTTCCAGGTGTCCTCCCAGAAACGGGCACTCTTGCCATCCCTAATCTCCCAAAAGCTATGCCTTTGAATTATTTGTCTTCCTGCCCTCGCTTTATTCCAAATAGTGGATCCCTGCTGCTCTTCATTAAAGAGGATTAGTTGGGGTTGAGGCCTATCTTGACCATATTTGGTTGTCCACAGCCGAGCCCAAGGCTCAGCTGCATGAGAGACCCATCGCCACCAAATTTTCTCCCCCTGGATATCTGCCATGATTTCCGGATCCCGCAAGCCTAGGCCCCCTGCCATTTTTGGCTTACAGACGTTGTCCCAGCTAACCAACGCAAACTTGGCTTTTTCCTCTCGGCCTCCCCACAGGAAGATACGTTGGATACGTCTAATCTCGCGTAGGACTGATTTCGGCGCTGACAGGATCGAGAATAGGTAGGTAGGCATAGCTTGAAGGACCGCTTTGATCAGGATTAACCTGCTGGGCATGTTCAAGGGCCTTAGAGTCCAATGGGAAAGTTTTTGTTTCATTCTGTCTAGGAGCTCCAGCCAGGATGACTGCTTCAATTTGCTAGGGCTCAGGGGCACCCCTAGGTATTTGGACGGGAAAGAACACTTCGAAAAACCCAGAATACGGAGTATGTTCCTCTGAGTAGGGGGAGCAGTGTTGAGAAAAAAGACCTGGGATTTCGCCTGGTTGACTGCAAGGCCTGAAGCTTTGGCAAATAAGTTCAGGCATGCTTTGAAGCTTCATGCTTCTTGGACTGAAGGGTGTCCCATGAGCATAGTGTCATCCACAAATTGGTGGTGGGTTTGAGCCTCCAGTGGCGCCGTCAAGCGAATGCCTCGAAGCTCACCATCCTCAACCCTGGACTGGAGAAGGCAGCTCAGACCTTCTGCCATAAGAATAAAGAGAAAGGGGGATAGGGGGTCCCCCTGCCTGATTCCTCTAGACGATTGAAAAGTGCCGGTCGGGGAGCCATTC
>LPNX010252858.1:298547-324401 GCA_001517045.1 Pseudotsuga menziesii
TGTTGGGCTTCAGCCTCCTCCCTAACCGCAGGGATTTCGGTGGATCTTTCGACCCTTTCTTTCTCCTGGGGCATGCCTTCCTCCTCCATGCCTTCAAGGGTCTCGAAAGCATTCTTGGACCGAATCTCCTTTTGGGGGGCCTCTTTCCGAGGGTTTACCTGCCCCTGAGCCCTGTTCCTTTTGCGACTCTTAACCTGGGTAAAACCCTCCTGCGTCGCTCCTGATTTAACCGATTTTAGATCTGTGGTAGTTGTCCTAGGTTCCATTTGCGGGCAGTTCCTCCCTATATGGCCATACACATGACAGTGACGACACCTAAAAGGAATCTACTCATAGTCGAGGGGTTGGAGCCAATCTTCATCATCACAGCTTAGATTTATGGCTTCTGGCAGATCCTTAGAGAGGTCCAGATAGACACAGATCCGGGCGAAGGATGTATATCGTTGGGTCTTCGTCTGTTCAGACACCTTAATGAATTCCCCTAGGGTATTCCCAATGTCTCTCAGGATGTCCGGGTCCCAGTATTCCCCAGGAAGAGAGAAAATCCGGATCCAAACTGGGGCCACCGTCAGGTCTTCTGTTTCGGGGTTGAAACGTTCCTTCCATGGTCGGAGATACAGACCGGCTGAGAAGAAGAAATAGGGCCCTCCCTCTAGAATTCGGTCCCTATCCTCCTGGTTGAAAAAAATTATCGTGAAGAAGCCCTTGGAGCCCAATTGCAGATCATAGTGACCCTTGGGGTTCCACACGCTGCCGATCCACTTAATCAGATCTTTCTCCTTGGGCCATACCCCCACAAATTTTCCTATCAGGGCTTTCTCCTTCCATAGCTCGATCGTACCTCGGACCTTCTCAGAGCTAATCTGCACTGAGGGGATGAGGGGGGCTTTTGGCAGACAGCCACTCGTCCCCTGCCTGCGTCCTTCTGGCCGAGGCGCCGATTGGACCTTTCCTCCTTTCGCTGCTCCCTCCGGCCTCCCCGGCCCAGAGGAGCCTGCCTCCATCTGCCCGATTCTCCTGAGGGCTAACCGCTCAAGGAAGCGAGCTTCTTCCACGGCCAAAGGCCTCGCAGATAGGGGCGCGCAGAACACCTGCACCGCTAGAACCCTACCAACATCGCTCCGTCCAGCGTTTCACCCATGTGAAATTTTTCATAGTTTATAAAAACATTAATATAATTATTAATTAACTAATTAATAATTATTATTATAAAAGAAAAAGGGAAGAAACAAAAAAAGAAAAACAAATAGAAAGAAATAATATTATTGAATATTATTTTTGGAAAAAAGAAAAAAAAAGGGGGTTATTTAACCTAATCAAAGAAGATCTTCTATCATTAAAAAAGCAAAAGAAAAGAATGCTAGACAATCAATTGAAATCTACTATCAAACAAGAAGACCAATTCAAAAAATTGGAATTCAAGAAGTCATGGCGACTATGATACCAAAATTACAATCACAGTTACGGGCAATTTCGAATGAGCTAAAAGAGTGTGAAATTGTCAATAATAGTCTACTATTCGAAATCGACAAACAGAAACTAAGGATTACTACCTTGGAAATGAATATTGGATTTTTGGAAGATAGTAAAATAAAACTCATAGAAAGGCTAGCAGATAAAGATGAGAAAATATCACGTCTGGAAGGCATCATTCAAAAACTTGACGACCAGATAATAAAGTCAAAAAAGTCGAAGAACATCCGTATCGGAATATTATCGAATTGGAAGAAGAAATTAGTCATCTTAACAAAGTCATCATCGACAAAGAAGATGAATTGGCGCAAGTACATGAAAATTTAGGAAATCAAGAAACAAAATTATGTCATCATCAACAACAAAAATAAAGACTCCAACAACAACATGACGATAGTAAGAAGACACATACGTTGGAATTGACAAAAGTCAACAAGGTATTATCAAGCAATACCGAAGAGATTTTTTGACTACGAAATCATAATAAAACACTGATTACAAAGATCAAAAAATTGAAAAACAATAGCAAGAGGGAACACTCCAGTGAAGACCTCGAAAGAAAAATATCGGAAAAGCAAGAAGAAAACTAGTTTCTAAATAATCGTAATCAGGAACTACAGAATCAAATCAAGGAGTTAGAAATTGAAAAAATGTCGCAAGATGAAAGAATCAAAAAGATTCAGAATCATAACAAACTACTGGAGAACCAAGAAGCATAAATCCAGGAAAATGCACCTAAAAATCAAATCGAGGAAGTGAATATAGTCCTCACTTCAATCCAAAAGAAAGAAGAACAAACAACACCTACACCTTATAGACATCCTAATTATAATTGTCATTTTGACCAACTTATGTGGACTTGTGAAAATATCGACATACTAAGCAACAATTGAGATGAATCGTCCCACAAAATGATCTCAGAGCTCCAATAAAAATAGATCTAGGATGGACCACAACATATACGATGTGACAATTCACCCGGGGAATCCGTAACTTGTATTGGCTCATTTCCTCAAATGTCAGAAATACAAAAAGAAAAGGATCCCAAGATGATGATTCAAAGGAAATCAGACATTGCTATCAATATAGCTTTGAGGACAAAGATTCCCTTAAGGGGAAGGAAATGACAATAATAATAAATACATTAAATATTAACTAGTGATATGTAATACTAGGTTAAGGGACATGGAACTTAATTCATGGATGTCCACACAATATATAAGGGTGGCTACAAATTGTAATCTATTATATATCATACATATTATTTTATATTACTTTCCCTTTATGGAATTTATACATTACTTATACTGGTTATTCTATTATTGAGGAACTTTGTTCCTTTCAAAATTCCCAACAACTCGACTGTAGTGTGCTTCCCAAATCATCTTGGCACGCTTGCTTGAAGGAACACAAAGGTGTCCCATGTGACATAGTAGTGCATCCTAGAGGTGAAAATTTGGAACTTGGTTTCCCTCCAAGAGCATCCTGTATGTGTGGCTGAATTCTGGATCGCTATTGTAGAGAAGCGGCCAATCAGAGGTCTCATGCCCATAAGAGTTGAGCATGGTGGTTATCGACATGATCGGTGGTCGGTTGAGGCGGTCTGCAACATTATTGGTGCTTCCATTCTTGTACTTGATGTTCAAATGAAACTATTGTAGATATGTGGACTACTTCTAATGGCGATCGTTCTGTAACTTCCCCTCTGTTTGTATGAACTGCAGGGGTTGATGGTTTGTGTGGATGATAATTTCCTTCCCCAAAATGTAATGGTTCCATTGTCGACAAGCTTGTACAATGGAATACATATCTTTGTCATAAGTGGGATGTTTGCGGACTGTGTCAGACAGTGTCTCACTGTGATACACCACTGGATGCCCTTATTGAGTAAGGACTACCCCAATAGCATAGTCAGAGGCATCTGTCTTGATCTCAAATGGTTGTTGCAAGTCTGGTAATGTGAGCACTAGGGCACAATAGAGGTGATGTTTCAAATCTGCAAACGCCTTCTCTTGAGTTTTTGACCAGAAGAATTTTGATTTTGCTCCTCCCTTAGTGACTTGACTCAAGGGCCAAGTGATATGAGGGAATCCCAACACGAACCTGCGGTAGAAATTAGCAAGACCCAGAAAGCTGCAAAGCTCTGTTAGAGTAGTTGGGGCTAGCTAATCCTGAATGACTTGGATCTTGGTTAGATCCACATGTACCCCATACTCATCAATAATGTATCCTAGATACTAAACCTAGGTCATGCCAAAAGTGCACTTGTCCAAATTGGCACACAACTTGTGCTTCCGTAGTGTTTTTAGGACTTGTTGGATGTGGTGGAGGTGTTCTTCCCTAGTCTGGCTGAATATCAGGATGTCATCTAAGTACACTACTACAAATGAGTTGGTGAATGGCCACAAGATGTATTCCATCAATCTCATGAAGGTTGTAGGAGAATTCGTCATCCTGAAAGGCATGACCAACCATTCGAAAAGTCCCTCCTTGGATTTGAAGGCAATCTTCCACACATTAGTTGATTCGATCGGTACTGGGTGATACCTGGAATTTAAGTCAATCTTGCTAAAATATTTCTCCCCTTTAAGCTGGTCCAAGAGGTCATTAATCCGTGGGATTGAGTAACTATTCCAAATAGTGATCTTGTTTAGCGCCCGATAGTCAATACAGAGTCTCCAAGTCCCATCCTTCTTCTGTACCAACATGGTCAGGCTCCCACAGGGTGATGAAATTGGCCGGATGTGACCCTTCTATAGAAACTCCTGAATTTGCCTCTTGATTTCATCATTTTCTAGAACAAAGCATTGATAGATCGGTCCATTCGGCAACGGCGCACCTGGGGTCAGATCGATGGGGTGTTTGAACTGACAATGCAGAGGCACCCCTATGGGTGAGGTGAATATGTCCCGCTACTCCTCCATGACCTTGTCCATTTTTTGTTGTCATGCAGATGGGCTCTGTTTGGAGGTCGTGGCCATGATATTCTTGTTTCCCTGAGGGCAGATCATGAAGAAAACAAATTTCTAGGTTTTGGAAATGAGATTACTGCATTGTTTTGCAGTAACCAAAGAGATAGCGACAGGAGGTGGTACCCCTGGTATCCTATACAACTTATTTCCCAACGTAATAATAACAGCATGAGGTTGAGACTCATACACAGCATGTCGATTCCATAAGTATGGTTTACCTAATAATACATCAAAAACATCAAGAGGAGCAATATCACATAATACCTCATTCGTGAAGGGCTTGATGCTGCAGGGAAGGCGACACAGCTGGGTGACGTGGAGATCCCGTCCTCGGGGAAGCCACTCGATGGTATACGACTATGGGTGTGCTATGGTCAGTAAGACCAACCACTTCATGAACTCTATTGAAATGAGGTTCTTTTGGCTCCCACTGTCGACAATAAACTGTAGCAGGGAACCCTTTACCCACATCTGGGAGTGGAAAAGACTCTCCTCCTCCTCTGAATATTCTGGTTCTTCCTTTTAGATCTTCGTGGTGGAAATGGTGGTGTTGGGCTATAAATCGATAATATTATTCCCTCTGTCATTCCCCTTCTCGATTTCTGATTTAGTGTTAGAGTATGCATCTAATTCAGAAGCCTTTATCTCGACCACTAGTGACTGGTTGGCCCGACACTCACTGGTGTTGTGAGTGGGGCTCGTATGGAACTCGCACCACTTTCCCGCTTCCTTCTTAAACTTCACAGTGTTTCTCTTTGCTTGCATCTTTGTAAATTTGTCTTGAGTTGCCATGCCTTGGCTGTGTCATTGGTTTTGTGGTTTGGGGGCACCTTTCGCTTGCTTCTGATTTGGAGATCCAAAGTCTCTCTTTTTTTGTTTGAATTTTTGCTCAATTTTGGCAGCATACCGGTATGCCGTACCAAGAGAGGATATTTTGAGGAAATCCATTTCATCCTGGATGTATATATGTATAAAATGGTAGTAGTTTAGCACCAAATGTTTCTCTGAATCTTTGATACCCAACTTGGTGCGCAGGGTATGGAACAGATTCGTCAGCTCATGCACATCTTGATCTCTTTGCTACCGCAGTGTAGTCCACTATATGTACTTGTGCTGATAACTCCCCACAGGATAATATTTTCCCTTTATGGAATCTTGGAATGAATTTCAAGTGGGTACGACCGAGAACAGAGAGAGTTCCTCCTCATCCTTTCTCTCACAGTAGGTTTCCCACCAGTCCATGACATGGGGGGTGGTTTTTAGTAGTGAAAAAGTAATATTTTCCCGGTCGGAAAATTATTGAACCAAGAAATATCCTTCTAATAGATTAAACCATCTATCTATGGTGTCTACATCTATTCGGTCATCAAATATGGGAATGTCAAAGTTTACTTGTACCTTAAAAGGGGTTGTGCCTCCAAAGTGGCTGCTAGATGCAAATGTGCCGCCAGTGGGAAGTCGTTGAAGGATCTGGGTGAAGTTATCCATCATCATGTTCCTTTGTTTTTCAAGGGCCTCCTCGAGAAACATTTTCACCTTTTTGATCTTGCAAAGGTTCAACCAGATCGATCCCTAGCTCTTTATACCCCACCCTCGTTGGGGACATGCAAAGAAGGATCTAGAAAGAGCAGATTGCTCTGATACCATTGATTCAGATTTATACAGGAACACAACAGAATACACAAATAACCATAGAAACAAATATGCAGTGGAAATAAAACTTCATTTCATTAATCAAATAACTGAAACTTGTTTACATACAGAATGGAAATAAACTAGCTTGAGTGTTGGTAGCTTATCTTTGAGAAGAGATGTGGTAGCTACATGCCTCCAAAATCTATGTTACAATGAGGCTCAAAGTCCTATATATTATTAAGAAACAATGGAAACCCTATAGATCCAAAAAATAACCCTAGGAGGTCAAACGCCAGAATGTGGGCCCCATTGGGTAACTTGGTACATTAATTTCCCGAGGTCGTAACTTTGGCATACTACCTCCGTTTGATTCGCATGATACATTTTTAGAAAGATATATTCAAGGAATACATCCATAAATGGAAAGCATTGAGTTTGTAATGGACTCATATTTTCTCAACCATTCGATACCAAAAAAACTGAAAAAACGTCGTTTAGGGCCTCAAAACGACTCTGGAAGTTTAGAACCCGAAACCTGCCAAAAATGGTAAATTTTGCTACAATTAAGGAAACTGGAAAACTAAAAGAAACAATGGTGGGGGTACAAGTGGAATAGGTGGGTGGCCACCAATATCCTCCTGGATCAGCCTACATGTAAGTGTTCATGAAAGTATGGACATAGATCCTTATGATGTCCTTCTATGCGACATCGAGTGCACCAGACTTCTTCACGGATGTCCTTTCCCTTCTTGATGTCCTACAACTGAGTCATCATATTCACCATTTGTGATTGGATATGATTCATCTTAACCCCTGTTTGGTCAATTGGTGAAGCCTCCAGCTTCATCACAATTTCCAAAGCCTCAGTTTGTGTCACAATCTTCTGCTCCATCAATGAAATTCGGATGTGTGGCATCAATCTTGTGATGAACCATTCTTTGTATTGCACATCACACATTCCAAAGATAACCTTATCCATCAACATCTTGAACCGTTGATCAAAATTCCATACTAACTCTCGAATATTGTTTGATTTCCTTTAACTTAGTAATGTACCGTGACTTAGATTTGGGTTTTCAAAATTCCTTAATTAACCTGGTCCTAATTTGCACTAGTGTATTATGTTGATTCATGTTTGACACTATGAACCTCATGTACCAATCTAATGCATGACCTATAAAAGTTTTGATAGGTTTCCCCTTCTTAATTTATTCATATTGGACTTGCTTCATAGTCCATATTGCTTCACAGAGAAACCAATGATGCTCAATATATTTAGTCCCGATCCCATGGACCATAGGTAGTTTCATGTTGTCACCCTCCATTCTGGGCATTCTTTCAGTATTTGTTGATCCTCTACTATTACTCCTGTGATGACACATGGGGAAGTCTTGATATGATCTGGTGTTTTTTTCTTGAATGTTGCACAATGCACAAAGGTGTAGGTACGTTGTTTCTTTAGGTTGGTCCTTCCTCGGGCTCATGTATAGCATGGTCATATCCTTCGTCACTATAGGGTAGCTTAGTCCCTTGTGATATTATCTCATAATTCCTTGTTCTATTCACACCAGAACTCTCCTCAGCCCTTTGCCTGTTCTCTTACCAGAACCTCACCCCACTTCACAGAAGACCACACTCTTCCTCAACTTCCCTCACAGTCTTGTCGTAACTCCCATCCATATACCATGTATCATTCCATCCAATACTTGTCTTCAAAATACCCATAAAATCCACACACGAGAGCTCTACTCTTCAGAGTTCATATTGAATATACCCTATTCACAAATGAGAATCTTAATCCACAATTGTAATGACAATAGAAACCTTCCTCTTGGTCCCTGGAAGAATTCCCTCTCTGCGTCACTATAGGATTTGACTATGTCGACAAAAAATTCAATGATATATCCCTCCAAAATGTTGTCTATCCACACTTTGACAACTATTGATTCCTTGTCGTTGACTCTTTTCAGTCGCTGAATCAATTCAAGGTTCCAGTAAGTGGGTTCACCTCCTTGGAGGTTCCTTTTCTAGAAGGTTAGCTGCACCAACCACTCATACAAGATTACTAGGAATTTGGAAAAGAAAATGTCATGAATATCAGAGTAGATATAGCTTCCCAACCACTCTTTTGCTGATAGTATGGAGTTCTAGTTTTATTCTGCTACGAACTCTCAAGAATTCTGATCGAACTAGTTCTGGATCTCCGGTTTCTTCAGGTGCCACAATTCTCCTCTTTTTCCTCACACTAAGGTCCCAAAAACATAACCATTTGTTGGCACAATTTAGTCAACGTGGGTTCACTCATTGTCGACACCCTTCGACATAATCTCCCTAAACACCGACCCATATAGTTTTTACCCTATCAAGCAACACCTATGAAGAAGATGAAGTCTCACCCAAGATGTTGGAGGGAGGGTTTTAAGAACCATGTTTTTGCAGATGGGAAGAGGAATTGCGCACTTAATCTCTCTCGGTCGCAATACAACTCAGAGATACAGAAAAGGGGTCTAACCTTATCATTTATCCAAACTATTTACCATTATTTACACCAGATCTAGTATCACAACATTTCATCATTCAGAAAAGAGGTCAGCATGTAAGAATTCATTCACCATATGAAGACTTCTCATCATTTAGATAAGCAAAACACTAAAAGATTAGATCACAACATATTAACCATATAGATCGCATCAATAGGATCACATCAATTAACTGCAGAAACATAAATCACAAGATTTCAAAAAATCATAGATAGTATTGCAGATAAAGACAACATAGTGTTTCCATCAATATTCTTATCGCGTTAACTTCCACAGGTCGAAATACATCCCAAAAGAAATCCTTTGGTCAACAACGTTAGACCAAAACCATGATTACACAAAACTTCAGAAGACATAGATAGATCTGATTCAAAATATGGTTCACTCACTATATCCTCTATCACTACATTCCTAACTCTATTTATAGGATTTATCCTTTTACAAAGAGTTCCACGTGAATCGACTCTCTAACTAACTTGGACCAAATTGAAATTAATGTGACCAAGTCGACCTCTTTTCGACATCTTCCTCTTCTGAGGGCTGACTTGTGTCCTATTGACATCTTTCTTCATGTTGCACCTTGTGCACCTGAACCCCTTTCCAACAATTTTGCATATTTATCTCCATTTATCCTAACAGTGAATGGATTTCACAAAAAAATAAGTTCCTTTACACAAGTAAAATGAAATCTACCAACATTTCAGTAAGAATAAAGTACAAATACAAAGAAGAATTTGTTTTTCTAGAAGTGGAATTACTCTTTAATTTGAATTGTTGTGCTTGTCGATTGTAATTTCCACATAAATAATTGAAAATACATTTAAAAAAATAGGAGTTATTTAGGGATCACTTTAGGGATTTTGTATATTTACAACAAAAAGTTAATTATTTATAAAAACTCACATAAACTGCTAATTTTACATTTTATTTTCCCTCCATTTTCCCAATATGCAAGAAACATAATGCTTAAAAATAATATCTCAAGTGATTCTAAATCTCACCCAATATGACTGGACCCTTGGTTGACTAATTGGTACACCCCTATAATTTCACTAGATAAATAGAAGGCACACTCCCTAGTTCTCCACCACCCCTATTTATCTCACGTCTTCTAAAAATAGGAATTGAATCAAGGGCCTAGACTTGGTGGTGAATTGTAATGCTCCTTACATAATGGAAATCTTTGATGCTCCAATCTAAAGTACCCCCAACCCTTTGATACAAGTTAATAATTAAACCAAGGATGTGACCCCAATTGATGGAGTAATCTACCATTAGCCTAGATGTCCATAACATGATGGGTATGCAACCTTGTTGGTTCATTAAAGGTGTGGATTTGTACCTCCAAAACACTATCGTCAAGGGAGTCTTTGTTCATAGTTATTGTCCACCTCTAACCAACCCAAATTCCTTAGAACATTTATTAAATATTTTGTTTTGAAGCTAAATAACTAATGTGAACCATAGTTCTCTTCAGGATAAGCTTTTATTTTGACATGGTTCTATCCATTTTTTCTAAATATTCCATGCAAGGATCATTTAGTAGAGGCACAACACTCTCCATAACCATTTGTACTTGTAAAAAAGAGGGGAAATTTGTGACTTCAAATTTTTTCACTCTATAGAAACCCATACAATATCAAAAATATTTTATACAAAGGAAAATCCATAGGTTTGAATGTCAAATCTGGTCCTGGTTGGAGAATATATCTAAATTCATACACTCAAACTGGTATATCATACACTCAGACATCTCTCCTATAACATGAATTGTGAGGGGGTCCTTCTATTTCTTTCCTAGGCGTTTAATACATAGTTCCTTCATTACCTTGCTGTAAATTGGTATATCCTTAATAGTCTGTAATAGAGGAATTTTGACACATATATTCTTTAGTTCATTCAAAATTCCGTACTCAAGATGGACTACAGGTTTTTCTATTGCTAATTGTTTTGGAAATGGAGGAATCCTTTGTTCCTGAATGGGTTTTTGCTGCGGATGGGTATGCACTGAAATATTTGGCACATCTTGCAAAATAGTATCATTCATGACTTGATTAGGGTATTCTACTTCTTCATTTTCCTCATGAGTGACGACTGATGACTTGGGTTTGTCATTCACAACTATTCCAGATCATAATTGTATCTCATGTACAGGTATAGTCGAAATAACGTAGGATGGAAGAGTTTCAACTCAATGTTGTTAAGAGCTTGAGTTGGCTTATTATTTGGATTAGGTATCGGTTCTATGGGTAATAATGTAGGTCATGGAGGGTTTGTATTTTGGAAGTGATGAGGTTATTGTGTAATAAGGGGGATTGGAGGCACAAATCCTGGTAACAATGGCTGGGTATTGGATGAATGTTGAGGATAAGGATGAGTAGAGACAGGCGGTGACTAGGGGTAGGACTGTCCCCTCTACCCCTATGGCTAATACTGTTGCTGAGTGAATTGAGGAGGAGGAGGATAATAGGGTAGCCAATTCTTCCAACTTGTAGAATTCCACTATTGAGGTGGTTGGTAGGGTTGGTAATAAGGTGGGGGTTGTGGTGATAAATTATGATATGATGGAGGGTCCATTGGTTTCCAAGGAGGCCTCCTCACGGTTTCATGAATGTCCCCACTTTTATATATGGATTGTAACCATGGTAACAATGGGAAATATTCTATTGGATGCTCTTACGTACAGATATGAAATACAGAGATGTTATTTAATGGGAATTCCCGTTGGGGATGTTTAGTTCTGCATCTTGGATAGAAAATGCTCATCGCTGCACATTCCTCTTCTTGTCTTTTCTTAGCTTGTAATGCTTTTAGTTCGGAACCCATTGCTCCTAAAATATCAGTTTTGAAATTTTCCAATAGGTTTCCTAACTCTATCCTTGTGAATCCTCCCGAACTGGGAGTATTTCCTTTTAGTTTCCTATTATAAAGTTCTCGAAGATTCCTCCTTACTTTCCCCCTACTTCTAGAGTAATTTCTACACATCTCCCCAATTTGTGCGAAAGATTTGTGGGAGACATTGCCAGATGCCATGAGATCAAGGATTTCTACCAGGTCTTCTGAGATTCCCTTAAGGAAGAGTGTTCATATTGCATCTTATCGAAGATCATTATGTTTATATTTATGTAGCATGTAAATAAATATTTTGAGATAGTCTTCCAGGCTCTGATCTTCGAATTGTTGTATCTTAAAAATATTATTTCCAGAATCTCTATGTTTGCAATACCCTTGATACTTCCGCAAGAATGTAGTTTTCATATCTTCCCAAGTCATGATACTTCATTCTCCTAATCCCATGAACCATCTTAAACTGAAGTCTTTCAGTGTAGCAGGAAAGAGTTTTAATTTGTGAGAATCTTGTAGATAGTTATAACTTCTACATAGGATGTCAAATTCGAACAAAAATGTGTCCAGGTCTTCATTTCCCTTCCCATAGAATGTAGGTAAGGAGGAAGGGGTTATGTTCATCATATTCACATCTTGTGTAGTGTCTAAAATAGGGAACCCGAAGGTACTCTCAGTTCGATTTTATCCTTCCCCTTCATCATTTCTAACCTCATCGTGATCTTCATTCTCTCCCCATCTCTCGATGTAGGTTTGATTCCTAAAGAGTGTATACCTAAGAGGTTCCTTTCAAGGTTATAATAGACCGTCCCAATGTTCTTTTTCAGGGGATATCTTCCTTCGATCAACTGTACTCTTATTAGGTCCTATAGGGATGGTAGGTACTACTGTGGAGGTTTCAATTTGTGAAATAACTGTATCTGTTGAGCTACCAAAGAGAGCTTTTACCTGGGAAGGATCAATGAAATTAACAAATTTAGGATCCCCTACTAACAAGAAAGATGTATTGTTCAATTTTTGCACTAGTGGACGATTGAGGATTTCCAATGGTTGACCCTCTTGGACTTCTTCAAAAACTAAACTAAAGGAAAACCTATGCTACTAGTACTGCTACTGCTGGATTTGGGGGCATCTGTTATAACATATGTGTAGGTTCTTACATCTCATATTTTCGCTCCTCCGCCACCAGCCTATTACTAAACTTCATAAGGAAATTATATCTATTCTACCATACTAAGCAACTCCCCGATAACGACGCCAAAAATGTTGGGTGTTATAATGTCTTAATTAATTCACCAAATATTCAATTATCGACCGAGGTTGGTAAAATTAGAGTTGACACAAAACATATGCAAAGATAGAGGGGTTCCTAGGGTGTCATGGAAATATTTTAACAAATAAAAGATCGAAAGATCTTTCAAAATAAAAAACTGAGTCAAACTCCTAGAAATTCAACTATTAAGGTCATTAAACCGGAACATAGTACTAGACTAGAGTAGTATCAACCTATACTACTCTACTCTATAAACAAATACTAAAAAGTAAATATATAAATAATACTACTCTAAGAAAGTAAACTTCCTATTAATCAACTATTCCACTTCTTAATCTAATGAGTTAGAAAGCTTCATATATAAATTGAGAAACTAACTATACAAGAAATTATAATACTGGAAACAAGATTACAACAATTGGATATACTTTACAAACTTCAACAACTAAGCTATATATGCAACTAACAAATGTACATAACGGTTAAACTAAACTATCTAGTTCCAATCTCCTTGGGGGTTATGAGGATATGCATTCATTGTGATCGGAACTGGAGAAGGAGTAGTGTCAAAATGGATTTCAAAATAAGTAAATAAACTGAATGGGATTAAATCTAATTTAACTTCTACAAATATGTGCAAACTAAGGAATTTCCAATTATAGGTGATGGTAAACAGGATGATCTATTCCATAAACAAAGGACTATGAATTAAGAAATATGGTATAAACAACTAATATATTAAGAAACAAGATTCTGTTTAAGGATTACTTTTATAAATAAATAATTCTCATATGAAATAGATGTAAGGGAATATATAACTTATAAACAAGTAAAAACTTAATGAAAGAAGCAAGTAGAGAACTTAATAAAGAAAACTTAATTAAGAAAGCAAGTAGAAAACTTAATTAGGAAGCTCCTCTAAACACAAACATATACACAAAGGTAAACTAGACTGGAGATATGATTATCAAATGTTATAACAGTAATAAGTGAGAAGATCAGAAACCAATGATACAGAATAGAGCATAATTCAAAGCATATTGAGGTAAGAGATGGTGAAAGGTAAGGATGGAACTTGGTAAATACTTTGAATAATCTAATATAAGGTTCTAATGGTAAATATAACCATTATCTAATTACCAAAACAAAATAGTATTCAAAGCCAAAGAAACAGAACCTTTAAACAGGCTTAAAACAAAATGGGAATATCGAAGGATGAATGGAGGACTAGATAACAGACTGAATGAATGGTTTTAATGAAAGGATGAACATGCGGTTTGAATGACAGTATGTACACAGAAAATAGTGGAAATTGGCCTAAATGATCTAATTATCAGCTGATTTTGTGCATATGGAAACAAGATGCATAAAGGACAATAAGTAAACTTATTCAGTAATCAAACTAACAGTGAAAAGACTTATGTTGATTCATGATTAAGAAACTATTATCTATTAAACAAAATAAGGTATAACCAAAGTAAATTAATAACAAAACAAGAGTAATCAAAGCTAAGCCTACTATAAATTGATTCTACGATATAAAGTAATTCAGACCTATGTGACTATCAATATAAAATTGAAGAACAAACTGTAAAATGACTAGAAAGGAAACTAACTATGCATGCAATCGGTTATGTAATTATGGAAACGAAACTACATTAACTGCAAAGTAATAATCACAATAAAACACATGCTACAGGAAATAATAAAACAAACAATTACATGTAACTAAATTACATAAGAAAACTAGAAATGAAACTATACTAACTGCAAGAAAGGAAATGACAAAAATACACACGGAAATGGAGACTGCTGGTTGTTGAGGGGCCCTCTAAGCAATCAAGGTTGTGCTTCAATCAGTCACAGATACATGAGTATATATGAACAATAGAAATATGACTTATATTAAAATACAGAGCAATATTACAGAGTTTCTCTCCTAATATCGATTGATTAACCTGCTAACTAACTATGCTCTCACTTGGCGGAAGATATATATAGAGTTTACAAGGATGAGAAGGTCAACCCTTTCAGTCGTTGACCGCTCCTAAAATATTCAACCATTATTACAAACAAACGACCATATTCCAACACATAATCATTCTCCCACTCCTTCGCGCGGTGGTTCTACTCACACGGGTTGCGAAATATTGTTTCTTGCTAACATGGGGCATGAGTCGTGGTGTTGAATGGAGAAGGTAATATGGTGAGCCTTCTAGAGTGAGGATCATCTAGTCATTAGGTGCATGGGAAATAAAGAAACTAAAAACCATTCTACACTTTAACATTTGGGAATATTCAAACAAACATCGTACAGTTTGGTCGGTGGGATGAATGGTGAGTTGGATGCAATCTGTACATATGTAGCACAGGTGCATGTCCAATATCAGTTGTCACAAAGACTATAACCTAAAAAACAATTTCATATATGAAACAAATTTACAAATATCATCATGAAATAATAATAATAAACCATAATTTGCATAGATCCCAAATGTATTCGTACCTGAGGCTAGATGATAAGCTCTATGACAGGAATATGTCAAAAAGGTGACAAAATAGATGTCAAAAGAGTAATTTATCATTCAAAAATAGTAACAAAAATGGGATCAACACTTCTAATGCATTTGAAAAGAATGGGAACTCTACCAAAATGTCCAAGAAAAATTACGTTTCTTCAAGAAATGAATCTCTAGCCATCAAATACAAGAAAAGTAAAGGACTAGGGACATGGCTCCCTCATTTGAATCCTTCCTATGATTCAAGCATGATTATACTCTTTCCCAGATTTCCTTTTTACCCACTCACATAGGTTCAAGATTCACATGGGATTATCATAAATTAAAAATGGTAAATCAATATTTTCAATATAATTAATCATTGAAGGTAACATACTTCTTACAAATGTACAATTCTATGGTCATCATGATAGTTAAATTATTCACCACTAATTCCATAAACATAGTTACATGAACAAATTTTTATGGAATAGAAGCAGTACTTTGAAAGTAGGAACATAACCAAATAACAACCAATTTATAAAGTTGTGATCAATGGTAAATACATATGCAATTATTAACGTTGTTAATCATATAGCAATAGAATTCGATGGGTATACTATGTAAACAATAAAAGGTGATAAAGTAAATACTAAGGAAAGAAAATATTGTCCTTTCTTTGTGAATTCTTTCCAAGGATTTTGTTTTCTCTTCTCAATAAATTTGTTAACACCATTGAGAGATGTTATATTTATAAGGCACACAAGTAGTCTACATAATTTCTAGTCTTCAACAATTTCTCTTAGATACAATAGTTCTATTATCCATCAAAACTTTAATTTAAACTAATATAATACTAAATGGTGACTAAGAATCATTAAATCCAACACAAACTAATTAAACCTAAATACAATAATCATGCTAAGAAATATGTTATATGGACCTCCTACAACAACCCAATTTTTTCCAATAGCTGTTTAAATGTTGTATTACAACAAGAATAATGAATTCATAACATCTAATTGAAATATTGAGGAATACACTATTATAAACCAAATCAGTATCATCTATTTAAGGAATCGAAACCCACTCTCTACACTAGAAGTGCATAGAGTTCAAAATAATTGCAACATCCATGGAATCATCGGTAAAATGAGTGTAAAATTATCTCATTTATTATGTTGTTCCTACTATGAGAGACTACATCTATAGTATGTGACTCATTGACTCGCCAACTAAACTTGTAATTTGAAATACTTTCAACAAAATTACAAGAACAATTAAAATAATTTCAAGAATGTTGAGTCTATAATTTAAAATGCAACTAAAATAGTTTCTATTGAACAACAAATATTCAACTTTTTTTAAGCATGGCAACAATTTCTAGATCTATACTTTTAACTAACATCAAAACAATTTCCGTTGAATAAGAATTATACAATTGTTTTTGCAAAATTGTCAAATGACTACATTATGGGATTTTTTTTATATGATGACACGGAATTAGACGTTTTCACATGTTTTTTTCTTTATATATCCATTGTTTGAACACAAACATTAGCCTAAGTTCTCCCCACCTGAATCATCTAAGGAGCAAAAGGAGATATTCACAAGGTTAAATGTAATGTACACCTTGGCTGGAAAGAAACATGTAGTTAAATGATAAGAATTAAATGGAACCATGGAAATAAAATGTTTATGTATAGAGGAGATTGACAAGTATTCTCCCTTGAACTAGTATGGTGTACCCCGACTAAGCTCAAACAGAGATGGTCTTAGGACCTATTACCACCCACTTTGTATGTGTGTCCACTAAGGGACGCTAGTAAAAAATTGCAATTATGGGATTGTTATTAATATTTAACAACAACAAAGTTCATTTTAAATTTTAGGTCTATATAGTCGGGAAAAATAAGAATTTTCATTAGAGCAACAATTTAATAGCTTTAAATAGATATTATTTATAAACATATTGATTTAAGGTTCATATTGATGTTCATAATCCTGAAACATCTGATAGTTAATATACTTTTCCAGCTTGTTTATACTCCTAAATCTCATATATCTAGGGAATGATCGGTTGCAGATTGGGAAACAACTCATGGATATAACTTACAACCTAATTTTAGTCAACATGTGCCAATATGCAAGAAGAATAATAAATAAGAAAATTAGGGCCAAGGCACAACTTGAATTTATCCATAACCACATATATGTATATGTTGGTTTGAGGCATATTTTTAATGTGTTTTGTGGCCAATTCTTTTAGGGTGGATGAACAAACTTATAGTATTGGTGTTAGCATTTGAAAGAAATAGAGGGCCAATCCATCTTCATAAATTCTTATAGACCTATAGTCTCAAGTATAGTAACAACATCACTTTTGAGGGAAAACATCCACTTTTGAGAAATATTTGTGTGCTTTATTAAGGATAAATTTACCTTTTAGGATTGTTGTAGCATAGTGTGAAGGCTTGTATTCACAATTTTTGAGATTGCAGCTTAGTTTCAGGAGTAATATGTCAACACCAATTTTCAACAGTGGTATTTTACAATACTAAATCATCTAACATTTAACAAAAAACCCTAGAACAACCACCTATTCCATTGCTTGGTACTTTGGAGATGCCTTCTCCCATTTTTCAGATGGGTTTCTGAAATGATTATGCCACATGTGAGTGCATATGCGAAATCAATATGTATATTGTTAAACTAATGCACAATTTTGATAAGGGAAGATTGCACTGTAAGCATTCTTGGGAGGTAGTGATCCCTTTTGAGGAAATACTGTTGAACCTCTGAGGAACCAAACCTTGATTAATGTTAGAGAGATACCTTTTAGAGGATCCACATGCCTTGAAAGAGTAGTATTAGGAGAAATGGAATCTAACATCAACCATCAAAAATAATTTTTCAAGCCATACTTCATCCCTATAGTAGGGGAGCACCTATGTTAAACCTATTTGTAGACTTGTAGTAGGTTGCACCTTTGTTCAACATCCAAAGTATTATTTGGAGAAAGGGAAGTTGGCGTTAGTCATGTATAGGTAATTTTCAAGCCATACTTCAACCCTATAGTAGGGGAACACTTAGTTAAGCCTATCTATAGGCCTGTAGCATGGGTACACCTTTGTTCAACATCCATACTTAGCATGAACATAGTTTCTTCAACCTCAAACTACTCATCTGCATCTATTTTAGACCAAATTTCAGTTCTAAAGGATGAATCTAGGATTTGAAGGGTTTATATAGGAAGTTTTTCTGATTTATATTGCATGTCACCAAGGAAACATCAACATACTTTGCAGTGGATTGTTGTTATCTAGTGAGGAAAGTAATTCATTGGGTAATTTGAAGGAGCTGCCAACCTTTAAGGAGATTTGGGTTTAACCCTTAGTTTTATGTGAGTTTTTAAGGAAAGATCACCATACCCTTTAACATCCCATAATTGTTCTTGTGAAGGTTTCATGTTATTATTCATCTCTTTGAGTACATGCATACCTATTGTTGTAACCAAATCTATGATACCATTTTGCAGCATTCCCCTGCAACATAATTTATAAATTCTCCAATTAGATAAGAACAATGTTATCATTTTAATGAAAACCAATTACTAGGAAAACATCAAGTGAATAATAATATTGTAAATGAGGAAAATGGATAATTTGTGTTTGGTCATGGGCATAGCTAAAAAATCTAACATGAAAGAAATAAAATAGTGTTGTATAGTTATACCCTCCATGGAAATATATTTTTTGTATAATATTTGGACTGAACGTACCCCAAAATAATAGTAGCTCACTGAGAAATTGCATGTCAAATGTTGGTCCATCATTAAATTATAAACATGTTATAAAATTGTGCCAATCAACACGAATATCCATGCCATTATGGATGCAATTTATGTTCTTGTAGTTTAATCATGTAGATTTGACTTATATGCAATACTACATACTGTAATTAAAAAATTGGGACCTTGGATAATGAGTGACCAACATGGCCTCCAATGTTTTGAGAGATTGTTATTAATTTTGGGGAAAATAATGTATGCTAAAATCTACACACATTTCACTTCTGCATGTACTATATTTTGAGGTTTTTTCAACTTGAGAACTAGTTTTCATTATTTATCAAAATAGCATATGTTTAGAAAATGGTGCCTTATTGACACATGTTGGCGACCTTCTATTTATTTTTTAGTGTGACTCTTAATGAAAAAAATCAAAAGTGTCATTTTTAAGAGGACAGGGAAAGGAAAATATTTGTGAAAATTTCAATTTTTTTGGTGTTGTCTTTGTTATGATATTGAATTTTTATTTCAGGTGATTCTCAGAACAATAATATTCTTAAGGGATCAGGTTTAGAAAAAAATATTAGTAAATATAAATTCAAAATGAAATGAAACAATTATTATATTATTGGAAACTAGATTCAGAGATGAATCCATTGGTACCAAGTTCAAAAAATAATATTTAAAATTTTTAGGGGTTTGGACTTGCTGAATTCATAGGTTTCAGAAAGTTGCAGGATATTTTCACACTTTTTGTTGACTGCGAACTCTCGACCAAGAAAATATCTTCCAAACTCTCAATAGAGAGTTCAATTCAAACTCTTGGTTGAGAGTTTTTGTTAAATACGACACTATTATTGGTTCAAAATTTTAGCTTAGAGTTTTTTAAACTCTTGGCTTAGAGTTTGAAGTCTCACAAACTCTCAGCCTAAGGTTTGAAGTTGATTTTTTTCACGTATTTATCTACGTGCACTATTTTTGTTTTATGCTCTGTTGTCAAAAAAGTGTAACCCAACTTAGATTTCCATATTCAATAGAATATATGCAAAGGAGGAAGATAACATACCTTTACACTAGTGAAGAAATAATATAGGAAGGACAATACTTACATAAGAGCACCACAATGAAGACAGGAAAATGCATGCTTACTAGAAATATTTTCCAAACCTTACATGGACTAAACACAACATATCACTTTATTATCCCAATTAATAAGGGATGATTATATTAGCTAATTGTTTGAATTATTTTTTTATATATAATTTGAATCATTCAAAAAGCATGTTTACATAAAAATCAAAATATTGTCTCCAACCAAATCAATAGTTTATTCAGTCATAATTACAAAATTAACATCTCGAAGATGTTATCATTGAAATACAAGTTTGGATTTAATACACACTTGAGTATCAACAATTATGTTTCTTGGAATATTATTCCAAATATTAAGTAATGTTGAATATCTTGATATTGGAATCTTTATACTTCTTGCATTATTGTGACTCCAATCAAGCAAGAGAAACTATATTGCAACTCTATCCTGATGGATTATGGAAACTTTAGGGAGACATCGATGCTCCTGTAATAACTTGTTTATAAGGATTCTTATGCCACAAAGTAATGTGAAGGTGTTCTTTAATTGAAACAAGCCAGTATCAGTGCTCTTTAAGAGCATGTATTTTTTCTTCAAAGAAGGTAAATGGGTATTGTACACCTATGTAGACTAGGAAGTCAAATTTATACCTTGTCCCACAAATAAAGCGGTCTCTAATACATCAGTTTGATGTCTGGCTAGGTTGTGAACTTAGAATAGATTATTATTATTATTATTTATTATTTATTATTATTATTATTATTATTATTATTATTATTATTATTATTATTATAACAACTACATGTAGGATTATGGTAGTTTCTCCTTATAAATTTGGGTGGTAGTGGATGAGCACCACTAAGAAAGGGTCATATTGTGAATTTTTGTTTATTTTATACTAATATATTGATATCCTTCCCTATTTATCCCTTTTCTTAATTGTGATTCATAAAAATGGCCTTATAAACTATGTAACATCTTTCTATTACGAAAATATATTTTCAAAAAAAAAAATTAATGGAAGGAATTCAAAGCCTCCTTCAAACTTGATTGATAAGCACCACCCCTATCAATACTTAGGACACCATGTGAAAATTAATGGTGTGTGACCTTCCTGTCATACTTGACATCCATGATGGTTCCTTTACCCAAATGAGCCCCTTGTGGTGGCATGCCAACCGATGGGAGAAAAACATGTCATTCTATGTAATAGAACAATTGGTTGAGGAAATAAAAATAACCCAATTTTACTAATATAACAAGATCCCATTGATTCAATATATGAAAGATAAAAAAATTGACTAAGTAATCAAAGAAAACATCTCATATTTCCATTTTGTTTCCCTTCTCCATTAGAAATGTGACTTTTTGAAAGATGTTGCCTCTCTTGAAATTGTTGGAAAAGAAACTATGTTACAAGTCCTTGCCTATGTAGGAAGGAACGATCTAAATTATCACACCTACCATGGCTTGTTGATTCATGTGTGCATTACTGAAATATAATATGCATTTTAAAAAAAAATGCCAAGCTTTTTATGCCTTTGTTGATGCAAAGTGTAACTTACACTAGTGATGTAGAAGAAAAAAGAGCTTGATAAAAGGGAATTTACTATTTCCACTATAAGGAAAAATAATAGGAATCTTATTGTACCAAATAAAATCCATCTAAACTCATCCAAAGTCAAAAATTAGTTACCCTATTGTTTCTAATAAAATTACAAGTATGTTTTTGGGAGATAAGTAATGGCACTAACTTCTAAAATTTTAGTTAGTATACATATCATTGCATGCAAACCATCCTAAATTCTACATATTTACTAATCACTGCCAGTTCTCCTCATAAAGAATGTTTATTTCCGAGAAAAATAAGTTATTTTAGAACAATAAAGGAAACATCTCGCATTACCTATGAATTGCAAATTTTAACTAGTTTATCGAGAAGTGAAATTATTTTGATGTCAATTATACTGTTTGGATCAATTCATTACACATTTACCTAATAAGGAATTATTTGCACTAGCCCTAAATTTTTCATATTTATCTCCATTTCTCCTAACAGTGAATGGATTTCACATAAAACTAAGTACTTTTACACAAGCCAAAATAAATCTACCAACATTTCACTAGGAATAAAGTACAAATAAAAAAAATAATTAGTTTGTCCACAAGTGGAATTACTCTTTAATTTGAGTGTTATGCTTGTAGATTCTAATTTCCACATAAATAACTAAAAAAGCATTTAAAACATTAGGATTTATGTTAAAGGTACTGATCACCTTCGGGATTTTTCATATTTACAACAAAAGGTTAATATTTATAAAAAATCACATAAACTACCAAGTTTACCTTTTCTTTGCCCTCCATCTTCCCAATATGTAGGAAACGTAATGCTTAAAAAGAATAGGTTAACCCATTTGTCAATCCCACCCAATATGTTTGCACCCTTGGTTGACTAATTGGTACACTTGTACAAGTTCACTAGATAAATAGAAGGCACACTCCCTAGTTCTCCACTACCCCTGTTTCTCTCACATCTGCTGAAAATAGGAACTGAATCAAGGACCTCGACTTGGTGGTGAGTTGCAATTCCCATTACATAATGGAAATCTTTGATGCTTCAATCTAAAGTACCCCCACCCCTTTGATACAGGTTAATAATTAAACCAAGGATGTGACCCCAACTAATGGATGAATCTATCATTGACCTAGATGTCCATAACATTATGGGCATGCAAAATTGTTGGCTCATTAAAGGTGTGGATTTGTACCTCCAAAATGCTACCTTAAAGGGAGGATTTTTTCATAGTTACTATACACCTCCAACCAACCCAAATTCCTTAGCACCGTTATTAAATATTTTGTTTTGAAGCTAAATAACTAATGTGAACCATAGTTCTCTTTAGGATAAACTTTTATTTGGACATTTTTTCTATCCATTTTTTCTAAATATTCCATGCAAGGATCATTTAGTATAGGCACAACACTCTCCGTAACCATTTGTACCTATAAAAAAGAGGGGAATTTTGTAACTTCAAATTTTTTCACTCTATATAAACCCTAACAATATAAAAAAATACAAAGGAAAATCCATAGGTTTGAATATCAAATATGGGCTTGGTTGGGGAATATATCTAAATTCATTAATTTATTTCAAAAATTTCTTAGAATCCTCTATAACCACAAAATCCACACAAATATGAAATACTTTTTGCTAAAAAATGCATCTATGGGGGTTCTTATACAAACACTAGTATAGAACATTTAGTGTAGAAAAATAGAGAGAAACTATAACTGTAATTTTAAGTTTATTTCATTAGCAAATTTTTTGTATGATGCTTATGTCGTTCATTGAACACACTCAACAATCCCATCCTTGACTTAATTGGGCTATGCTAACATCAAGATCTATCATAGTGATTTGGAGATGTTTAGAGTCCAATCAAGAATCAAGACATAGATGAAAGATTTAAGGAAATAACAAAAAATACACAGGTGTGTCTTGAATGTTTCTTAAAGATAGGTTGGTGCGATTAATAACAAAATAAAGACAATTTTGGCATTGGTCACACTTTCTTTCCTAGTTTCAAGTATTCAACTGAATGGTAAATTTGTAAAAATGCACAGGTAACAGCTTTGTCATAAGAGATACACATTAGCAATAAGATAATTTTTGTGTTAATTATGGCTTGAAATTTGTTAAACAATCCATTATGGATCTCTTGTCCCACTATGGCATTTTAAAACTCAATGAGGTCCCATAATCAAAGTCAACAACATGACATTAATTTATTAATAGAGTCAATGGGAACTTATGATAATTTGGGTTTTAAATACAACAATTAACCTAAAGGAAGGGATGATGGGAAAATTTAGATCTTTAACCCATTCAATTTAAACCAATACTAAGCTTGACCCCACTTGAAACCATTCAATTTAAATAAAAATTGAGCATGGAACACTTCAACATAATGAAAACTAGGACTAACCATTTATAGACATAGAATAATGAAACATAACCTACATGCATATTAACTGATCAATAAGGTGGGCACAAAAGAAAAGGAGGAGAAACATCCTGATGTGGTTCTGGAACTGACACCTCAACTGTAAAATTACTCTTCTGAATTTGTAAAATATGCCTATATCATGATTCTTAGGATCCACTTTATAGCATGGGTCTAAATGAATATAATATTGAATTAACTTGTGATAGCTGAAACTATTACCCAATATAATGATTTTATTCATATCCTCATCCCTCTAATTTTCCTCCAACACATTATGAATGAGCACAAATGGAGAGTAGTCCCTGAAAAAATGCGTTGGCCTTATCATCCTTCGCTTACCATTTTCATTTTTAGAGGGAATAACGAGATCAAGTAATGAAAAATTATTTTATAAATCATAAATAGAAAATCAAAACCACATTAAACATTTAAGATCCTATTCCAAGAAAATAAAAGAATAAGAGTAATCCACATTAGCAATTTAACAAAACTGTGAATATAAGCATATACTGACATCAGAAAATTTGATTAATTGACAGTACAACCCAACTTCTCATGACCCATTTCATATAAATCCCCCCAAAATGGCTTATGTGTGTGGAATATCAGAGAGTTCGAGGAACCCATTTATTTTAGATGAAATGGGGACAATCGCCATAAACCATCTCCCATTTTCCACCTATGTAGTACTTCTTTTTTTGTCATAAACACTATTGTTATGACTATAGTAGTGCGACTAAGCTATTGAGCTATGGAAGGTTGCATTTCCATATTTATTTATCTATAATCCATCACCATTGTATGATCACCTCAAACAAAACAATGTTAAATATTCCAATGGTTAGATTCATATACAAATGGAAGACTAAAACCCTAAATAGTTTATGTGGAATGAAGAAAATAGAGCATTCACATGAAAATTAAGTCAATTGAACCTAAAGATTGTTATATTTTATTTGTTCATAGATATTAATGATGGATTATATATGGGGAATATCAAAGACATCAATGAACCTATTCATTTAAGGAGAAATAGAGACAAACACCATAATCCATCTCCCCTTTTCCACCCATGTAGTATTTTTCCCACCATCAACTATTTAGCTACAACTATGGAAGTGTGGCTCGATTGTTGATATTTGGAAGCTTTTATTAAAAACCTACTTGCTCTATATGTGATCACCATTTATTGGATAATCGCCCCAAACCCGACATATTTATTATTCTTCATACTCTGAAAAAGGAAGGACTAGGAACAAAGGAACATAAAATATCTAAGTGTTGAGTCCAAATTTGGTCCCTTTTTAACCACCTTTAATCACCTTTCTTCCCTTGTTTTACACTGCTTAGCATGCCAATCGGACCGACTTTCTTCACCTTTATTCCCTAAATTGTCAAGGTAAGACTGATTATTGTTCTACCTTATTAATGCTTATTCTTGTGACAATTAAGGCTATTTATCTCTCGAAATTGTGCTAATATGTGTGATGTATGAAGATAATATGAGATGAGCAGAATGCAGGGGGATGAAGCTGAACAAGTCCAGGGACGAGGGATGGTCGTGACATAAAATGGATCCTCAACCTGTCCATCATCGATTGGGGCACGTGACATTCCAGACAAGAGCCGGTTAGAGTAGCCATAACAGAATGTGCTATGATCGAGGGATCTCCAGTGTAGCTGCTCGAATATTATGGCGATCTGAGAAGATCGCCACTTCTGGGCCAGT
>LPNX010252875.1:0-50534 GCA_001517045.1 Pseudotsuga menziesii
ATAAGAATCGCATGTCTAAAACACTTGTTCCATTAACACTACCATAGTTTTTAAATCCTCTTGTATTCTTTTAGCCATTCAAATTAACACATCAACACTTACAAAGCAATGTTATTTTTTTTATTCACTCATTCAAATACTAATATTCCATGTAGAAGCAGTTGCTATATCAAATTTAACATGAGAGTTTATAGTAAAAGAGTGAGTGCAAGTTAATGAGGGTCACTTTTGGCGTGTTAAATGCAATATAAACTGAGAAATCAAACATCCCTCAACTTAATTGGATTTTTTGAGATACTTACACAAAATATGTTGTTTTGAGTAAAAAAGATGAAATGTAGAAAATTGGATCATGTTTCCCATTGTATAAGTTTTATGTATTGAAAATTTTCATAACTATGTGAAGTTTCATTTTTTCTAGCAATCCCTTTTTATTTTCTGGGCAAATGATAGGGTAAATTTTTTTGTGGGTATAGCATTTGACAGCCTAAGTGATGGTTTTGAGATGCAAAGATTTGCAGGAATATAGAGAACATATAGCACTAGTGAAATGCTACTTTTTAAAAATAGAATTAGTAATTTTTTATTTTTTTTATAATTATGTAAGTGATCATTCATCGAAAATATAATGTCTTTTGTGGGTACAATATTTGAAGGTCTTAAATAAATAATCATGAAATAGGTTTTTAATAGAATGTAGAGATCAGTGTGTTCTAGTGCACCATAGATTTTTTTTTAAACGATAAAGAATTATAACCAAATAATAATAACCATTCCACTTGTAAATTATAACCAAATAAAAGAACCGAGCCAAAATTTTATATATGGTGATGGGTTATGCCACATAATACCTATTCCACTTATAAATTATGTGATGGGTTTATACCAAATAATAACCATCCCACTTTTAGAAGCAAAGTGCATCCTCTAGTATAAACTAGGATATTCTTCCAAATTATTAACCACACTAGATTACAATATATGCTTAGAAACTAGCATCTTAATCATTCAAAACGTTGCTTTAAATTCCACTATCCTTATGTAATGGATTGATGTGGAACATCACGTGTTGAATTACAAGTTTTATAATTTTCTTTTAAATTATAATATGTTAGAGGAGAAAGGAGGTACCAATGGGTAGAACAAACTATTCTCACAACAATGATATTAATTTATAGTCTTATAAGCTATTATTTCTCATTTCCTATTTATGCTAGTCTATAAGGAAACTTGCATATTTTTATAACATAAGTCAAGAATATTACTAGAAGTATGTAAGGAAGCTTGAATATGCTTGTTTTATGCTACATTGCAATAACCTATATCGTATTTAAATGGACATTTTTTAATTCATTTTTGTTTTAATTTCTTTCAAATTGTAATTATATTTGTTTTATCATATATTTTTATAGCAAAATTATCCTATTGCTATATATTTTCAATCTCTTCTTAGGAGGCAGGTACTAAGCAACTTTGTTGCTTATTCCACTTGTTAATATAAAGAATTGGTTTGTAATGTTACTTTCGATTTATTATATTTAGGAAAGGTTTGTTTCTTAGGACTTAATGAAAAGGTTTGGGAGGAAATTAATTACTCTAAAAGCAACTAGCTATAAATTTAAAAATGTTATCCTAGTTACATTGTATGTTTCCTTCGACTTACAGAGAAACAAATGGATTAGTTTGGCTTTATTATTGTTGACAAGTAGAAAAAGACATAAAACCCCTGCAAGACATAGAAATGAGTGTTCTACCACATCCACACCTCCCCTTAAATTATTAATTTGTTGTGTATATTTAAAGCTCTTATAGAACACATGATACACATTCATGAAAAAGACACCATAAGGATGTTAAGTGCAGATTGGCTAAGACAGCATCAGCATTTTGTGGCAAACATAGATTTAAGGTGTTGTTGCCAATGCAACTAGACTTCATGTATATATGATTAGCATGAACTAGCTAGATATGCCTATCAATTTTGGATATTTGGTCCATAACTATAATTCTATATTGTTGTCCTTGGAAAATATATTAGTTACCTCCTTTTCATCTATGAATCAAACAAGACAGATGGTAATATTAAAAGAATAACTTTTGCTCATAAATCTGCTTTTCACCTTGCCTTATAACTCTCTGTTGATACAGACATTTTATACTTATAACCACATTAACATATGCTCTTTATTTGGTAATTGTTGTATAAAGAATTTATTAAATCACATTTAATTGTTAAGGAATCATTTTCCAATTGAGAACATTAAAAACATGGATAGACAAATAACTAGAAGTCCTTTGAACATCATCTTTGATAAATAAATAACTTCCATTAATAAATATGAACAAGGTATTAACAATCATTGAACATTACAACTAGAGGAAATATTCTAGTAACTAATACAGGAGCTAGTTAAGGAACTAATTTTTGGACATATGGGTTTGGATACAGAGGTAATCATGGCTCCCAAGCACATAAGGAAAGCCCTAGTTGCCATAGATATCGCAACCCTAGTGTAAAAATCCATATCATGTGCTCTTGGTAAAATGACCAATATATTTAAAGATTGGGTTATTGGTCAAAGCCATAACAAGAAACTAAACCAAACTTGGGACCAGGATCAAGGAAGAGAGTTGGAACATAAAGAAAAACAATACCAAGACCCAACATCTAAAATCGATGATTGTAGAGCTTCCTTAGACATTATGAAAGAGCTGCGAAAGTCCAAATTTCTAGCGTTTATAGGGATGGAGGGAGGTAAGGAAGTAGAAGCATGGGTGGTGGGTGTAAAAATGGCACTTATTTTTAAGGCATACATTCCCACCAAGAAGGCATAAATATGAATGAGTCTCCTAAGGTGGGAAGCATTACTATGGCGATCGAATGAAGACACCAAACTATATATCACTCCTCTACAAGTGACTTAGGAGTTATTCAAGGAAACATTTAGAACCATGTACTTGTCAAAGGAATACAAACATGAGGGAGGTGTGTTCCATGCAATGATGCAGAGGGGAAAAGAAGTGGAAGTTTATTAGGCATAATTTTTGTTAATAGTCCATCATGTAAAACTCTATGGTTGAATACAACTTAGATGCAAGTAGAAAGATTCCTTCATGATATTTATCCCTTATGTTGGGATGAGGTTTCCATGTGGAAACCCACTACCATGGTAGAGATGACAAGTTCAGCTAAGCAGGCCCAACGAAGAATTAATAGGTTGGGGAACCATCAATAAAGAACCTTGTCTCCATTAAGAACTATCCCAAGAAGGAGCTATCCAGGTTGGGAGATGTAGATACAAATTTCATAGTAGGTGGAACAATGCAACCAAGATTTATAGTATAAAATTAGAGGAATCTTCTGTTGAGTAAATTAGTTGTCATTGATGTCAAATCAGTTATCGGAAGTCAAAGATATGGTGGCAAACTAAAGGTTGTAGGTATCCAGAATAACAAAGGAATAACCCTGTTTTAGGTTGCAGGTTGCAGGGTGAATGATAAACGAATAACCCTATAGCAAGTTGAACAACTGAGATCGATCATCCAATGTTGTTTCTGATTGAACTAGCACAGAGGTTAAACACGTACGAAGTGATAAAGCTCCGCAAAGGATTAAGATTGGACAGCATACGTTAGTCCCGCCCTAGATCTAGTGGCTGAGGATCAATTCCGCAAAATATAAGCAGAAGGATGAAGTTCCGCAACAATCAAGATCGTACGGATTATATTAGTCTTGCACTAGATTCGACGATTAAGGATTAATTTTGACAGTTAGGCGGAAAATCCAAAGTTCCATAAAAGATCAAGATCGAACGGTTGAGATTAGTTCCGCTTAAAGAGATTGATGGTGTGGAAGAAAAAATGTGAAACGGGAATTACGGAAGTAACGTTTAAATATTTTATGAACCCGCAATCCAGAAGATCGAAGGTTAGGAAAGACTCCGCAAGAGATTGACGGTGCGGAAGAAAGCTTTCAGAAAGGGGCCTGGGGAAAGTCGAGATACGATTTGAGGGAATATCACATCCCACATTCCATAATCTAGAGATCGACGATCAAGAAGAAGCCCGATGAAGATCAACGGTGGGGAATCGTTGAAACAGAAACTTGGTGCAGAAATACAATATAAAAAGTGAAATCTGTAGAATAGATCAACGGTTTGAAGAGATCCAGACAAAAGAACAACTGTCTGGATTTTATCTAGTGAAGAAGATTACGAATGCACTAGAAAACAATAAACAGGGCTGCGGAAATGAATTCTAAGCTGTGGGAAGAACGAAACGTTTCCTTTGTTGAAGTGATGTGACGGCTGAATAGGTAGATAATGATTGGTTGTGTCCGTAAATAAACAGTCACGATCCAAAATGAAAGAGCACAGCTATGGAGAGTTGCATTGATACGAAATAGGTATAGGGTATTTAAATAAAATAAATGTGTAAAAATTAAGTGTCTATGTTGGGAAGCTTGATAGAGTCCAAAGTGAATAGTTTACACTTGTTCCAAAAGACTGAGAAAATCATATCAGGGTGGCAGGGTGGTGCTAGGTCAGGCCACAGGTCTAAAGGGGGTCGAAGCCTCCTTCAAAGTCATAGCTGGAGAATAGGGTGTCATAGCATCCTTGAAGTAGGTAGAAAACCATAGGGGTGTTGTACCATCCTAGTCTGTAGTTGCAGGAAAAACCTAGGGTGTGTTTTGCATCCTTTATGTAGTAGCATATAAACAAATTTGTAAAATTCATCTTATTAATGAGTTTGTGTTGGTGGTTTTCTCTTTGAGGTTTCCACGATAAAAACTGTGTTTTAATTGTTGATTATTGTGTGTTTTATGAGTCAATACGGATTCACCCCCCCCTCTCAGTATTGTGGGATAAACCAACAATTGGTATCAAAGCGGGTTCCTTCACAACAACTTAACCACTGGAAGGAAGATCCCATTCAAAAACACAATGAATCAACAAGAAGGATTGGCCACTAACAAACCTCCACTATTTACCGGAGAAAATTATGCTTACTGGAGTGTAAGAATAAGGTGCCATCTGATGTCCCTGGGATGGAAGTTTTGGGCAGCAACAGAAAAGGAGCTTAAAATAGGAAACCAATACCCTACGGACACAGTTGAACTAGGTGAATATGAAGGTAATGCCAAAGCCGTAAACGCAATCTTAAACAGTTTAACAAATTCATTGTTTACTAAAGTTATGCAATGCACATCTGCCAAACAAGCTTGGGACAAGTTAAAAATTATCTATGAAGGAGAATCAAAAGTCAAAGAATCCAAACTTCAAACGTATAAAGTTCAATTTGAAAAGGATTCTGGACAGCTTCAACTTACTTTTATTGTGTTGATTCCTAAGGTGGACAATTCGGCCTCTCTGAATGACTTCAGACCCATATCTCTTTGAAATTGTATCTATAAGGTGGTCACCATGGTGATTGCCTGGAGACTGAAGGGGATTTTGTCCAAGCATATTACAGAAGAAAAATTTGGTTTTCTGGAGGGGCGATAGATCCATGAGGCCATTAGTGCTACACATGAGGGACTTCATAGCATGAAAACTACAAATCTTAAGGGTGTTATTCTGAAAATTGACCTTGCCAAATCCTATGATAAGTAAGTTGGATGTATATTCATTTATTGCTAACTCATTTAAGGTTTGACATTTCCTTCATTAGATGGGTTACGAGTTGTATCACTACTATGTATTTCTCGGTACTGATCAATGGTGTTGCTTCACCCTTCTTTCATGCGGAGAGAGGGTTGCGTCAGGGTGCCCTTTATATCCCCCTCTTTTCTTGTTGGTGGCAGAAGGTCTTAGCAGATCCATTAAGGAGACTAAAAGAATGGGAACCTTCAGAGGTATCTAGATTTCTCATGATCTTCAATTAACTCATTTGTTGTTCGTAGATGATGTCCTTATCTTTTGTTCTGGATCAGTTAGAGAACTAAATACCCTATCTAACATACTGAAGATGTTCTCAAAAGCGAATGGTATGGAAATTAATTTTGGGAAATCAACTCTGTCTACCCATCTACTAAGTGAAGTGGAGCGGCATGAATATTTGAACTTCTTTCCTTTCAGTACTAGAAGTCTCGAGGGAGGGTTAAAATATTTGGGGTTCTTTTTGAAGCCAAATGACTATCAGAAACAGGACTAGACCTAGTTGTTGGAAAAGCTGGAAAAAAAGCTGAAGATTTGGAGCCATAAATGGTTATCTAGAGTTGGAAGACTGGTGCTGGTGAAAGTTGTGTTGGAGGCCATACCGGTCTATTGGATGTCCTTGGCCTGGATCCGAAAAGGCAATTTGGAAGCGACACGCATAACTTGTTTTCACTTCCTTTGGAGTGGTAAGCAGGAAGCCCAGGTTACTCCTTGGGTTAGGTGGGAGAGGATTTCCATCCCGAAAGGACTGGGTGGGTGGGGTCTTAAAAGCATATTCTTATTCTCCAAATCTCTGGCTGCAAAATGGGGTTGGATATTGTTGAAGACTGAGAGTCTATGGACTCAGATTATGATCCATAAATATATTGGTCCTGGAAAGGTGGAGGATTGGATTCAGAATCCTGTAAAATCACATGTCGGGGGCATGATTTTCTGGAAAGCAACTGTTAAATCCTTTGCGGTCATAGAGACTAAACTGGCCTAGCATATTGGGAATGGTAGGCACCTCAAAGTCGAGGAGGACCCATGGGTCGGGTGTAATCAAGAACACATCCTTCAGGATGATATGGTGAAGGAACTGAGACATAGAGGAATTTTCTTCCTTAGCCAACTCTCAGCACCAGTGCAGGTGAATCAGTGGGAATAGTCATGGATTGGGGGAAGAGATATGGGACTTCCTGACAGGGAAAGTAGGGAGATGGAAGTGTATTTTGAGGCATTGAACCATGCACAAATCAAGCTTCACAATAGGGAGAATGTTGTCATGTGGGACACGAATCAAACCAGGAAATACACTCCAAAGGTTGGATACCTTGTACTCAGTGCTGAAGGTGTGAATAGGGATGAGGTTTGGTGCTGGAAGTATCTTTGGAAGATCAATTGTCCACCAAAATGCAGGCTCTTCATGTGGTGTGTTCTTGAGAACAAGGCACCATGTTGGGATAATCTTCAAAAAAGGTGCTTTCAAGGACCAAGTTGGTGTACCCTATGTAAAAATGCAGAAGAGTCAGTGTTACATCTCTTCTTACAGTGCTCATACATTAGAGAAGTATGGAGAGAATGCTCCAAGATCTTTGGCATCCTTTGAATATGGGAGGGGTTAACCATAGTACAGGATTGGAAAAATTGGAGAAGAAGTAACAAATTGGATTCCATGAAATATCTCCCTTTGCTTGTTATTTGGGGTGTGTGGCTTGTTCAGAATAATTCGATCTTTGCTGAAAAAGGGTGTACTCCAGAGATCACTACCAATCTTGCTGGTGGGTTTCACTCTGCTTTCCCACAGCACATAAGAGTGGAAATCCAATGGATATTTTTAGAGGTAGAAATTGATAAGATGGTTCCTTGGGGGTTTTTTTATGGAGCTTCTCAAGAAAATAGTTGCGGGGTGGGGGGGTGCTATTTTTTTCTTAGGGTCACTCCTTTTTTTTAATGATGGGTCTTGGAGATGGCAGTAACAACTATGCTGAGCTTCTCAGTTTGAAACTTCTCCTCATCTTTGCAGCAGAGAAAGGGTGCAGAGCACTCAATGTTTTTGGTGATTCGATGAATGTGATAAACTGGATCAAGAGGTCCCAAATGTGCAGAAATTTGTGACTTGCAAACATTTTAGCTTCCATTTCGGATATCATTGGATCTTATGATTATTTTTCATGCCGACATGTCTACAGGGAGATTAACAAGGAGGCGGACAAGCCTCGAAGGAGGGTCTACTATTGATGTTGGGTCAATGGAAGATCCTTGAACATGTTGATGGTGCAACACATGAATATTACCATAGACCTTTCATTGAAAGGGCTGATCATAATTGATATCTATTTTTTTGGCTTCTATATACCAGCTCGGGGGACTTTTTCAGTTATTTTTATGGCAGTTTTGGAACTTTTTGTTTGCATGTGCTACATCGGTATTTATCTATAGGAATATTTGCAGTGAACATGTACTGGAAACTTTGGAGCCATATCTCAGTATGTGGTTAGAATCTTGATATATATTTTCAGATGTTATGTGGACATATGTGGTTAGCAGGGATTGAATATTTGTCCCTTTTTTTGTTTCTTTGCTCGGACCTTTATGGTACTCACTAAATACACAAGTTGTGTATCTACAAAATGTAATTTTGTTCTCGAAAGATGATATGAAATTATGCTTTTTTTCCCAGGGAAAAAAAAAAGGTTCAATTTGAAAGTCTTATAATGAAAGAAGAAGAGAATATTGGTGAATACCTTCTTCGTGCAGATGAATTTGTTAATGCGATTAGAGGGCTTGGAGGAAAATTAAAAGAAAAAGTAGTGGTAAGCAAGGTACTAAGAACATTACCAATGAGATATGACTCAAAGGTATCTACCTTAGAAGAACAATATGATCTTAAAAAGGTAACAATGGACGAGTTACATGGAATTCTCACTGCATATGAGATGAGAACAGGACAAAATTGATCTTCAAGAAAAGAAGCAACTTTTAAAGCCTCCTTAAAAAATCAATCGAAAACCCAAATGATGAGGATGCTCTTCTCATTAATAAACTTGAGAGAGGGACTGGAAAATACAAAGGGAAGTTACCGTTAAAGTGTTTTAATTGTGTAAGGATTGGACATTTTTCCACTAAATGCACCTACGCTAAACAAGATGAGAAATGGAGAAAAGGAAAGTTCAAAATTCAAAAGGGGTAAACCAAGAAACAAGAAAAAACCCTATGAGAAAAGGAAAATTGTGTACACCATAGAAGACAGTGAAGATTCACTTGGAAGTGAAGTTGAAGAAACTGAAGTTTTATTTATGGGTCTAGATACTCAAGCCTTAAATAGTGACTCAGATATAGAAGAAGAAGTAGACCTAAGAGTTGAACTTGTTAGCGCCCTTGAAGAACTTGAGAAATGCAGGAAAAAGAAAAGACAGTCAAATCTTATCATCAATCAGTTGGAAGCTCAACTTCTAAATGCCAAAAAGGTTGAGGATAACCTAAATCTACAACTCAAAAGAAGAATACAAGAGTTTGAAAAGCTTACAGAAGAAATCATGCAATTCAAGAGAAAGCTTGATGAAGAATCTATCAAGTCAAAGTTTGAGAATAGCTCAAGGATTCTAGATGACATTTTGAGTAGCCAAAGACCATCAAGTGATAGATCTGGTTTGGGGTTCGTTAAAGAGAAGAAGCCAGAGAGTTTTTCTGTCACAAATCAAGAAGGAAGGAAGAAAAGCTATGCTCAAATGCTAAAGACTCCAGCTAAAAAGGAAAGAAGCAAGAAACCATGCTTAAATTCTCAAGATAAAAATAGACATAATATAGAACCCAAGAGACCAAACAGATATCTACAGATCTTTTTAGGTCACTGTTTTTCTTGTAATAATTTTGGTCATAAAGCCTTAAATTGCAAAACTGAAAGAAGGGTTTCTTAATACAAGAAGAAGTCATCAAGTAATAAGACAAAAGGAAATAAGAATCTTTTTACACTACTCCAAAAATATGATATAGAATGTTACAAGTGTAATAACAATGGACATATGGCAAGAGATTGTAAACTGGAGAATCCTACAAGGAATGTTGTTGAAATCAAAACGTAGAACACCAAACAAAAGAAGTATTGGAAAGAGAAGGAAGAAATGGAAAGTTCCATGATTGCTTTATGTGCAACCGAAAGCCAAAACTTATGGCACTTGGACAGTGGTTGTTCAAAACTTATGACCGGTGACTCAAGCAAATTCATAACACTAAAAGATAATAAGGGAAAAGTCACTTTTGGAGACAATCTGTCTTCCAAAATAATCGACAAAGGAACAGTTGTTGTCAACAACAAGATCAAAGCAGAAAATGTTTTGCTAGTTGAAAACCTCAAGCCTAATCTTCTCAGTGTAAGTCAAATATGCGACCAAGGACACGTTTGTATCTTTGGCTCAGAAAAATGTGAAATCAAGAATAAGAAATCAGGAAAAGTCATTGGCATCGCTATTAGAAATACAAATAATGTATACACCTTGGAAAATGAAAACCAATGATACTTAAGTATGGTAGAAGAAAGTTGGTTATGGCACAAAAGGTTGGGACATTTAGGTTTTGACAATCTTGCCAAAATAAGCACGAAGGAAGCTGTAAGAGATCTACCAAAAATTGTAGTTCCTCTAAACTCTGTGTGTAAACATTGTCGACATGGGAAGCAAACCAGATCTAGTTTTAAAATAAAAGAACATATGACCTCACACCCGCTGGAAATAATACACACAGGCCTATGTGGACTAACTAGAACTAAAATCCTACAAGGAGATCATTATTTCATGTTGCTCATTGATGATTGCACAAGGATGACCTGGGTGGAATTCCTCAAAGAAAAATCAGAAACTTTTGAAAATTTTAAAATCTTCAAAGCAATGGTTGAAAATGAGTTGGGGATGAAAATAAAGTGTCTTAGATCAGATAATGGGGGAGAATTTACCTCCAATGAATTCAATGAGTTCTATGAAGGTCATGGAATTAAGAGGCAATTTTCAGCTGCAAAAACTCCTCAGCATAATGGGGTTGTTGAAAGGAAAAACAGAACAGTCCAAGAAGATGCCAGAACTATGATCAATGAAACAAAACTGACATATTCATTTTGGAGAGAAGTTTTATACCCAACTGCTACATACTTAACAAAGGATAACTCAAAGTGAATAAGGATAAGACCCCCTACGAATTGTGGTATGGAAGACCAGCCTCAGTCAAATATTTTAAAGTGTTTGGCAGTAACTGTTACATCAAAAGAAACATGGATGACCTTGGAAAGTTCGATTCAAGGACAGATGAAGGAATATTTTTAGGATACTCATCCACCAAAAAGGCATATACGTGTTACAATAAAAGGTTACATAAAATTGTATAAAGTGGTGATGTGAAAGTAGATGATATAAAACCAAGGAAAGAGAAAAATCTTGACAGTATTGAAAATACATGTGATGATGAAATAGAAGACTTGCAAAAGGACTAGAGCATTCATAACGAAGAAGAAGACAAAGAGAAGGAAGATACACAGGAAGATGATGAAGACTCCCCTAGACCTGACACTAAAACTCCTTCTAGAAGGGTACAAAAGGATCATCCGGAGTCACAAATCATGGGTGGTAAAAATGTTGGAGTCAAAACAAGAAGACAACTACCAGATGTGGAACAAGCCCTACTCTCAATAATAGAACCCAAGAACTTTACAGAAGCCGGCAAAAGTGATGAATGGGTTAAAGCCATGAATGAAGAACTAGATCAGATTGAGAAAAATGAGACCCGAGAACTTGTCCCAAGACATGAAGATAAGAACATTGTAGGAACCAAATGGATTTTCAAAAACAAGTTCAATCAAGATGGACAAGTAATAAGGAACAAAGAAAGATTGGTTTGTAAGGGGTATGCCTAAGTGGAAGGTATTGATTTTGAAGAAACTTGTGCTTTTGTAGCTCAACTTGAAGCAATCAAAATGTTTTTAGCATTTTCATGCCATAAAAACTTCAAAGTATATCAAATGGATGTCAAGTCTACATTCCTGAATGGAAAACTAGAAGAAGAAGTGTATATTGAACAATCTGAATGGTTTCTCTTGTCTGAAAACAAAGATTATGTCTATAAACTGAAAAAGGCACTCTATGGTCTCAAACAAGCTCCAAGAGCATGGTTTTCAAGACTAGATAGTTACTTGAAACAACAAGGTTTTAAAAGAGGAGTCACTGAAAGTAATATTTACCTAAAAATTGAAGATAAAAATATGATCATTGTTGTTGTCTATGTGGATGATATCATTTTTGGAAGCAAACTTCAAATCCTAAGTGTAGACTTTGCCTCTGAAATGAAGAAAGAATTTGAAATGTCAATGTTGGCTAAATTGACATTCTTCTTGGGATTGCAAGTCTACCAAACAGACAAAGGAAATTTCATCTCTCAAACTAAGTACATCAAAGATATGTTGAAAAAGTTTAAAATGGAATATTCCAAACCTATTGGTACTCCTATGGTCACTGGTTGCAAGTTAAGTAAGGATGATGAATCTCTGGAAGTAGATCATACAATGTTTAGATCCATGATTGGTAATCTGCTAAATGTGATAGCCACAAGACTAGATGTGATGCAAGATGTTGGATTGGTGGCTAGATTCCAGTCAGCTCCCAAAGAAACACATGTAACAGCAGTAAACAAGATTTTTAAATATCTAAAAAGTACCATGGAGTATAGTTTATGGTATCCAAAAGGACAAGACTTTACCTTGAAAGCGTTTACTGATGCAGATTGGGCAGGAAGTGTTGATGATCGGAAAAGTACTAGTGGAGCAGCATTCTTTCTGGGAAATTGTTTAGTTTCATGGTCAAGTAAAAAACAATCCTCCATTTCACTCTCTACAGTAGAAGTAGAATATATTGTTGTCGCATCATGTTGCACTCAGGTTATTTGGATGAAACAAACCCTAGAAGATCTACTTGTAAAATATGAACATCCAATAATGATCAACTGTAATAACACTAGTGCTATAAATATGTCTCAAAATCCTATCATGCATTCTAAGACAAAACATATACCAATCAAGTATCACTATCTAAGAGAACAGGTATCTCAAAAAGCTACCAGATTAGAATACATTGACACAAAAGAACAGATTGCTAACATTTTCACCAAACCACTACCTAAGGAAGCCTTTGAGTGTCTTAGACCGAATATGGGAGCCATTCCTTTACAAAAGCACTAAAAGAAGGAAGCACAATCTCAGGGGGAGATATGATGATAGGGGGAGTTGTCAAACAAATAGGTCTCTTTGTCATTGGTGTCAAACAGGGAGAATGCTTAATGATCTTGCCATCAATGCCAAAGGGGGAGATTGTTGAGTAAATTAGTTGTCATTGATGTCAAATCAGTTATCATAAATCAAAGATATGGTGGTAGACTGAAGGTTGCAGGTATCCAGAATAACAAAGGAATAACCATGTTATAGGTTGCAGGTTGCAGGGTGAATGACAAATGAATAACCCTATAGCAAGTTGAACGACTAAGATCAATCATCCAATGTTGTTGCTAAATGAACTAGCGCAGAGGTTAAACATGTATGAAGTGATAAAGTTCCACGAAGGATTAAGATTGGATGGCAGAGGTTAGTCCTGTCGTAGATCCAATGGCTGAGGATTAGTTCCGTAAAAGATAGGCGAAAGGATGAAGTTCCTCAGCAATCAAGATCGAACGGTTTATATTAGT
Organism: Pseudotsuga menziesii; assembly: GCA_001517045.1. Classification (NCBI taxonomy): domain Eukaryota; kingdom Viridiplantae; phylum Streptophyta; class Pinopsida; order Pinales; family Pinaceae; genus Pseudotsuga; species Pseudotsuga menziesii. The sequence goes on from LPNX010252875.1 coordinate 13,356, forward strand.
CCCGCACTAGATCCGATGATTAAGGATCAATTCCAACAGTTAGGCAGAAAATGCAAAGTTTCGTAAAAGATCAAGATCGGATGACTGAGATTAGTTCCACTAAAAGGGATCAACAGTGCGGAAGAAAAAATGCAGAAAGGGAATTGTGGAAGTAACGTTTAAAGATTTTATGAAACCACAATACGCAACCCGCAATACGGAATATCAAAGGCCAGGAAAGAATCCGTAAGAGATCGATGGTGCGGAAGAAATCTTGGGGAAAGAAGCTTGCGGGAAGGAGCTTGCGAAAAGTCAAGATACGATTTAAGGGAAAATATCGCATCCCGCATCCTACAATCTAGAGATCGATGATCAAGAAGAAGCACAATGAAGATCAATGGTGGGGAATCGTTGAAACAGAAACTTGGTGTGGAAATAATATTTAAAAGGGGAAACCTATAGAATAGATCAACGGTCCGAAGAGATCTAGACAAAATATCAACTGTCTGGATCGTATCTAGTGAAGAAGATTACAGATGCACCAGAAAACGATAAACAGGGCTGTAGAAATGAATTCTAAGGTGTGGGAAAAATGAAACGTTGCCTTTGCTGAAGTGATGTGACGGTTGAATAGGTAGACAATGATTGGTTGTGCCTGTAAATAAACAGTCACGATCCAAAACTAAAGAGCGCAACTATGGAGAGTTGTGTTGATACGAAATAGGTATAGGGTATTTAAATAAATAAATGTGTAAATAATTAAGTGTCTCTGTTGGGAAGCTTGATAGAGTCCAAAGTGAATAGTTTACAACTGTTCCAAAAGACTCAAAAAATCAGATTAGGGTGGCAAGGTGGTACTAGGGCAGGCCACAGGTCTGTAGGGGGTCAAATCCTTCTTCCAGTCGTAGCTGGAGAACAAGGTGTCGTAGCATCCTTGTCTGTTGAAGCAGGCAAAAAATCATAGGGTTCTTGTAGCATCCTACTCTGTAGTTGCAGGAAAAACCTAGGGTGTGTTTTGCATCCTTTCTGTAGTAGCAGTTAAACAATTTTTTAAAATTCATCTTATTAATGAGTTTGTGTTGGTGGTTTTCTCTTTGAGGTTTCCACTATAAAAAACTATGTTTTAATTGTTGATTATTGTGTGTTTTATTTATTAAGAGTCAATACTAATTCACCTCCCCCGTCCCTCTCAGTATTCTTCCCTTGAACATAAGAATAGTCCCATCATCAAGGAACCAAAGGTTGAGGTAGGGGTCATAGTGGCTAGGGTCAAAGTCAGAGAGCGAATCAAACAAGGTGTTTCAAATGTGGAGTCCCCCATTATAGAAGAATTATCCAAAGTATTAAGTCCAATTTAGTTGATAAGATGAGACAACTAGGAAAGATCCACCCTAGCTCCAACATTAAGTTCACACAATAGTAATTAATTGATAGGTTGAGCATCAAGCCACAATATTAGAGCAAACAGGTGTGATAAAAATATTCCCCTCTATATCATAATTGATTTTGGTGTTTCCAAAAGTTTCATTTCCCCTTCTACATTAATTAGATGTGGGTTGGCATCCCGAGATCAAAATGATTTTAAATTGCTATAAATGGCTTATGGCATGAAGCAAGTACTTGGTCAAGAATTATATCGACAAAGTAGGGGTTGTATCACAAAAAAAGAATTTGTATAGCATAAAATTAGGAGCATGTAATCTTATAGTGGCTATGGATTGTCTTGAATCACATCGATCCTTGGTAGATTGTTATGGCAAGAAGGTACTCTTTCAAAATAATATGGGAGAGCCTATAGTAATTGAGGGATCCAAACATGAGGTTGCTTTGTGCTTCATCTTCACAAGGAAGGTTATGAACTACATGAGGAAAGGATGTAGGATCTATGGGGTTGAAGTAGTTAGTGAAGGTAACATACCTTCAAAAAAGTTGTATTCCATATTATCTGACTTTGATAATGTATTTCCCCTCGAATTGCATGGGTTTCCTTTGGTAGGAGAGTTTTATTTCTCATTTCCCTTACAACCTAGGATAGAGTCCATATCCAAAACACCTTACCATATGACCATTCCAGAACTTAATGAGTCGAGTGTGCAACTCAAGGAACTTGTCGACCAAGGATTGTTCAGGCCTAGTGTATCCTCGTGGGGATCACTAGTGATGTTTGTGGAAAAACAAAGATGATACCCTTAAGATTTTCATTGACTATTGAGATTTAAACAAGGAAGAGGTTAGAAATCAGTATCTAATGCCTCGTATTTATGACCTATTTGATCAGTTGAGGGGAGCCTTAATATTATCCAAGATCAAATTACGGTACGGGTACCACCAATTAAGAATAAAGGAGGAATATATACCAAAAATAGCATTCAAAATGAGATTTGGTCATTTTGAATTTATAGTAGTGCCATTTAGATTGAAAAATGCCCCTACAACAATGTATTCATGAAATATTTGGATGATTTTGTCTATGCATTTTTAGATGACATTATTATTTATTCTTGTAATGAGAGAGAGCACCAAGAACATTTAAGAAATGTACTTCAATACTTCCATGACATAAGTTATACATAAAAATGTCTAAATGTTCCTTCTTTCAAAAGGAGATTCGTTATCTAAGGCATATAATTAGTGATGGTGACATTGTTGTGGACCCTAATAAAATAAAGGTTATAATGAGTTGGTTGAAACCTAGGAATGTTAAATAATTGTGTAGTTTTATGGGGTTGGTAGGCTACTAACGAAGATTCATGGAAGGATTTTCCCAAATCCCGAATCTTATCACCTCACTCTAGGAGAAAGGGATTAAATTTGAACGGACAATATCATGCAAGGAAGCATTTGCAGAACTGAAATGACAATTGACAAGCACCGCAATCCTTAGGGTGCTAGATATGAATAAATATTTTTATGTATGCACATATGCTTCTAGGAAAGGTTTGGGTATCGTTTATATGTGGGGTGATGGGGTTATAGATTATGCCTCACATAAGCTTAGGGGTCATGAAATCAATTTTGTCACTCCTGATCTAGAATTGGTGGTAGTAGTGATGGCCCTAAAACCATGGAGGCATTATCTCATGGGAATTCAGTTTGAACTAAAAACTAATTACAAAGGAATCCAACATATTACCCAAAGGACGTCAATTCTCATCAATGGTGTTGTAACAATGTATTTAATGAGTATGATTTATTAATATCCTTTATCAAGGGAAAAGAAAATTGGTTGGTTGATGCACTAAGAAAAAGGCCCATGATTCACTCACTAGTAGCATTAAAAGTGGACTTGAGAGAACAAATCTTAAGCCACCTCCCTTAGGACCATTGGTATCAACATGTAAAGTCTGCTTTGCTAAGTAAAGTGCCAATGAATACGATATTTGAAGGATACTCTTTGGAAACTATGGACTTTTATGATTCAGAGATATGCTGCATATACCTAAAAACGATGACATTTTAAGATTGGTGTTGGAAGAAGCTCATTGATCCCCTTGTTCTTCTCATCCTGGAGTAAAGAAGATGCATATAGTTGTTTTTTTTAAGTTTCTATGAAGGAATGAAAAGAGATATATTACAATTTGTATCTTGGTGTCTACAATGTCAACAAGTTAAAGCTAAACATTGTCACCTTATAGGCCTTCTACAACCTCATGATATACTAGAGATATAATGGGAAGTCATATCAATAGACTTTGTGGAGGGATTTCTTATGAATTTCCAAAGGCATGATTACATCATGATGGTGGTAGACAAGCTAACTAATAGTGCTCACTTTATCCTAGTCAAAAACACATTGGATGCACCGTCCATTGCTCAAATTTTCCTCAAAGAGATAATTTGCTTGCATGGGGTTCCCTTGTAACGTCCCCATCCATCATTCTGACCAATGTTGGGTGGGGGGGGGTTATGAATTATGGGGTTCTAAATTTCGTCCCATGGTTGTAATACGAATTTATAAACATTTGAAACATGTGTCCAGATGCATAAATATAAACACAATGGAAATAAATTATACCCACACACACATCATGCATATACAACATATTCATCACATGCATAATATAAAATCATTTCACATTCAATTACAAATATAATACTTATATTTAAACAAAGAAGATCCAAGCAACTTATTGTGTAAGATCAATTTTCCACCCAATCGTAGACACTATATCCAACATATACTCTTTTTGATAAGAGGTCATCCCCAAGTTGTCCTATGAGGGCACCAGAGCAAAGGGAACTCCTATATGACTCTCTCTCTCTCTCTCTCTCTCAACCCACAACTCATTCTACTCTCAATGCTAGTTCAAATTCTCATTCAAAGCTTATAGATATCTCACTCAACCCTCACAACCTTATCTCCAACAATATTTACCCCATGCAACACCCTTTTAACCTCTGGAATCCCCTTCAAAGATCCATGATTCTCTATGGTGATCCATCTTGTCAGGTGCTTCTAGTGTGTGCCTAAAAGAAGTCCATCCCAATATATGTTGTTGGAGAACCACTTGTAGGCTTAATTCACACCTTCTAAAGCATGCAAAAGTAGTAAAAACCAATGGGTAAATACCCCTAGCTTTCCCAACCCCTTATATAGCCATGTTTCCAATTTCGAGTTTATGGTTTTTTCATAGTCTGGTAATTGGAGATAAACATTAAAACGATAGTTCCCTCTAGTGTCTAAAAATTGTTGATAAGAATATGCATAATGAAAAATGGACAATATATTCCAAATATGATAGGCACAACCATCTCCTTTTCCTTCAACAATATAGCCTATTTTCCACATTCGAATTTTTGGGTTTTTCACAGTTTGGAAATTGGAAATGAACATCAAAATGACTATTCCCTCTAGTGTTAAAAAATGTTGCTTAAAATATACATAATGAAAAATGGACAATAGACTCCAAAGATGAGAGAATGGTAAAAAAGGCAGCTGACATAACTTATGAACATGGGATAGAGGACTCTTACAACAATAGTCAAAGTATATCCATCCCATACTTCCATAAGTACATGAGAAGACTTTCCCCACCAACCTCACACATGTATTCAATGATTGGGTGAAACAGTAAAAAGGGATTTATGGCTCATTTATGGGAAATGACAGCAAATGGGTGAGTTCTAAGTTTGACACTTGGCTATTGAATATTTAATCTCCCATAAGCCCCCCTTCTTCTTCCCCTCTAGTGGAAGCATAACCCCTCTAGTGATATTTACACAATTATTCTTGGGCCTTAAATAATTTTTTCCAACAAAATATTTACCTAGCTTTTACATCGTCATGATAAGCCGACCACATGGTCTGATTAAGCATATTGAAATCATACACGCCTAACCATTCACTAGTCAAGTTTTGGCCTTGACCTCCACACTAGGAATCCATACTAGCACATTTACATTATTTTACATAATCTAATTCAATACATTACATGGGTCAAAGTGGGGGTATTACAAGCCCCTTCCACTTGGAGTAACACCATCTTCGGTGTTCTATTAATTTTCATCAAGGCTCCATGTCCTTATTTTCAATTGCATTTGCAATACCTTTCTCTTCAAGTCCACTTTGTATTGCTACTATCTATATTGAATATCAATGCTCAATCATTCCTTTTTGTCACCTTGGAACACCTCTAAGGTCCTTTAAATTTCTTCAAATACCTATTATAGTTATCAAAGGAAAAGCATGTTTGTCATATCCATTTTAAGCGACACATGTTCTATTAACAAAGATTCAAGTTTCATAATCGAAGAACATATATTCACAACACAAGATAAAGTATGCGATAATCTTGTGTCATGTCCCAAAGTTTGCATTGGGTGACAATGTCCTAGTCACATTTTCCATATTCATTAGAGTTTTTCAAATTGATGCTAAGGGTCAAATAATTGCCCAGGAGAAAAATTACTAGTTTCCTAGGTTGGGGGTGGAAGCTTTGGGATTTGGAATAATGGGGGATAATGAATGATGTTTGAACATTAGAATGGTATAAATATTTAATAAAGTAGATAAATAAATAAATACAAGAGAAAATTGAAGTGGCAATGGAGCATGGAGACACATGGAGACTATGGGGCCCACACAAACTAAAAATTTGGTGCCACGTAGCATCCTCCTCTTGCAATTTTGAATCCATGGGAATCCTAAAGGTTATTGGATTAGTTAGAAGGCTAATACACTTTTCCATATGAATCATAGGTCGAATTTTGGAGGAATTGTAACTTACATGGGAGAGGAAGAGTCATTTTGGAGTTAGTGAGACACTTGGACTAGATTCCCTAGCTCTATGACAACAATGATGAAGATGCTATGACACCTATGACACAAATAAGATCTTAAGAATGACATCTGACATATCTGACATGTCAGGTCAAAATATAGCATCCAAGTGGGATCTAATGTGATTTGGGGAAGCTCAATGGGCTCCAAGTCAAATTTAGGGAAGGTGGAAGGCTAGGAAAGGGAGGACACATGGAAAATCATGAGCACACACCCTAATTCGAATTGGCTTGATTTTATGGATGGATTGGGAACCTTAGAAGGCTAAGGATGTTTGTAAAATACAAGAATCAACCAAGATAATGGCTTTTGATCATTTGATAAATTGTCATTCGTGAATTGTGAGAGCTAGTGGATGACTAGTTTTCTTGCCTTAACCAATTTCGAGGGTGAAAGATTCCCATCCAAGTTGGTGTTTGGAGAGGAAAATTAGGTATTTTGTGGAGCTTTAATGGAGTTTTATTTTCAGGTTTAATCTATAGGGAAGCTTGTGGATTCTTCTATTGCAGCACTTTCTCTTAACCATTTCCAGTTTTTATGGCATATTCTTGGTCATGGAGGGATTGCGCTTTGGGTGAGCTATTGATCTCTTTGGGGAAGATTATAATGCTCCATTATTTTATGTTGATGTAAATCCTATTTATTTCAATTTCAGAATACTCTCAGGTCGAAATGCCAAAATATTTCATGTAAAAATGTTAAACAATGAAGAAATAGTGTCATTTCCCCACTATCTTGTTGTGCACCATTGTAATGCTAATGATTTAGAATTGGGAGAGATTTTCATTTCCCATTAATAATTGTAATAAGATAAATATTCTCTATTATTCATTCTCATAAAGTCTCAGGTCTAAATATCAAATGGTTGTAAGGAAAAGTGATTATTAATGAGCAAACAATGACCATTTCCCCACTCATTGATGTATGCTATGATAATGCTAATTATTTAGAATGGAGGAATGTATCTCTGATAAATGTATGGTGTATGGACTGTAATTAATGTGTATTTAAAGACTCATGTTCATTAATTAAGCATTGGATTCCATTTTACTCATTTTTATTGCATTGGGAGAAGATTTGGTGCCTTTTCCCCAAGGGTCGAAATTGTGATTTGGGAGTTGTTTTGGAAAGAGTCATAACAGCTTGTATAAACTGGAACATGATGCATATGAGACTTTAAAAATTTTCCTTACACATCCCCTTCCTCTGTTCAGAAATTCGAGTGAGTTTGGGACCATTTGAGAAGCCATTTCTGGCAATTACCCAGGAGGAATTAGAGCCCCAACTTGCTAGTAAAGACTCCTACTTTGAACACAACATTAAACAAGTTTGAATAAGTAATTGGGGGGTCATAAAATATCCCTTAACATTATATTTAAGTTATAATATCATTCATATACCTTCTAATAACATTTGGGAGCAATTGGGTCAATTTGGAGGTCTAGACATCAAAACTAGTTAAGGTCGAAATTGGGGAAAAAGTGGAAAAATGGTCATTTAATAAAAAAATATTAAAAATGGAAATTATAGTGGTATCAGAGCATAATCTTGGCACATGATGTGGTCTGATATTTATTAGGACAATAATTCAGGTACCACCATTCTATATTGAAACCCAAAAGTGCTTTTGTTGAAGAGGAAACTATGCCTAGTGATGAAAAGGGAACCTCATGTGATGGTGAGGAGCTTATAAAAATTATGGAACCTATATTTGAAGACATGAACAAGAATATTATGAAAGGATTCGAATTTTTGGTTATCCAAAGTTGGAAAAAATATATTGATTTTAAGAAAACCAAGGGGAAAAATGCATCAGCTTGCTTGAAGGAGCAAAAGGAGGAGACCCATGAACCACCTAGTTCTGAAATAGGTGAAGTAGAAGATGTAGTACATGAAAAGGATCAAAATTCACTCCCAAGTGCTTCTGAAAAATATGAAGACACATCACATGAGTATGAATAAGTTTCTATTGAAAATAATGAATATCATTTCGAGACACATTCTACCTTGGAAATGATTAAAGAGCATCTATTGATGGATGCTTGAACTATGAAGGAGTACCTACTGATGGGTGCTCACAAATATATGTTGGTGACATAGAGATTAGATTTCAAAATGTTTTTGCAAGCAAAATTTCTAGTAAACATGAAAATTAATACCTTGTAGTAGTTGAAGAAGAAACAAGACCAACTTCCCCATCACCACTTGAGCTTCATGAAGTTGGTCCAGGCAAGAAGGAAGAAGATGAGGAGGTTCATTTGCAAGAGCCTAATTTTATTGAAGGGTCCTTAAATATGAATGAAAATAAGGTCCAATAGGCCCTTATCATACTCCATGACACTCAAGCATTGGTATCAAATTCTTATTGGAGAGCTACTTCCTTGGAGGAGCCATCCTTCCTTGAAGACATGGAGAAGATTCAAAGAGCAATGTGCAACATCAAAGGTAATTTCATGTATTTTCTTTTTGATAGAAAAAATGTCATTGAGCTTAGTGAATGGTTACATGAATCCTACTTGAATAATAATGAAGTTATTCATAAGCTCACAATTCAAAATGAGCAACTTCTTGAAAAGTTGCAAGACACTTGTTTTTCCTCTTATGTTTCAGATTGTCAAATGGTAGATTGTTTGGAGGATTCTCATGACATGGTGGACCATGAGATATGTATAAATTTGAATGTTCTTGACGTGTTTTAAGATGAAATTGAAGAGATCCAAACACTTGATGTGGTGGAAGAGGAACTTGAATTGTCTCTTGATGAAGGTTATGCAATTTTTAAAGAAGAGCATGATTCCTCTACATTGGAACCAATCTATGACAAAGGTTTCACACTTTTGAAGGATATGCATGATACTACCCATATGGATCCTTTCCATGATGAAACTTCTGCACTTTTTCATCATTTGGGCGAGTTAGTTCATTCTCCTACATCCTACAATTCCATTTGCAGCATTAGTCTCAATGAAGTATGGGTGAAAGGGTTCTTTTTTATGGTGCCACATGAGGAGTATGGAACTACTAGATTTAGTTTTTATGATGACATGGTTGGAGCACATTATTATTCACATTTGCAGCAGCATCCTTTGTTACTTTATGATTATGCAAATATACATGGATGCACCTATTATATGCATTTGAGTCACTTGAAGACTCGTGGTTTCTCTTGCTCAACACTTGGTTCATTTGATGTTGGAGGAAATTCATCCAACACTAGGGTGAATATATTTATGATTGGAGAACATTTATGTTTCCATGCACATAATTTTTTATATCTTTATGATTCTATCATTCATGGATGTATGGGTGAGACTTCTCTAAGTCATTTGAAGTCTCCTTGTTTTTTTTGCTCATTATTTGGTTCATATTTTGTTGGAGGTTCTTCATTTACTCCTTGGATGAAAGAACACATGGCTTATTATATTGATGCACATTATATATCTTTGGAGCAGCATTACAGGACATGGTATCCTGACCTATGTCATTGGAGCAAATTTGATTGGTCACTTGAAGCTTGTATGCACTTGGCAAATGGTGTTCTACTTACTTGGAGGTATAAGCACTTTCAGGATTTTTTGATGAGGCATCTCCTTCATTTACATATTTATTATGTTGTTATGTAATTTGATGATACATATTACGTACTCATGATGTTTGGAAGAATGCATACAAAAATGGGATCCCATAATTCTCTTTCCTCATGGTATGGGTTGGAGAGAACTCTTAATTGTTGGAATGCAATACAAGCAATGGGACCCTGGGATAGTTTTTTAGTCCCATTGATTTCAATTTTTTTGGGAAACAAGCAGTATGGGAGATGGATTCCCCACTTAATAGATTGATTTTCATCAAAGTAGTGCAGTATCAAGCATGGTGGTTCCTCTCTCAAATGTTCATGGAATCTCAAAGACTCAAAGTTGGTAAACTCAGCGGCAACTTCAAAGAATCATACAAAAAGCGGGTTCTTCAACACCCATGTTTGAAATTGCTTGAGGACAAGCAATATTGGGAAGGGGGGATTTGTCATGTCCCAAATTTTTCATTGGGTCACAATGGCCTAATTACATTTTCCATATTCATTAGAGTTTGTCAAATTGATACTAAGGGTCAAATAATTGCCCAGGAGGTCAAATACTAGTTTCCTAGGTTGGGGGTGGAAGCTTTGAGATTTGGAATAAGGAGGATAATGAATGATGTTTCAACATTAGAATGAAATAAATATTTAATAAAGGATATAAATAAATAAATACAAGAGAAAATTGAAGTGGCAATGGAGCATGGAGACACATGGAGACTATGGGGCCCACACAAACTAGAAATTTGGTGCCACATGGCATCCTCCTCTTGCAATTTTGAATCCATGGGAAGCCTGAAGGTTATTGGATGAGTTAGAATAATACACTTGTCCATATGCATCATAGGTCGAATTTGGGAGGAAGTGTAACTTACATGGGAGAGGAAGACTCATTTTGGAGTTAGTGAGACACTTGGACTAGATTCCCCAGATCTATGACAACAATGATGAAGATGCTATGACACCTATGCCACAAATAAGATCTAAAGGCTTACATCTGACATATCTGACATTTCAGGTAGAAATATAGCATCCAAGTGGGATCTCATGTGATTTGGGGAAGCTCAATGGGCTCCAACTCAAATTTGGGGAAGGTGGAAGGCTAGGAAATGGAGGACACATGGAAAATCATGAGCACACACCCTAATTCAAATTGGCTTGAGTTTGTGGATGGATTGGGAACATTAGAAGGCAAAGGATGTTTATAAAATACAAGAAGCAACCAAGACAATGGCTTTTGATCATTTGAGAAATTGTTATTTATGAATTGTGAGAGCTAGTGGATGACTAGTTTTCTTGCCTTAGCCAATTTCGAGGGTGAAAGATTCCCATCCAAGTTGGTGTTTGGAGAGGCCACTCAAATATTTCATGGAGATTTAATGGAGTCTTATTTACATGTGTAATCTACATGGAATCTTGTGGATTCTTCTATTGCAGCACTTTCTCTCAACCATTTCCAGTTTTATGGCATATTCTTGCTCATGGAGGGATTGCGCTTTGGGTGAGATAATGATCTATTTGGGGAAGATTATAATGCTCCATTATTTTATTTTCTGATGTAAATACTCTGCATTTCAAGTTCAGAATACTCCCAGGTCTAAATTCCAAAATATTTCATGCAAAAATGTTAAACAATGAAGAAATAGTGCCATTTCTCCACTATCTTGTTGTGCACCATTGTAATGCTAATGATTTCGAATTGGGAGAGATTTTAATTGTCCAATACTGATTGTGATAAGATAAATATTTTATTATTATTTATTATCAGAAAGTTTCAGGTCGAAATATCAAATGGTTGTAAGGAAAAGTGATTATTAATGAGCAAACAATGACCATTTCCCCACTACATTGATATATGCTATGATAATGCTGATTATTTCGAATGGAGGAATGCATATATGATAAATGTATGATGAATGGACTATAATTAATTTGTATTTCAAGTCTCATGTTCATTAATTAAACATTGGAAGCCATTTTACTCATTTTTATTGCATTGGGAGAAGATTTGGTGCCTTTTCCCCAAGGGTCGAAATTGTGATTTGGGAGTTGTTTTGGAAAGAGTCATAACAGCCTGTATAAACTGAAACATGATGCATATGAGACTTTAAAAATGTCCCTTACACATCCCCTATCTCTGTTTAGAAATTCAAATGACTTTGGTACCATTTGAGAAGCCATTTCCGACAATTACCCGAGGGGAATTGGAGCCCCAAATTGCTAGTAAAAGACTCCTAATTTGAACAGAACATTAAAAAAGTTTGCAGAAATAATTGGGGGGTCATAAAACATCCCTGAACAACATATTTAAGTTATATTATCATTAATGTACCTTCTAAGAAAATTTGGGAGCATTTGGGTCAATTTAGAGGTCTAGACATCAAAACTAGTTAAGGTCGAAATTGGGGAAAAAGTGGAAAAAATGGTCATTTAATAAAAAATATTAAAAAGGGACATTACATCCTTATACTTATTTGTATGAACATATATTTTCTCCATATGGATATCATGGGTGAGATTCAACTTATTATCTTCTTTGACACACCCAAGGTATCTACATGTACCTTTATTGCCTTCTTAATCCCATCTAGCACATAACATGAATCTCTCACTTAGATTCATTCAAGTTGCCTCTTCCTTGAACTCACTCATTGTTTAGGCTCATGCATCCCTTCACCAATCTACAGTTCCCTTTGGTGATCCATGATTTCCCAAGGCTTCCTTGCACAAGAAGAGAAAAAACTCTCAGGCCTTATTGTTAGGGTGTCCCACTAGAAACCATTAATATAACATAGCTCATGGAAATCAAGGCATATCATAGGGTTTCATTGCCATTATATTAGCATTATCCCCTAACTTTTAACCACCATTATATGTCCTCACTAGATAGATCTATCATCTCATGTCCATTACACACATACATTTACCATGAGATGTCATCATAATAATTTCAATAAGAAATTGTCAAATTTGTTTCATACATAAACCAGATTTTCCAAACATGGGGTTCTTCTCATAACATTGATAACCAATTCAAATTTGAATTTACAATTATGTCTCCTACAAAAATTAGACTTGTTTAGCCACGAGGACATCCTCATGTTGTTTGGATCTCGTAAGTGGTAGCACTTTGTCCTACCACATACAAGAGGACTTTGTGCCACTACCTACAACCATAAACTGGACATCCACCTACAACATGTCCTCTTGACACAATTCTAGATCATACAAACAATCATTAGCAAAAAATCAAATATGTTTCCTACAAAAATCAGATTTCACAACCATGAGATTCTTCTCATAATGTTTGGATTTTGCACATGGTAGCTTCCATCACTTATTAAGGACTTACACATATTTCCATGTCCAAGACAGTTCTACTTGCAATCTAAATTGTCAATCAACCAAACAAGTTGTGAATACCCATACATATAATATCTTCATTGCAACATTTACAACAATCACTGAAGTTATCTCATAATTATAACACATAATAATTCAAACACTATCAATTGTTAGTATCTCAAAGGAAATGAACTACATTTACTTTATATGCATGATTATCCCAATAAAATTACATGATACAATCACATTATCTATGTAATCAAATAAAACTTCAAGTACTCATGATTACACAATCATGCTCCTTTCTTGCAACTCTGTCCTCCCAACAGATCATTTATGTATCCCATCAAACATGACTACCTTCTTTATGCAATTTCTTCCAATGCATCCTGTTGAGGCCTGGAAATTCGCAGGCGGCAACAGTAAGGGATTCTCCCCAATCAACGTTCCCAACTAGCCCGTTGACTGTTTGGAATAGGGAATCCGTCCGGTTTGAGGTACGGCTACCGTAGGTCAAGAAACAAAACGAAGGCTTTACCGGTTGCGGCCCGACCCACCGAGTTTTTGTATTTTGACTTTAAGAAATGAGATGCAAGTGCCTAACTAAATGCAGAGCGATCAAGATGCAGGGAGCGGTCACAATGTGATGCGCAGTTTCTTACCTCTCGTCTTATGCTCGCAAGCAACCCAATCAGATATAAAAGCAACAACTAACTATCTTATCTATCCCTAGGGAGCAAGGTTATCATTTTGGGTGAGCAATACATTTTGCACATGCATTATGAAGAATCACAAGTAGCTGATATTTCCTTCAAGACACATGAACACTTCAAGATATTCAAATAACCAGATAGCCGATCATTTTATAACAACATTCATTACTCACAATGAAATCAATATCCCAGAAACTACTGAAGAACATTCAACAAGAACATAGGTTCATAACATTAAATACTCTTACAGTAAATGAAACACAGCTAAAAACAAAATAGTTCCTCTTCAACATTATTCATTGCGTTGCATTGATACATTCCACTTTTCACTCTCTCCAACAGGCAAAAAATTGCAGTTTCCTTTGCAAAACGAAGTAGTTCATCTTACAAGCAAACATTTACAAAATTTTCCAGGGGAAAAAGCCCTTTCTTCTTCCCACTTTCAAATATTTAAACTACAACTACTGAGTGCTTCGTTTTCCTCCCCAGACGCATGGTCTTTCAGTTTCCTCAACGCTTCATATTCCGATCTTTTGTCAGTATGTGATCATGAAACACTTGGTAACTGATCCGTTTCTGGGATCATGCCTTAATAGCTCCGGACTTCGTTTTCCATTTGCCTCGTTCCAGTCATACCTCCACCAAACGGGTTAGTCTTTCTCCTTATCGTGGTGGATTGACCGGTTTCCTTGAAACTGCCTGCAGTCAATTCACGAGCATGGTTCAATAACAAATATTATCCATTAACCACCATCTTACAAGGGAATGGCCGAGTGCACCACATACGGGCCTGGCAAAGCATCCTATGGTCACCGGCGGGAAAAAAAATCAAGTCGGTAGCCAGAAGGAAGTGAGCTCAGGGGCCAGGAGGATCTGCCAACCGCAACGTCGGGTGAGGCTTAAGTCGCAGCCAAACGAAACGCGAGCGGGATAGGCCATAAATCAGGCGTCGGATGGTTTTTAGTTTCGGAAACCCGAAGACTCTAGGAGCCGCAACGGCAGAGGAGGAGGGTTAGAGGATATGCGGAGCGGACGAGAGAACTAAGTCGGACGAAGGAAGACACTCAGATCGGGAGCGGAAGAGATCACCCAGCCGCAACGACGGAGGAGGAGAGGCTACGGGCAAGCGATCGAAGGCTAAAATGAATCGAGCATCGGATGGGTTCAGACTTCGGACGGAGAAAAGATCTTGGAGCCGCAACGGCGGAGAGGCTGAGACTTTGCAGCTTCCGATCCAACAGCAAAATGAGGCCCAATTACGGGAAAACTCAAGGATTTGAGCAGCGTTAACAACCAAAATCGTGTTCTTTGCAACGGCTGCCCTGAAAAACAAAATTTTGCTTCTTCACAGCCAGAAATCCATGACTTAACTGAAATCGAACATGGCAATGAATAAACCTGCTGGCATCCAATCTTCAAAGTAAAATCGAAAACAAGATATGCCCGAGAGGCTCAAGCATTTTAACGACCCAACCAGGCAAAATGATGAGGAGGGACCCAGAATTTAAATAAGAATAAATTTGGGGAGGATAGTTGCGGTAGCAACAACTGGCGATTTCCTGGTGAACCTAGATCTCTGGGTGATTATACTTTGAGCAACAGACTGTTTAACCATAATGCTTCTAATGAATTCTTCCAGCCATATGGATTCCTCGACCAACAGAAATGTGTACCTTAATCATTGATGATGGTCCACTGGGGAAAAGGAAAACCGAGACCCTTAAGTCCAGATAACTATGCTGAGGCCAGAGTATGAGTTTCATTATTACCTCTGTTTTCAGGTAGCTAACAGTGTGGACACCACGGGGTTATAGCAGACAGTAAACAGCAATATTCATTTGTTCCTCGTTCCCATGCCATTTTAACACTTTTGTGCTTTTGGACTTTTGTCCCTTTCATCTGAGTCCCTCTGTACGCCTTTCTTACTGAATTTTAATTCAGGATCCTCTATCCCATATTGCCCTTTTGTGTGAGTGGTGTACTTTAAGTTTCAGCTCACGGATGGAGAGGATCTTTTGGCAATTTAGTATTTATGATTCAGCACTTGCTTTGATTTATGATGCTTTTATAGAAGTTTTGACTCTTTACTTGCCTTTTGGCATCCGTTTCTTGGCATGGGATCATTTATATTTAATACACTGTTCACTCATTTATATTTAATACACTGTTCACCTTGCTTCCGCCCATGGGTCCTTTACTGTCGCTCCTTAGAACATTTTAAATGTGACGTGGATGGAGCCCCGACATAGTACTCCAGACTCTTCGAATCCAGTTTAAATCGTAGGGGTTAAGCAGGACTTCAACGCACACAACATTTTATTCGAGAAAACTGTTAGGCTGTAAGAGATCTTTTAGCAATACACAGGCTGACACTCAACGTATTTGCTATTCCCAAAAGACCTTGATATCCTCCAGACAACCGCAAGTTCGTTCCCCTTATTGAAAATAAAAAAAAAAACTTGAAATTAAATCGAATGAAAGCATGACTCGAAAACAAACCACAGCTTATTTATATACAAGGCGGAAAAACCAAAGAAACTCAAGAAAAGTAAGGTTTGAGAACCAAACCATTAACTGGCAAGTTCTCCTCCCACCCCTGTAAATCTTGCAGCTTATATGTAGCAGGGCCAAGTTTGGCTACAATCTGAAAAGGGCCTACCCATAACATTCTGGAACTTGGTATGCTTTCCTTTCTCATCATGGGGGTGATCCCATTTGAGGACTAAGTCTCCTACCTCAAAGTCCTTTTTCCCAGCTTTATGTTTGTCAAACCATCTCTTAACTGACTCTTGCTGCTGTTTAAAATGTTCTTTAGCCTTGGATCTGGCCTCTTCTGCCTTCAGGAGATTATATATTCTTATTTGGAGAACCTCATCATCCGACCCCCTAGACTCTTGAGCTAGCATGGAAGATGGCAGGATGATATTGGGAGGCAGGATAGCTTCCTTACTGTACACAAGGGTATAGGGTGACACTCCTATTGCAGACTTGGGGGTGACTCTGTTAGCCCATAGGGCATTGGGTAAGGCTGAGTGCCAACTTCGCTGGTTTTCTATGACAGTCTTCTTCAGGATTCTAATGAGGTTTTTATTGGAAGATTCAGCCAGGCCATTCCCTTGCGGATAGTAGTTAGCAGAATAATGTAATTTTATCCCTTTATCATGAGCAAAGGCAGTCAATTTAATTGATGAAAAGTATTTGGCATTATCAAAAACTACTGAAATTGGAACTCCAAACCTGGTCATGATATGATCTTGTAGGAAGCTGATGACTTCATCCTCGTTGATCTTGCGCAATGGGATAGCTTCGACCCAGCGGGTGAAATAATCAGTCGCAGTGAGAATGTACTTGTGCAGCATGGAAGAATTTGGTTTTATTTCCCCGATAATGTCCAACCCCCATTGTTCAAAAGGTTCTGAGGTCATAACAGGCTTTAGGGGTGCGGCTGCCTTGGGCTGTCTTCCACCACACCTTTGACAAATATCACATTTCCTAACATGTGCATGTGCATCCTTGAAGAGTGTAGGCCAATAGTAACCGGCTCTAAGGATTTTGTGAGCTGTAGTGTCGCTGGAATAATGTCCCCCAGCCGGACCGTCGTGTAATTCTGCCATTACTTTCTTTGCATCTTCCTTTTCTAAACACCTAAGGAGAACCCCGTCATAATTCTTTCTGAATAACACTCCTTCAACAAGATGATAGGAGGCTGATTTGAGACGCAGAGCTCTTCTTTGTTTGGAATTCCAATATTCTGGTAATATCCCCGACTGTAAGTAATGCACAAGGTCCCTATACCAGGACTCAGGAGCTGTAAATAGAGGGCATACATCCATTACATGCAATTCGGCTTCCTCTTTCCATGCTTGTTCTTCGTTGTTTCTACTTGCAGTCATCAATTTGCATAGCCCTTGACCTTTCACTATAGTAGCCGGTTTGAATTCAAGGTCGTATTCTTGAAGGGCTGTTACCCAGTTGCCCCTTCTTTCTCCCAACTCTTTCTGAATGAGAAGAGATCTTACCGCTGGGTAAGGGACTATTACCTTGGTCCGATTTTTTAATATATAAGGCCTGAAAAGCTTCACTACCTTAAATAATGCGTAAGCCTGCTTATCAATGGCTGGGTAGTTTAACTCAGCCCCTTGAAGCCCATTGCTCATGAAAGAGATTGGGAATTCATCACCCCCGTCCTCTTTTTGTGTAAGCACGGCTGCCAATGAATCATCGGATGCAAATGTGTACATAATGAAGTCTTTATCAAAGTCTGGACTTTTTAGGGAGGGCGCATGGGCAACATCAGTCTTGATTTTGTTAAAAGCAGTCTTTTTAGTTTCAGTCCACTTAAACTGTGCGTTCTGCTTGACCATCTGCTGCTGCGGCTTGATAGTCTGAGCAAAATCAGGCACAAACCTACGCACGAAGTTTATTGTCCCCATGAAGGATTGCATTCCTTTTTTATTATGGGGAATGGGGATTTGTTCAATGGCCTTGATTCTTTCTGGGTCTATAGATATACCTCTCTTTGAAACTATGTGCCCCAGTAATTTGCCTTCTGTGACCGCGAATACGCACTTCTTAGGATTGAGGGAAATGTCGTACTTCCGACAGCGCTCAAAAATTTGCTTTAGGTGGAACGCGTGCTCCCCTCTTTTCTTTGAAAATATTGTGATATCATCAAGGTAGACCACCACACTTCGTCCAATCAGTCCACGGAAATCTATATCCATAGCTCTTTGAAATGTCGCGCCAGCATTAATCAGTCCAAAAGGCATTCTTCTATATGTGAAATTCCCCCATTTAGTTCTGAACGTTGTCTTCATTCTATCTTCCTCGGCCACTAACACTTGGTTGTAGCCAGAGAATCCATCTAACAATGAGAACAATTCAGAACCAGAAACCATCTGTAGCAATTGCTCCATGGGAGGCACCGGATAGTTGTCTTTGTCTGAGGCACGGTTTAAGTTTCTGAAGTCCACGCACAGTCTGATTTCTCCCGACTTTTTTCTGACCGGCACCAAATTTGACACCCACTCTGAATGTCGGACTTTAAAAATAACCCTAGCGTCCAGCAATTTTTTCACTTCGCTTTGAATCAGTGGCCCCAACTTGGGGTGCATCTTCCTTAACGGCTGCTGATATGGCTTGACACCTGCTTTAATAGGGATGATATGATTAATAATGCTGGTGTCGTAGGTCTTCAAATCTGCGTAAGTCCAGGCAAAGACATCTTTGTACTGCTTGAACAAACTGACAAACCTATCCCTTTCGGCAGGTGAACAGCATTTGCCGAGGTTCACAAACTTAGGATCCGTCTCAGTCCCCAAGTTTATCTGTTCGAACTGCAGGGTTGAGCTGTGCGTCTTTACATTAGCGGGTCTTCAGAATTTTTCATTCAAGTCAAACATCTTCTCTAATGTTCTGACTCCTTTAGGGACGAAATTGTCAAATTTCATCTCGGCTTGGTGTTTTTCATCATCGATGATCGCTCCTTTGAATACATCTTCGTTGGTCAAACATTCTATGATTTGCTGGTCATCATCGAACACCCTCAGATTGGTGATCATATCTGGTACGGAGGGCCTGAAAAGTAATTCAATAGAACATCTGTTATTAGTGGGTACCAGCCTGGCAGCTGATGTGGCCAAAAGATCAGCGGTCGCATTTTTCATTCTTGGGATTGAAACAATATTGAATGCATGAAAACATTTAAGCAAATCCCATACCTCGCTTTGGTAAGCTTTCAAATGGGGGGAAACACAATGTATTTGATTTCTTATTTGCTTTACAACTATTTCTGAGTCCCCAAAAACTTTTAAATTACTAACCTTTAGCTCAATCGCTTTCTTGAGTCCCTGTAGCAGTGCTTCATACTCAGCCGTATTGTTAGTACACTCAAACTCTAATCTACAGGACAGGAAGTGTTTTTTTTTGTGGATCAATGAGGACGCAGCCGGCCCCTGACCCTTCTAAAGTTTTAGATCCGTCAAAAAATAAAGTCCAAAAAACATTATCTACTGAAAAAGAATCTACTTCTACTGCTAAATCTACTATTTTACAATCAAACTCATCAGCCTGCGAGAATCGAAGGAGTTTAGGCTGGGTGTCAGATGTGCCACTGGCCTCTTCCGCTTGATAGTTCCCTGGTTCTAGTTCAAGAAAGTAGTTTCCCAACACAGGTTCGACTGGTATATTCTTCTCATCCAGTTGGGTAACATTGTACTTCATGTGAGGCTCTCTCAAAACCTTAATCTGATTGGGGCTTCCTTTGTACGGCAACCACAGGTGTGACCAATCTGAGGCGAAGTATCCATTCAATTTAGCTGACCAATCTCTGCTCAGGACCAGGCCATAAGCGTCTGGTATATCAGCCACCACGATGTTGATAACTTGGCATACTTTGTCGTTTGATGCCAGACGAATTAGAACATCCTCCATTTCACCAATTACCTTAACGTCTGTCCTATCCAATTGCACCACCCTCCACGTGGTTGGCTTAAACTGCCCATTGATTTTCTTACATACTGATATGGGCATGACATTAATTGACGCCCCTGAGTCTACTAGACAATTGTAAACGTTATGATTAAAAATTTCAAATGTCAGGAGGAAGGGTGGCTATTTAGTTTTAGACTTACCTCCAGTGCTAGCTTCTCCGATTTATTCTTCATCCAGAGGTTGATTGTCAGCGGGCCGCTCCTCTTCTGATGTTTCCAGCGCTTTCAACAACTTTTCCTTTTGTTGAGGTACTTTGCACATCTCAAACAGTGGGACATTTGCCTTTATCTTCTTTAAATCTTCAACAATGTCATATTCAATTTGTTGTTTAATGGACTGAGATTTATCGGAACTCACCCTCTCTTCGTTTGGCTTGGGCAACATCCTATCCTGCTTGGGAGCTTGGCTGGTAATAGTGAATTCCGGAACCTTATCAGCCAAGGATTTATCTTGAAATTTTTTCTTGATGTTTATTTGCAGCCTTCTGATCTTTGGAAGCAAAAGACTGTCATCACTAATCGTCCCTTGGCTTCTAGTTGTCACGTTAGCTTCCCTGACATCCTTATGTCCCTGAGTATTTTTATCTTCTGCATCGAGCAAGGAGACAGAATTCCATAATGCCATGGTCTCTTCTTCCTGTCCCTTTGTAGAGGTAGAAACAACACTTTCTTTCTTTTCATCATCATCTTCTTCCGTTAGTCTCGAATCTAACATCTGATTCATAACTAACGTCATTGAATTTATCCATTGCGGACAATTCCTTTCGGAGCGAGGCTGCTGGTGAAAGGTGCAGAAATTTTCCATCCCTATCTCTGTCAAGTTCATAGACGCAATGTTGTGAGGAGGAGGTTGGGACGGATTGTTCTCCTCCCTTTTCTTATAATCAGGCCTGTAGAACTTCTGTGTTTCCTTCTCTTTTTCCAAATCTATGATCTTATTAGACATCTTTTGCACCATTTTGGCCATATTCTCCAGGTCTGGTGACTTTTCTTCCTTAGGCTTATTGAACAGTAAGGTCTTCCTTGCCGCGCCTCTTTCTCCCGATTGTTCTGGATAGTCTTCGATACTTTCTCTTTCTGCTTCCACCACTTCTGCTTCTTCATAGGTCTCTGTCAAAGTAGGCTTGGCCCTACCTTTAGCAAACATGGCCAAATCTGGACCCAAAGCTGAAGTGTAGTACTCAATTAGTACTTTATCTGAAGGCTTATCTGTTTCGGAATTTTTTTTTAGATATGCTGCAAACCTTTGCGTGAAACTGTGCACTTTCTCCTTTTTCTCTTTCTTCAGTGCACATAATCCTTTCATAAGGGCTGCGTGAGTCTTTTGAACTACATACTTACTCCTGAAAATTCTCTCGAAAGTATCCCAATCCGGGATAGAATTAGCAGGAAACCCAAAGTACCAAGATGCAGCAGCTCCTTTGAGGGTATGCGGGAAAAGGCTGCACACTACATATTCATGTTCCCCAGCCCTCAGACCTTCTATTGCCAAGTAGAAACTTTGTAGGTGATCGTCCACTAGGATCTTCTCATTGGGGTCAAATTTAGGCAGTAACTTCTCGAAGGCTTGAGGTAGGTCATGCAAAGGGGGAGTCAGGTTTAGGGGTGACCTGGCTTTCCATGCAGGTGGTGGATTAGGTGGATTGGGAGGAGGTTG
Source organism: Pseudotsuga menziesii (assembly GCA_001517045.1). Lineage (NCBI taxonomy): Eukaryota > Viridiplantae > Streptophyta > Pinopsida > Pinales > Pinaceae > Pseudotsuga > Pseudotsuga menziesii. The sequence goes on from LPNX010252875.1 coordinate 35,395, forward strand.
GTTGGCGTTAACACCAGCCATGAGTTGAGGTGGAGAGTGCGGAGGGGAACCAACAGGAGTGTGAGCAGGTGAACCAACAGGGGTGTGAACAGGAGAACTGTAAGGGGTGTCTGGGCCTACTTGGTTCAAAGACAATTCAACTTCCTGTAAGGCGGTTTCCACAAGTTCTTCCCAGTCTCCAACCAAAACTGAATCTTCTACTATAGGAGGGTCTTTCTTCTTGTACTCTCTTCTAGGCAATTCATGGATAATCGGCAACCCTCCAATCTTCTTCACATAAGCACGGGTATGTCTTCTCAGATCGTTAACAATTTCGTTGCGAACAGGATATAGATGTTCTCTGTTTTCTTCTTCCGGAATTGGATTACGCGGTCCACTACTTTCTGAACTGTAACCAGCGGAATAATCTCGGTAAAACGGGTTTCCTCGGCCAGCCATGCACTGGCGGCCCTCCTTCTAGTGCCAAATCTGTTGAGGCCTGGAAATTTGCAGGCGGCAACAGTAAGGGATTCTCCCCAATCAACGTTCCCAACTAGCCCGTTGACTGTTTGGAATAGGGAATCCGTCCGGTTTGCGGTCCAGCTACCGTAGGTCAAGAAACAAAACGAAGGCTTTACCGGTTGCGGCCCGGCCCATCGAGTTTTTGTATTTTGACTTTAAGAAATGAGATGCAAGTGCCTAACTAAATGCAGAGTGATCAAGATGCAGGGAGCAGTCACAATGTGATGCGCAGGTTCTTACCTCTCGTCTTATGCTCGCAAGCAACCCAATCAGATATAAAAGCAACAACTAACTATCTTATCTATCCCTAGGGAGCAAGGTTATCATTTTGGGTGAGCAATACATTTTGCACATGCATTATGAAGAATCACAGGTAGCTGATATTTCCTTCAAGACACATGAACACTTCAAGATATTCAAATAACCAGATAGCCGATCATTTTATAACAACATTCATTACTCACAGTGAAATCAATATCCCAGAAACTACTGAAGAACATTCAACAAGAACATAGGTTCATAACATTAAATACTCTTACAGTAAATGAAACACAGTTGAAAACGAAATAGTTCCTCTTCAACATTATTCATTGCGTTGCATTGATACATTCCACTTTTCACTCTCTCCAACAGGCAAAAAATTGCAGTTTCCTTTGCAAAACGAAGTAGTTCCTCTTACAAGCAAACATTTACAAAATTTTCCTGGGGAAAAATCCCTTTCTTCTTCCCACTTTCAAATATTTAAACTACAACTACTGAGTGCTTCATTTTCCTCCCCAAACGCGTGGTCTTTCAGTTTCCTCAACGCTTCATATTCCGATCTTTTGTCAGTATGTGATCATGAAACACTTGGTAACTGATCTGTTTATGGGATCATGCCTTAACAGCTCCGGACTTCGTTCTCCATTTGCCTCGTTCCAGTCATACCTCCGCCAAACAGGTTAGTCTTTCTCCTTATCGTGGTGGATTGACCGGTTTCCTTGAAACTGCCTGCAGTCAATTCACGAGCATGGTTCAATAACAAATATTATCCATTAACCACCATCTTACAAGGAAATGGCCGGGTGCACCACATACGGGCCTGGCAAAGCATCCTATGGTCACCGGCGGGAAAAAAAATCAAGTCGGCAGTCAGAAGGAAGTGAGCTCGGGGGCCAGGATGATCTGCCAGCCGCAACGTCGGGTGAGGCTTAAGTCGCAGCCAAGCGAAACGTGTGCGGGATAGGCCATAAATCAGGCGTCGGACGGTTTTTAGTTTCGGAAACCCGAAGACTCTAGGAGACGCAACGGTGGAGGAGGAGGGTTAGAGGATAGGCGGAGCGGACGGGAGAACTAAGTCGGACGAAGGAAGACACTCAGATCGGGAGCGAAAGAGATCACCTAGCCGCAACGGCGGAGGAGGAGAGGCTACGGGCAAGCGATCGAAGGCTAAAATGAATCGGGCGTCGGATGGGTTCAGACTTCGGACGGAGAAAAGATCTTGGAGCCGCAACGGCGGAGAGGCTGAGACTTTGCAGCTTCCGATCCAACAGCAAAATGAGGCCCGATTACGGGAAAACTCAAGGATTTGAGCAGCGTTAACAACCAAAATCATGTTCTTCGCAACGGCTGCCCTGAAAAACAAAATTTTGCTTCTTCACGGCCAGAAATCCATGACTTAACTGAAATCGAACATGGCAATGAATAAACCTGCTGGCATCCAATCTTCAAAGTAAAATCGAGAAGAAGATATGCCCGAGAGGCTCAAGCATTTTAACGACCCAACCAGGCAAAATGATGAGGAGGGGCCCAAAATTTAAATAAGAATAAATTTAGGGAGGACAGTTGCGGCAGCAACACATCCATAACAACTCATGAAATGATCTCAAAATTACCAATAATTCATCATTTCATCTATTAGCTAATTGCAAATATATATATATATATATATATATATATATATATATATATATATATCACAACCATGCATTCACACAATGCATCTTAATATATGTACCCACATATGTGCATGCATAATCAACAAGATTTACATATTATTTTAATGCACACTCACTCAACATACCCCTACATTGATTCATGAATACTATAAGGTCGTGTCACTATAATCACACTAGCATACTCACATGCCAAGCTATTCCCTTCATTGTTTAATTTTGTCTTAAGGGAACCCTTTCCCAATAATTAATTCAATATGCACAATTCACTTATTCTCATGCACCCAATGCACTCTAGCATTACTCTAAAACATTTATCTCCCTACACATGTGTCCTTCCATGGTAAGTTTGACATTATAGTCAATGCTTCAACACAATACCCAACCATCTCCCCAATCACTTGGTTAACTATCTACATTCCTTCCTTCTTCACTCAAACACAACACCATGATTTCACTCACTCCCTGCTTGTTGACAGAGATGATTCATCCAATATTATCACTAATAGGGAGTTCATGGAATACTTGTGCATCACTACAAACTTCACAATCCAATTCCCTCATGGTCTCGCACTTGGCATGCTATTATTTATTATGAATGCATTCTAAATTTTAAACAATCACATGGTACAAGGTTCATTGCCCTTACTACCTCATTCCTCACCATACCCAATGGAAGTTCATTCACATAAACACATTCAATATTACATGCATGCCATTTTAGGATGATCAAAATATGGTTGAAGGGATTCTTACCCAATCCACTTTTTCAACACTCAAGCAATGATCATATAAAAACCATTACCTACATGGATTCCATCAACATTTTTTATGTTAACTGATCAATTGGTCTCTTACAAGGGATTACACCATCCTTCCACCAACCTCTTGATCATATATTCATCGCCCCAACCTTTCCTCGCAAGGTTGTTGGTCACATGCAACAAAATGATCAACATCTTCAATCATGCTTCAATGATCTCTGATCAAACAATCATCATCAACCACACTAATTGTCATTAGTGGCTCATTTCATTTTTCCTTGGATTAGTTGCTCATTTCATATGTAAAACCATACTACCTTTACCGATATGAAATATCATATGCATGCACAAACAACTTCACATGCACTATGCATTATATCTTAACATACCCACTAGTGCATATGCATTCCAACTATCCAACTCTTGCATTTATAGCATTCATATGCCATAATTTCATGTGTGACTCAAACATTATAAATATAATAACAAGAGAAGAGTCAAGGAATTCTCGCTCTCCAACTCCTCGTCGTAGCATGGAATTCCTCTTCCACATCATAACTGATCCAATTCATGGCCTCTCTATCAAGCATACAATGGATCATTAGCTATGATTCTTAGGATTTAAACGAGCATAACAGAATAATTAATAATGAGAGCACACAAATCTACATAGCGACACATTTAAGATAAACACATAATGTTTACGTGGAAAACCCAAAATCGAGAAAAACCACCACAATAGATCTATTATCTCCCTTAACCTAAATCAGCCATGTTGGGCCAAGTGAGCTAGCCACCACTCACCTCCATGCCACTTTACAATGGAGCCTCCTCAAGCCTTATAAGGCTTATTTACATGCAATACCATGGGACAATACTATGGGCCACCAAACACCATGGAAAAATACCATGTGCTAGACCTCAACCACCTTTGACTCATTCCCAAGTCAAGGTTAAGCCTAACAATCCCCCCTTTAAACTTGACTTGGAGTAAACACCAACCCCCCTCAAAGTTTTACTGAGAAACTCACATACACCTCCCTGTCACCTAGGTCTATCTCCTGACTTTACCGATGAGTTATCAAGGGTATGAATGATTTACCAGGTCTTACATGCAAATTGCTCCATTAATTTTTTTTCATGTGTCTTCATGGTGACTACACCATCACCATCTGTTGCTTCATCCTCTATCTTTTCCATGCTCATCTTCTTACTCATTTATTCCATGCTCCTTTTGTACCTGCATCCAAACTTGTCATTGGCGTACATATAAAAAGAATCCATCTACTAGATTACATGGGTCCTCAGCCACTGTAACCACCAATTCTTTGTAAATTCTCTTTGCATACATGGTTCATCAATCTTGGTTCCAACAACTGAGACTAATCCATCTCACATTTCTCCCATAATCGAAGACTCAACCTCTTCAATCCACATCAAGCTAGGCTACAAGTACACCTTCCACCCTCGTACCTACCTAGTGGTTCATTCCACACTTGATGCAACATCCCTTCGCTGCGCATAAGAGGGACATCTTATGCTTCTAGCACCTAGGGAAATTACATTCTAACGAGGAACCCAAAAATAATGCTAGGGTGTCAGGTACCACCGAACATGCACCCCATAATTAATTCCAAAAAAAACCAGGTACAACAAACCTTTTTCTAAATACTGCACATAGCAACACTAACAAGCACAACCACGACAAACCATAGCTCTAATACCAGTAATTAGGATTTTGACGAGCATCACATAATAATTAATAATTAGAGAACACAAATCTACATGGCAACACATTTAATATAGGCACACAATGTTTACGTGGAAAACCCAAAATCGAGAAAAATCACCATAATAGATCTATTATCTCCCTTGACCTAAACCGACCAAGTCGGTCCAAGTGAGGTAGTCATCACTCACCTCCGGGCCACTTTACAATGGAGCCTCCTCAAGCCTTTATAAGGCTTCTTTATATGCAATACCATGGGCTATACTAAACCATGTGCTAGACCTCAACCACCTTTGACTCATTCTCAGTCAAGGTTAACCCTAACAATGATTTCCTCACCAAGTAGCAATTCAATACATATACACATATATGACATTTATACTTGCTACTTTCCTAGCATGTGATTCTTATGCTATAAACAAAAATAATTTTAAGGTGAGACGTTTCCCTCTTTATAAATGTTGCCTTATGGAGATCATTATCCTATTTCTACTACAACCATCTTTCATTATTATGTAGAATTCATTGGTCATTACAACAGTTCTCATTTCACTATGTTTACATTTCCGTGTTGCTCAAAATTCTTTTGGAAATTCTAGTCAAGTCCGCCTTGACCTTTCTTGGACTTCCTAACACTTAATAGTGTTGTAATTTATTCCATTCCAACTCCATAAGGAATATTTTCAAGGTTCATTATGTGTCCTTGTGCCTCATTCAACTATGAGACTTTCTTTCCTTTCCCATGGAAATATCTTTTACAATTTTGAACCACATAATAGATTCATACATGAGAATGCGTCATTCCCTAATTGTCATCCTTTGCATGGCCACTCTATCACTATCATGAACCACATGATAGGTCCACACACTAGAATTTCTTATTTTACTAGTGACAACTTCTTAGTGAATGAAATTTCCTTACCCATTCTCATTGCTTACACATAAGTTGTTGGTTCATATCTTGCACTATCATGTAAATTTTCTTAGCATGAATGCACTTTCCACAAGTATTATTCACCCATCACCTTTACAAGTTGCATGTCCTTACCTATTTTCCTTTTCATACCTTACTGAGAATTTTTATGTGGAATACAATATCCATAACCAATAATCAAGAGCTCCCATGGCTCTTCCTTACAATTCAAGTTGCATGCATTAATCACAATAATAATTTGGATGTATTCTTATCCATTAAACATGTTAGCATGAATTACCATAATACTATCACTTGATTATCCCAACTCATCAACAAAATTATCATGCTACCAATCATCCAACTTTTACTTGGTTTAATTCTTCACATTGTTAGCTAACAAGCAATTTTACCATGTCTGCTTTCCCAATTGTGCCTCCACTTTATTGTGAGATAACCATTACCATCACATTTACTCATTTTGAGTCACTCTCACCTATGGTACACTCCTACACCATCTTACAAAACCTTTCCAAAAATTCGGCCACTTTGGAGGTCACCAACATTGAGAATTCCTTTCCCAATCAAGTCTAGAGGCTCTACTCTGCATGCTATTTGAAACAACTTGAGATATGTTTAAAAAAAAGAACCTTCCATTTGATTATGGCGTGGTTTAACTTCATTACTTTTTTAGAAATTCACAAAATTCATTTTCATGCATTCTAGGAACTACCCAAATTGACAATTCTTTGTCAATTCAAGGTTATAGGCACTTTTCTGCCCAAATATTAGAAACATCTGAATCCCCCTTTCAGATTATGGATATGCATGTTTGTTCCCATATGGATAATATTTCTAACGCATATATTCATGCTTCATTATTACCTCGGACTTGAAAGTTACAACCATCCAAAACTCCTAATTTTTGCTTAATTTTGTACCTTTTTTTGCATGTGCAATTAGCTTGGGAGACCAACTTCAACCACATGTAGAATAAAATATAGAGAGAACTAGAAAAATAATTTCTATCGAGAGTTGTTAGTACCTATAACAAGGATCACTCAACAACTTTTATATCTCCAATCTAATGCTCCAATCAACTTCTATAAATTTTCGAATTTACTACTTTTGACTTTTGCAATTTTTTCCATACAAGGAATTTTTAGCAAAACTGGCTATCTGCCAAACTAAGCATTTATGGAAAAATTTCCTCAAACCAAAGTTGTTTGTTTTGATGAGTAGGTAAGACATTGATTTCATACATTTTTTTGGTCTCGACATCAAGGGTTACTTTCGGCTCTTGCAACCTATCTAAAATCCCAAAAAAGTGCTCCGGAATAGTGGATTTTGAACTTCTTTCATTCCCTAGCTTCACACCCTTTGGAATTTGGCCCCGATATTTTTAGATTTATATATATTGTTGGTCCATGATCGTACCATAACAATGTATTCCCAAACAAGGTCCTCATAGAACCTATAGGCACTGATCCTTAAAAGTCATTATTTTGAATTTTTTGTCAATCTAGAGCATGATGGGCTCGAGACTCTCACTGCCAGTCATGCACCATTCGTCAATGGTGTTCAAATGACTCATGTCTCATCAAAATATAAGTTAAAATGCTCATGTTATGGCCAAAACAATTTTTGGGCTCTAAACATTTTTTTGAGCTTTTATGAATTTCTATTATTGGATCAAACCTTCCCTATCAACCTTGTCATACCGGCCCTTTCAATGAATCCATTGAGGAAAACCCCAAAAATGAGAGCCCCGATATAGAACTTATGATACTTTGGTGATGCGGCCTCGTTGGGACCTTCCATAATACCTTCATGGCAAAACCCCAACAAATGAGTGTTGATGACTACATCAAACCTCCTCATTGGACCTCTTGCTCTGGAGACAATTTTTCACCCCCGACAAATGTGCACCAATATGGAATCCCAGATACCACATTGGACCTTCCCTCAATTGCTCTTGTGGAATTATATCCATGGCCCCTATGGACTTATTCTCCATTGTGCCCATGTACTCTTCTCCTCTGTGTTAGGATTTATAATCCTCCCTTGTCCAAACTGGTTTATTAGATTATATTTGCCTAACTTAGGAGTCATTTAGTTATTATTGGGTCCACTAGTACCATTGGGTCCACTTGGACTAATGGGGCCATCTATACCAGTCACTATAGTGTGGGAACACATATAGAGGTTAACTGCTACTGACTGCACCTTCATGCATTAGTTTATGTGCCTCTTAGACCAATCCCTATAATTTAGGATCCACTGGGAGTGTCGGCACCAACCTCCTTCAGTTGTTGGTAGTTGGTAACTAGTGAAACTAAGATATGCTCCAGTTACATTTAGTTAGATGTCCTCCAGTTCAGTTAGCGCCAAACTTGCATGATTGCATGTGGGAAGGCGCCTATTCTCACCTACTTCTCACCTACCACATCAGTTAGACTAGTTTAATTGATTATAACTGATGGAGAGACTAAACTAGACATATCTAGTTATCCTAGTTAACTCCGATAATGATTTAGACACTTTTGGTTAGCCATGTAGTCAGATTGAGTTGGTGATTCAAATCCTATCCACATGATTCGAATTCTCCTTTATGTAACACTATTGTACACTGTTGGGATTAATGAAGTTTATACTGTAATTATACTGAGCAATACTTGTATGCTTTCTGTGAAATTTGTCTTGTTCAATGGTTAATATTCATTCCTTTACACTGCATAATAATTCAATCTAATTGCACTCATTGCCTGAAGATCAATGGCACATTAATTCTAATACGCTGCAACCGTGTACCTCTTCTTCGTTGCACCGCACAAACTCTTCTCTACAACAACCACATATCTCTTCTCCACTGCGCATGTTGACTCTTCTCCTCGACACTCGCATAACCTCTTCTTTCGTGCACACCACAACACCCATGGACCTCTTCTCAGTTGCGCTCGCAGACTCTTCTCTGTAGCACTCATGGACCTATTCCCCATTGCACCTTGCAGACTCTTTTCCATAGCACGCATAAAATTTTGAACTTCGATTACTTGCACATTCCTCTGATGTGACTAGTCCACATCATACTCATGTCTGCATGGCACGGTTCTGGTCCATTAAAATTTCCCCAATTTTTTCACATTTTCGTAATAAAAGAAATTATGTTTTCCTTCGTTTCTAAAATATCTTTGTTGTGTAACAGAGCCCAAATTCATTTCCTTGATAGCTATGTAAATTCTTGAAATTTTCAAATTTCCTTAACCTTAATCTACCATTCCTGATAGTAAAGCATGGATTTTATTCATGGGTTCCATTAAAACACCAGTCAATAATTAAACCCACGATTTTTCACAGATGCATTTCTCCACACCTCATGTGCAACATGGATTTTCAACCTATGATTGTGGAATCTAGCCTATACAACCCCGGTGCTGCAACCAAGAGCTCCAATATCACACTGTAATGTCCCCATCCATCAATTTGACCAATGGGGGGGGAGATTTACGAATTATGGGGTTCTAAATTTCACCCCATGGCTAGATTAGGAATATATAAACATTTGAAACGTGTGTGAGATGCATAATATAAACATAACATAAATAAACTCTACCCACACACACATCATGCATATTCAACATATTCATCACATGCATAATATAAAATCATTGCACACTCAAATACAAATATAATGTCATATTTAAACAAAGAAGATCCAAGCAGTTGGTTGTGTAAGAGCAATTTTCCACCCAACTGTAGGAACTCTATCTAGCATATACTCTTTTTACTAAGAGGCCACCCCCAAACTAGTCTATGAGGCCACCAGGGTGAAGGAAACTCCTACATGCTTCTCTCTATCTCTATCTCTCTCATCCCACAACCCGTTGTACTCTCAATTCTTGGTCAAATTCTCATTCAAAGCTCTTGAAGGATCTCACCCAGCCCTCACATCATTGGCTCCAATAATACTTGCTCCACACAACACCCTTATGGGATTAGGCGCCCCCTTCACCAATCCATGCTTCTCTTGGACGATCCATCTAGATAGGTGCCTCCAGTGTGTGCGGAGAAGGAGTCAAGCTTGATATATGTTGTTGGAGAACCACACGTATCCTTAATTCATGGATTCTCAAGCATTCAAAAGTAGCATAACTCAATGGGTCAAGATCCCTAGCTTTCCTAACCTCTAAGCTCACTTAAAACCATATTTTACTTAAAAAATATAGCTATGTTTCCAAATTTGAATTTTTGAGTTTTCCACTATCTGGTAATTGGGAATGAAAAACAAAATGACACTTCCCTCCAGTGTCTAAAAATTGTTGGTAAAATTTTGCATAATGAAAAATGGACAATAGGCTCCAAAGATGGGAGAATGGTGGAAAAGACAACTACATAACTTCTGAAAATGGGATATATGACTCTTATAATAGTCATAGAAGTATATTCATCCCATGCTTCCATAACTACATGAGAAGACTTTCCCCATCAACCTCGCACATGCATTCAATGATTGGATGAAATAGTAAAAAGGGAGTAATTGTCTCATTTATGGGAAATGGCAACAAATGGGTGAGTTCTAAGGTTAAGGGTGAGTTCTAAGGTTGACACTTGGCTATTGAGAATTTAATCTCCCACAGGCCTCCCTTCCTCTTTCCCTCTAGTGCTCTTTACACAATTATTCTTAGGCCATAAAATAATATTTTCCAACACAATATTTACCTAGATTTTACGTCATCATGACAAGCCAACCACATGGTCCAATTGAACATATTTACATCAGCCTAGCCATTCACTTGTTGGGCCTTAGACTCGAGCTCTGCACTAGGAATCCATACTAGCACATTTACATTATTTTACATAATCTAATTCTACACAATACATGGGTCAAACTGGGGGTATTACACTCCGAAAAATCATTTTTAATAGAGATTCTTGATTTACTTAAATGTTTTCATAAAGCATCCAAACCTCTATGGGTACTCAACTCAACTTTAGTATTGCTTATCATCTAGAAACAAATGGCCAGACAGAGATATTTAACCAAGTACAAGAAAATATGTTAAGAATGTGTGTCATGGACCAACAAAATCAATGGGAAAAGTATCTTCCCTTGGTTGAGTTTTCCTATAATAATACTTATCACAGTTCCATCCGTGTAGCTCGATATGATTTTCTCTATGAAATACCTTGCAAGACCCCTTTAAGTTGGGACCAGTTAGAAGATTGGGTCATGTAAGGGATTGACTTGCTACAAGAAATGGAGGAACATATGGCTATGATTAAGCAAAGGCTTAAGTAAGCTAGGGATATACATAAAAGTTATGTTAATGCTAAAAAACTTATATAAAAGCTACGAGGAAGATAGCTAAGTATTCGTCAAAGAAAGGCCTAACAAGAGTTCCTTTAGGTTTGGCAAAGGAACAAATCTATCTCCTAGATTTGTTGGACCATTTAAGATCCTTAAAAGGATCAGACCAGTTGCCAACTGTATTGAGTTTCCATCCCATTTGGGAAAGATGCATAATGTATTCCATGTATTTATAATCAGGCATTATGTTTTTTACCCCTCAAATGTGTTAAAATTAGAGGGACTAAATGTTTCCATAGAGGGATTCGTCTGGGTCGGACCATTCTCTATACTGGACAAGAGGGTTTATTCGCTCAGGAACTGGGTACTTGATTAAGTAAAGGTTCATTGGGGCAAATATATCCCATGATATACTACTTGGGAGAATGCAGAGGTTAAGCGTCCATATTTCCCATACTTTTTTTATTAAAGATGATGTAGTGCCACCCTAAAAAGTAGCCAAGTTGGCCACCTTAGTAGGAACATATCCAAAAATTAAACTGACATTTTGAGATGATTATATACTATCATTTCATGTATATATGATGTTACTAGGATGGGAATACATTATGATGGTTATGAGGTTTTATGTTCCTTGTGATGACATATGTTCAAATAACGATGATGATATTGTGATGACGTGCTTCCACATGATAGCTTTGTATAGTTCCTTGATATTCATGATGTTGTTATTATGGTATTGGCATAATGTTAATGTTACAATGATGTGAACATGTGTTAGTTAGCATGCGGTCCTTAATATTCATGGTGTTATTATGATTCTTATGATATGATGGTCATGTTATTATGACGATGTCATGTTGTTCTATGTTATTCATGACAATATTATGAGGATGATGTCATAATGGTGATGATATTTAACGATGATTATATAGTTTTATGTTTATGATGATGTCACAAGCTTATGATGGAATGCAGTAACGTGTAATTGTTTACTATTCATGATGTTATGATGAATATGATGGTGTATGATAATGTCATGTGCTCATCATAGCAGGCAGTATCATACCCTCCTTGATAATGATGATGGCGATGTTATGTTCTCATGATGAAATGGTAGCATGTGTTTCCTTAATATTCATGATAATGATGCATGTTCTTTAATGTTATGATTATAACTAATGCCTTGGTGGCATGATGTATGTTCTCTAATGTTATGATTATAACTAATGCTTTGGTGCCATGATGTGAGGTGGAGCTTAATAGAAAATCCACCATTGGGCCTGGAAATGTTGAGTATAGTTGTCATTGATGCCAAAGAAGTTTAGTAATGACAAAGAAATAAATTAGGACATGATGACATGGAATATAGGTTGATGTTGGCATAGATGAAATCAACATGTCGTTCCCCATGCTCTGGATGGTTTACATTCTAAAGTTGATGAAAGTAAGAATCCACCTTAAGTCTAAGGATCATATACAAAAGATTAAGAGGACATTTATCAGATACAAATCAATAAGGAGGATTGATTGATTCTATGATCAATCAATTGAGTTTTGAAATGGATATGGAACAAGGTCATTGATTGATCATTAGTTGATGAAAGGATGAACGACCGAGGACAAGAAAAGGTAGAGATCGATGGTCGAGATTGAATTTGACACGAGAAGATACAAGCTTGTTAATGTTTCGGAGAAATTAGAACAAAGCAAGTTAGATTAGACAATCGAAGGTCTACAATCATAGATTGATCAACAACTGAGGAATGGTTCCGGAGGTAGAAAGTGCAAGAATGTTAAACATGCAGAGGGTAATTTGTAGATGTTGGATTGACGGTCAAATCAAGATCATTATCAAATCAACGGTTAAGGAAGACTCTGTTGTGGGAAAGTGCATGAATATAATAGCTAGGTCATGTCACATAATTGTAAAGTAATCGCCACTCCATGATCCCACATCAACGAATAAGAACGATTTTTAAGAAGATCAATAGTTGTAAACTAATATGCTGGAGAAGTCGTATGTTTTTTAAATAAGCTTTTTGGACGCGAAATTATTATGAAGATCAGTTTAATATCGGTTCAAATCCACCATTGATATGGGTTGTTAAAGATCCAATAGTTCCGAGTCATTTTGCTGGTGAAAGAAGCTCAATAGTTAGTTACAGCCTCAGATGTGAAATTCCTTAAAGATCCAGTTAAGTGGTCATTTCACACCCGCTCTATTAAATGAAAATTTGGCAATGAGCCCACTTAGAGATTAATTTGACAAAACAATTAAAATTGGAGATAAGTTAATTTTAGTTAACTCTCCAAATCTAAGTTCTATTAAAACTGAACTTAATAATGAAGATCAACATTTTGAGAAAGGACACAAATAATTCTTACAACGCTTGAATGAAAAGACACGATAATTCAAGTAAAGATATGATGATATTTATGCATAATCCAAACCAGGAAGGAAGCGTATCAGCAGTCCAGATCCATGTAGACAAAGACCAAGAAGATCATGAGAAACCAGTGATAGAATTGAAAACATAGCAAGATCTGGAAGACTAAAGAAATCAAATTAGGGAGGCAGGGTGGTTCAAGGGCAGGCAACAAGCCTGCAGGGGGTTGTAGCCTCCTTCCAGTAATAGATGGAGAATAGGGTGTTGGTGCATCCTTGTATGTGGTAACATGCATAAAATTGGGGTGTTGTAGCATCCCTATAGGTAGCAACAGGAAATTTTTTTGGGGTGATGACACATCCTTTATGTAGTAACATATAAACAATTTTGTAAACTTCATATTATTATTAAATGAGTTTGAATTGGTGGTTTTCTCTTTGAGGTTTCCATGATAAAATATGTGTCCTAACTTGGTTGATTCATTGCGTGTCTTGTACTTAAAGTTAAATTAAGAAAAAGAAGGCAATACTGATTCACCCCCCCTTCTCAATATTGCTGGATAATCCAACAGGAAGGCCCATTAATTCAATGATTTTGTGGGATCCCATAACCATGAAGGAAAATTATATAAGTAACACCTTATGGGTCGGGGACAAAATCAATCAATAAACCTATGCCAGTGATTCTTTTACCTCCTCTAATACCAAAGGTCCAAGGAGTTGATAGCTCAGGGAAGTTGTACTTGCTCGTAAATGGGAGGTTTATGGAGCATGTACCTTCGATTATTGGGATTGGGGTTGAGGTAGGATTATGGACGAGGTATATCCCAATCTTGCTATGATGCTTGGGCTATATGAGTTAGTGTATTGGACCAAATGTTGGTATCATCCAGATGATGCTCATGGTGCACGAGTTAGTGTACCATATCGGATGCCTAATATCATCCCTATGACGTCCAAGGGATATATAGCTTATTGTAGGCCAAAGGAGGCTATTAGCCTAATGCTGAATGGACTTTCAGTGCCTCCTGTGGTCACATAATGACCCATATACTAGTTGTAGCAGAGGGCATGTTCCATGGTGAGTAAGACCATCTGAAGTGTTGGGGTATATTCAAAGGTTGAGTGGATGGTATGCTTTTGGGTAAGGGTTTGTGAGGAAGGAAGTAAACCACACAATTGACTTGGATCGATCCGTGATTGTATGAATTGAATTGATGTATAATTATGTGACTTGATTGTGTACTAGGCATTCAATAAGAGTAATCAATCATGTAGTAAAACAAGGTGTTATATTTGTAATAGTGTAGGTATGAGATTTACCCATGATGGCCACACGAGTAACTTTCCCCCATACAATAATACTAGTTATCTAGGTGCATATTGCATAATGGTTGCGCATACTATGTGATGTTATGCATGTGTTGCATGAGAACAAGAAAAAGGGGGTGATGCAACTTCGAGAAGAAGTTTCTTGAAGGAGGGGTGCATGTAATTCCCATCTGATAAAATAATCTCTCTCTCTCTCTCTCTCTCTCTCTCTCTCTCTCTCTCTCTCTCTCTATATATATATATATATATATATATACTCTCTCTCTCTCT